>OZ010736.1:187945915-188555915 GCA_963932295.1 Tipula lateralis | reverse complement strand
TAATAAATAAAATAATCTCTAATTAAATATGAATTGTATAAAAACATAATTGATTTTCATTTCAATAAATTGATGAGTTTTCATATGTGCATGATTGTTGGCTGATTGATGCATATATGTGTAAATAAATATCGATGAGCTCTATTAAGTATACGCGACATATTTATAATTAATTATCGCTTTGCCTAGTTAATTTTTTCAATTTCGTATAGTTAAGAGCGGTTAAATAAAGCTTTTACACAGTTATTTGTAACCAATAGACAAGTAGCAGCAACCAAGGTCAATCAGCTACATTATGATTAAAAATTACCGAAGAAGGCACTATTTCACAAAAAGTTTACATAAAACAATAAATAACATATACTTCAAAAGCACAAATAACATTCAACCTTGCTTTTACAATTTATAAACATGCGATTGTCCAAATATACAACGAACGAGAAAAGTGAAAAGTCACAAAAACTACCATTGACTGCAAACAACTACAAGATACCAAGGGTTTCCAATCCGGATATCCAATCCTCAAATAATCCGGATTATTCGACCAATTTTGACAGTTCGAATATTCGGATATTTTAACAAAATTATCCGGCTATATTTTTACATTTACTTTTACTTAGATGCTATAGCTAGCATAATCTTCCTACATGTGCTATAGCTAAAGATGCTATAGCTAGCATAATCTTCCAACAAGAAGAGAAAACCTCAGAAAAATATAAAAATTATTAAATCCTTCGGTAAAAAAAATAATTTACAAGGATATGTTAATGAACAAGAGAGTAAACCATTGCTGATGTTACATTTCAAAATACGGTGGTATGCTTTGATAACTATGATCAAATGTTATCATCAAATAAAGGAATCGGTAAAAAGAACTATGAATGAATTGGGTCAATCCAAAATAACGGAGAGAATCCATTTTTAAACAGTTGCTTGCTATGTTATCGCCCATTGAAACAGCTGTAAGGGAACTAAGTAAAAATTCAGTGTCGCTGTTGAAGCATCGTCACAGTTCGCCAAACTTAAGCACTTTTTGGATTTCGTGAAGCACCTTTCTTGGTTGGCAATATGGAAGCTGGTGGAAAAATTTGAGCTGTTGGAACAGTTAGTGATCTGAAAAATCGAAACCGTGTGCGTCGCTCAATAACAACTGAGAGTATTGCTGCTGTAGCCTGTAGTGCTGAAGAAAACCAAGGTTTGGTCGATCTTCGAAAATTGCATGCATTTTGCTTTAAGACTTAGGAAGCCGGTCAGTTACCATAACATCAGGATTTTTATGGAAGAATCATCTTCAGTTATGAGGTGGGCCTTTTCACATCGAAGGCTACGTTAAAAGAAGAATGGTCTCATTTGGGGCTCATAAAATCTAATGATTGTTAAAAAGCCTCTCCATCCTCAATGTGTCACTGTTTGGTGCGGTTGTTGGGCTGGCGGTGATATTTGACCTTACTTTTTCAAAAAGATGCTGGTGCAACTGTTACGATGTATGGGTCACGCTACCGAGTTATGATTAATGTTTTTTTATGGCCAGAATTGGAAGATATTGATGCTAAACAATATTTAAACAAAACGGAGCTACGTGCCATGCAAGCAACAAAACATTCAAGATTTTGCAAGAAAAGTTTCCTGATTGTGTTTTTTCTCGAAGAGGTGATCGCAATTAGACACCGAGATTTTGTCATTTATTACATTTAGACTTTTTTCTTTGAGCCACGTCGAAGATAAAGTTTTTGCTAATCGATCAAGACCTTAAAGATGGAATTCGTAAGGTTATCGAGTATAATTAAAGTACAATTTTTGCTACTATCCGGATATTCGGATTATCCGAATTATTTTATCCGTAAGTAATCGATATTCGGATAATCATAAATGTCGGATATTTGGAAACCCTAAGTCATTGATACCGATGTTGATCCTCTGTTACATTATCTTTTGCTTTATATAAATTGCTCAGTAAAATTAAAAGCTTAATAAAAATAGATCCACGATCGATTGATTATTTTCACTATAAAAAATGGAATATGGAATATTTAACTCACTCATGGAAGATTTAACTCATGTAATATTTGAATCCAGTTGCTTATCTTTCTTGGATATTCTATAGATGAGATTTAATTTACAAACCATGTTATATGGGTTGGCCAGGCACATCTTCGTCTTGCGTCTTAAGAAAAAAAAATTTCTACGGGCCCGATAAACTGTACTCTCGATAAATTCACACTTTGTTATAATGAAGAGGTGAGAAAACTGCCATAATTACCATGTTTTTTTTTCAACAACCATGTCAACATTGACTGTCAGATACACTTTGATTAGAAAAAAAAGAACCTATGTACCAGTCATAATTCCACAACAAACAGTCCATCTAAGCGGCTGTTATTGTCGCTGATGTATTGCTCTCATATTTTAGAAGGATACCCTCTTGAGTAGCTAGTCGAGGACTATATATAAATGCATCTGTGTAGACACTTCCTCATACAGCATATACAGCCTTACAAATAAAAATATCATGCTGCTTCATGTTACGTTGTACTATTTGCAGCTTGAGGGCCTTATGACCCTAGAATGTTAATTATATTATTTTAACCAGTTGCCTCTTGTTATTTTATCAGTACTTTTTAAGAAATTTGGAACCTTGTTCATTTAACATAATCACATTCTAAATTGGTATTAGAATGTATAGTTCACTTGCAAGTTTAGGTCTAGATAGTCCTCATCCACTGAACACGTTGATTAAACATTTATTTAAATCCCACCTTGAATTCAACATTTTGCATTAAGCATCTTTCCAGGAAGGTCATTCCACACGCGAAGTAAATAAGGCGCAAAACATATTTGTATACTTCAGTTCGATCTATATATACGAGAAGAGATCGCTAGACACGATGATCGAGTCCATCCAACATTTAGGAAGTATTTCGAGGTCCTACTTCCGTTGGTGTTGATTTCAAGGCATGTTTGGTGGTTTAAACTGTCAAAGCCATCTTCCTCTTGACGATTTGATGAATCCCATGAAATCTGCGTGTTTGTTTTTTGCAAATCTCGGCGCTACGTGGATTGAATTATGTAGCTATATTTATCTTATGTATCGATATCATTATGTATCGATATCAGTATGCTTGTTGTTATTACACTTCCTGTTTTTCCAAGCTACCAGATAAATTAGTATCATTTTGGTTCGGGTATAACTTTGTTGCTTAATGCTGGGGCATTTCAACGAGAGATATACTGATAACGTTGTTTGTATGTGATTGACAGTGAAACAATGTTGTCTATCCGTTTGGTTCTGATATCGTTGCATTCAGAAAAATGTTTTTTGAACAAGAGCATGTGGTCGATTTGATTGACCGCTGTCCTGTGTTTGATTTTGTACCTTTATAAATGTGCGGGAAAAAATGTATGCAAGTATTTTAATCCTATGGTGTTGCAATATGTGCATCATAGAAACTATCATAGATTTGATTAGGCTTGTTCTATATGTTTCCATGTACATTTTCCAATGTAATATTAAAGTGCCATCCATGAAACCTGATGTATAAATTAAATTCTATTATTAAAATCAATGATGAATGGAACGACATCGTATGCCAGTTAAGAAACCAACAGAATTTCATGATTATCCATGTTGTTGCGTAATCCTTGCGTATGGTAAGACATCTAGCTAATACTTGTGCCAGAGTTGCTGTAGACTCTCTAGGTGATTTCGGCGAAGCACGCTCCATGTTTCAAATTTAATTTCGTGTCTGAGGTCGTTGTTATAAATTGCAATAGATCAGAGGTTTTTATTACGTATTTTCCAGGCTGGGCTGTTAACCCAAGGCCAACTCCCTGAAGGAAGCCCACACCCTTACCCTCACATAAACCCCTTACTCTTAAACCCACGCGGATTAATGGTTGCGTCCCATCCTTCCTTCGTTCCGACTATATTATTTGCGATATCATAGTTGATGGAAAAAATACAGAATGATTTTACTGCCATCTATAGGTAAATAATTTACACGTCATTTTCAACCAAATAACCAAATAAATAAAGTATAGGTAAATAATTTACACGTCATTTTCAACCAAATAAAGTCAAATAATTTTGGATGGAAGGAAGGAACGCAACCATTAAGTCGTCTTAAGATGTTGTAATATTTTAAAAATATTTTTAAACAACAAAATATTTATAAACTCTTGTAATTATTAATTTCTCGTTGATTGCGAAAATGCGAAATTCCGGTTGCCAATTGACATTCAGCGAGCCAATTCAACATCTATTTTTACGTTTTGACACAGACATAATGGAAGATAAGGAATCGTTAAGACAATTGGTAATTTTTAAAACTAAATCTTAATTAAAATATAAACAAACCCATTTTGTTTATATTATTTGTACAGTTATATGTTAAAAAAATTATTTTATTGTTTCTATACACGATTTATATTTGAAGTTTTATTTTTGATATATAAATTTGCCAAAATTTGAATTTGACACAATTTTATTATATTATTATATTATATTAAGTTTCGTCCAGATTTGACTTATCGCGACACGTTTCATACAAAATCTTTTTCTAAGTCGAAAGCAAAACTAAGTCAACGTCGAAACTAAATATAAGTTTTTAGTTCGATATATGACGAAAAAGTCGAATTTTATTATACTTGGGTAAGACTAAAACAAGAAACGATATCAAAACCACGTTTACTACAAGCCAAACTATTCGCATACGTGTGCTGTAAGCAAATATCAACCTGTAAAATAAAATAAACAAACCCATACCACCAAAGTATTATTAGAAAAAATGCATAGTCAAAAACCGAATGAGAATATCATCTTCTCATTGGTCAAAAAATGTACATAATGAAATGAACATGGTCATTTTGACACAATCGCTCTTTAGTCGAGATGATAATAAAAATACAAATGTTCAAATAGTACTTAATCTTTGGAAGTGTACGTGTGTTTTTTAAAATAGACCTTAGTATAGGATTAGTGAAAAATGAGTAATTTTGAATTTTTCTTATATGAACTTTTCCATTTACCAATACTCCAAGGTTGATATTTTCATTTGATTGTGCTCCTCTTAATAAAATAAGCATAGACTGTAGCGTTACCGGGTGGGCTCGGTCGAGCAAACTTGGCCACAACGCAGAATCGATTGGTGGCAATCGTTGTTGTTATCCGCTTTCTAAAATCCTATTCTACCCAAATATACTCACCTGTATGACAGCGAAAACCAAAATAAAAATTAGAACCGAACAAATGTCGGTTGTGAGTTTAATGTCGAATTTATTTGTTTCATGTGATGTGCTGTGAGAGACCACGAGAGGTGCCCGATCAAGATTAAGCTGAGTCGTTCAACTAGTGAACGCTAGATGGCGGAGGTGATGTGATCTCAAGCCGCTGAGTTGAAAAGTTCTTAGTTCGACAACCAGGAGCAAGAAGACGAAGAAAACGAGTGAGGTAACGAGGAAGAAAATCAGGATTAGAATTTAGACCATCAAAGGTGACGGACGAAACAGAGAAGAAAATAGAGACTACGATTAACAGTTGGATTACGGTGCAAAGTTGTACCCGTATCCAATCTGAAAAAAAAATTATTTAAGAAAAAAAAGCTTGTAAATAAATAACAAAAAACCGTGTAAATGTCATGATAAAATAGATATTTGTAATGTTTTGAGTTTGTGCATTTTCTTTCTCTTGGTCTTGTAAGTTTTTCTTCTGTGTTGATGGTGTAAAAAAAATGATGAATGAGAATCATGAACAGTGATTAAAAATTTTGGTTAGTGTGATCATCAAACTTCGAGTAAACTTCTTTTTTGTGTTTTTTTGGAGGATCAATAAAATTGTGAATAAAAAATTTATAAAAAGCAAATACAAAACATTTGGTATCAATGGTGGTACGAATGAGTGAAACAGCATTCATTCCGACACAAAGAAGTTCGTTAGCGTGTACTACAATAGAGTTTGGAAGGTCACCTAGCTGCAGCGGACACACAACAGCGATATACAGGTGAGTTTTCCGTACTTGTCCCACCTTAAAATATTCTACTTTTTCCCTTTCTTCATTTTCCGACCCTACACTTTCTCTTGATTCCAAGTCAACGGATTGATTTCCTTCGAGTTTGCGTGGTGTTTTTTTTATGGTATCAGTAGGTACCCCGCCCGAGTCCACTCGCTCATATACAGAGCAAAGCCGGACACATGTGCTGGTAGACTGGCGCCCAACGGAACTTTATTTTTTTGTTGATTACTCAAGCCACAACCGCGACACACAAGAGCACGTTACAAGACTCTTGTAAACACACACACTTGCGACGGCTTTGGACGATTTACCATGGTATTTTTTGATAAGATAGTAAAGTTCCTTCGTTTCTTCGTTCGTTTTGAACATTTAAGTTTGCGATATCATGGTTGACGAAAAAAAAAGAACGATTTCATGGCAGCGAAATAATTTAAATGATTGACATTATTCTTTCATGATTGCAATTTTTTGTTTATATTTGAGAGCATGTTGTTTTCGTCTCTTGCATTTAAATATCATGTTATCTCTTTTCCATCATGTTCGCCCGGTTCAAAAGATAAATTTAAACCAACTTGATGAAAAAAAATCACATGAAAAAAACAAAATTTTCAACCAATGAAATTGCTTAAAAAAAGTACTGGACTGAAGGAACGAAGAAACTCAACACTGAGGTCGCGTTAAGGCGGATTCATGGATGCGTTTCTTCCTTCCTTCGTTTCGACTGTTTTTATCTTGCGATATCATAGTTGATGGAAAAAATACAGAAGGATTTTGCTGCCATCTATAGGAAAATAATTTAAGTGATTGACATTATTTGTGATGGTTGGCATTTTTTCAAAAAAAAATTTCGAACGTGTTTGGTGATTATTATTGAATTTTTGATTTGTGCGTTTTATTAAGTTTTTAAAACTATTAATTGTGAATATTGGAGCGGATATAAATTTATAATAATGTTAATATTTTAATTATTTTATTTTTTATAAATTTGTATGCTATTTAAAAATCTAAATGCACATTTTTTATTTATTTATTATTATTCTTCCTTCGACATACTGACTTAAAATTTTTGACATTAGATTGACAGTATTTTATTTTCGTTTCTTTCATTCTTTCTCGCCATGTTCGTTCCGACCAAAAGATAAAGGTTAACCAACTTGAAGGAAAAAAATCACAAGAAAAAACACTTCCACCACTTCGCTTGAAAAAAATTTTGGACCGATAAAACGCAAACATGAAGTCGTCTCAAATGATTATATGAAGTCTGGTGTATTTAAGACGCCGTGATTCACGCTACTCAAGTACTTTACGATTGTCGCGGTTATGGTTTTTATGCCATAGATTATTTAACGCCAATCTCAAATTCATACATTTAAAATCAAATTTCAATTAAACATATATCCCGCATCGCAACCATTTAATTACGAATTATACACGCAACACAGCACACCATTTGCTATATTATGGATATCAAAATAATATTTGAATAGAATAATTTATAATTAAAAATCATAAAAAAAAAACTAGAAACGAATCCCTTGTATAATATTTTATTTTCTAAATTACAAATCAATATTTAATTATAAAATGTAAAAACAAAAAAAAATAATTAGATTTTTATTTTCATTATAATTATTATAAACCAAATTATGTTGTTATACGATTTAACTACAAGGATCGAAATCGGCTTGTTATTTACAGCACCGACTGTGTCTACTGAACCAATTATAATTGTTTTTTTTTTGTTTTTATTTAAAATATTTATTTATGGTATATAAGGCCTTATATGAAATTATTTTTATAACATGTACTTAGTTTATGTAAACAACATAATATTACAATGCAACACTACGTCTGCACTACATGAGATAAAAATCGAATTCTCTATATATAGGTTATTGCTATTATTATTACAACTTTCTAATAATCTAATAAACTATTGTTATAAACAATTTGTGTTTTGTTGTTGGTTATGTACTTGTGCCAACACAAATTCTTATCATTAATATTCAATACCTACTTGTGCTAAATAAATGATAAAAAAAAAATAATTTCGTTTATATAATGAATGACCATTTTAGAATATATTGTTAAATATAGAAATAATAGTTTAAACACAAATAATAAAGTTATATAATGTATATGTGTTTTGGAATGATAAAATTCTAATTACAAACAACAAAAATAAATAAATTAGATAAACAACAGCAATGACAAAATTCAGATGAGAATTAAATTAAATTTTTATTTTGTTTATTATTTATTTTAAGGATTTAAATTTTTAACACAATGTAGATTTAATGATTGAATTTATTACTAATTTTATTGTTTTTATGTAATTACAGGTTATATTGTGTATATATTAATGTTAAATAGTCATTTATGTTGGCCATGTTATACTATCTAATTATAATGCAAAATGTGAAATTATTTATAGTTTGGTGGAATGGAACGTAAATTCCGGTTGTGTGAGATGGAATGGAAGTAACATTCCGGAAACTTAACTAGAATTTTGATTATTTAAAATGACTCTTATATGCTGTCGCTTCACGACGTCCAGTTACAATAGAAGATCAAGTTATGAAAGACGCTGGTCTCAAGCCTCTTTGCGAAACCTATTGGGATCAAAACGTGTGACCGATTTTCAATAGATTTTTACAAACTATGGTCTTCAACAAAATTCGCAGGCAGTGTTCATTATTAGAAAAATACAGGTTTTATTTGAACAGGTTTTATTCTGACAATCCAAGGAAGGAACAACAACATTATATACATGTAATGTCAAATATATATATATATACATACACACACACACACACACACACACATATATATATATATATATATATATATATATATATATATATATATATATATATATATATATATATATATATATATATATATATATAAATACATATATATATATATATATATATATATATATATATATATATATATATATATATATATATATATATATATGTATTGCACCTCTGGTATAAGCTCAAAATAACTGAGATTCAACGGAACAACGTCGTTCAACATTTTCAAATTATAATTTGAAACGGCAGCATTAACAAATAATTGGTGTAAGGAAGACCAGGTCGCAGCTCTTATAGTGGTGTTAAAAGGCGGTGCAGCAGATATGTTGGAAATCATTCCAGAATCTGAACGCGGAGACTATGATAGAGTCGTGAGCTATACAGAAGGTCGTTATCAACGTTTAGGAGAAACGCTTCAAGAGTTTGCTGTAGACATCGAGCGATTGGTGCATCTCACCCACTTTAATATGGCTCCCGAATACACGGAGAGAATTAAAATTGATGCGTTTACTGATGGTATTCGTGACGTAGAAACAAGACGAGCGGTAGTCTTAGCATCGAAAACAACATTTAAGGAGACCATCGCTTGTACATTAACGATTGAGACTGTTAATAAGATGATAGTACCAGATGTAAAAATACGACGAGTCGGATTAGAACTAGAAAATTATATCTCAAGGAATTATAACAAATCAGGAAATGATTGGCTTCCAATAAAGTTTCGGTCTGCGGAAAAGATAAAATTTGATGTTGGATATGTGACAAACCTGGTCATATTTCAAGGGACTGTTGGGAAATTAAACGTAAGCGGGCAATGATACCATCATCTTGGAATTGGAGGAACAGGGAAGATTGCAAAGGATCAGAAGAGAAGGAGCGTCCTGTAATATTGCAAACAATAAATGAGAAGGTTGATAAAGAAAGAAACCTAACTTCTTCAACAAAATCCAGCATGACAGCCATCCCCGTTCCACGGTTGACAAGAGGTGGTGAGGACTTAACATTAGATGGAGAAACCAACGGAAGAGCCTGCATGATAGCACTAGATACAGGAGCAATGTGGACAATTGTGCGGGCTGATTTAATAGAAAATGTACTTGATTCAATTGAAAGATTAAAACTGCAAACAGCAACCAGCGAAAGTGCAGAAATAAAGAGAAAGAAGGAAGTGGCCGTACGAATTGGTAACAGGGAATTCTGTCATGAAGTTTTGGTGGCTGATATTCTCGATGAGGTGATTTTGGGAGTGGACTTCATGAAGAAGAACAAATTTGTTTTGGACATAGGGCATGCTACGTTAAAGTGTGGATATTTTAAGCTACAACTACAGTTAGTTGTGAAACTCAGTAAGGAAGAGCAGCCAGTACAAAGGATAAGACTACCAAGAAACAGAGGGAAACCTCGATATGAAATCCGAGGCTTGAGACCTGACAAAGAACAGTCAGCCCGGCTTCGCAACTTACAACACAAGAGAGGCTTATCACCAAAACTGCAACCTAGCTGGGAAGGACCATACAAGGTGATTACAAAACTCAATGATGTAATCTACCGAATTCAGAAGGGCATCCGAGGAAAACAAAATGTTGTACATTTGGAGAGGTTGGCTCTCTATAGAGGATTAGAATTGGATCCTGTTCGGGACGAACAGGTTTAGGCGGAGAGTAGTGTTACGGACGTGGGTGACATCTCTGATTGAATAGAAATACTAATGCCGTATTTAGAAACCAGCGTGAATCGCAAAATACAGGCGAAACAATAAATAAATGGAAAATTCTACTATGACCGAAGCGGGCAAAATGAGTATTAATACGCGAGGAGAAAGCGTAGACTTTCAGTTTGAATTGGGAAAGCGATAAATTAAAATCGGGAAAAAGTGAAATAGTAAAAGTAACAGAAAGATAAAAGTGAAATGAATTGTGTTGTTTATTAAATAAAGTTATAGTGAAAAAAAAGCAAGTGGTTTTAATTATTCACAATCCAGTGATCAAATCGTGGAGAGGTTTGAATCCCTGCTAGGAGAAAACGTAACAATATATATTATATATATATATATATATATATATATATATATACATATATATATCGCACCGGTGGTAAACTCAGAATAACTGAAAACTTATAGATAACAACTGAGGATCAAATATATATCTACCAGTGTCCCTTCGAGCCGGATGCTTAGTCAAAACTATAACAGCTGACTATCAGTGGTCTTTCGAGCTAACGAACAACTGGTAAGACGGCGTTGTTTTGGCCTACATAAACTTAATATAGTGAAAATATCAAAACATGAACAGTTGACCAAAACCAACAAAAATAATAAAAACCAATCAAAATGGAAACTGAGAGCTATCAAAAGATAGTCGTCATCCGTTCTATTGACACAGATGAATGGTTGAAAACCACTAATCCAGAGTGGTAACTATAAATAAAACGGCAAACAATCAGGATGAGAAAGTTTTACAGAAACCTCATCAAAATCGGAAACCTGGTGAAGACTGGGACAAAACCGGCAGTAAAATATCTGGCGGCAATTCAGAACCTTCTAGATCAAATAGCGGTAACCAATAGGAAATTTCCATGCTTGATACCGAGAACGAAGTGCAAGAACTAAAGTATTTCATGAAACAACACCTAAAAAATTGATACACAGCGTCAAACTGCCATTGTGGAAATAACAACTAAGATGAAAGAATATGAAAAATATATAACACTAACTAATTAAATCATATGCATTCTAGCAAGAGTTCAAATTCCGACATTCGCTGAGGATTACTAGAAGTGGACTGGAACTAAAAGTAACTACATAGAGATGAATAAGTTGTCAATGATCATCAATCGGATGGCAAAGACAATCAGGCTACAATAAAATTTATTCATAGAGAATAATGTCATACAAGAAGAAAGATCTTACACTGAAGAAGAGGCAGATGCATAAAAGCAATTCACAAAAACAGTTTGGCTACCATACAGGAAATATATGGTACAGTTACCATTGAAATCAGAACCATATGTGCTAGAAGAATTTAAGAAGATTGTGATAGCATGTACTGCAGACATGCATCACGACTTTATGCCAGATTATACATAAAAGGGTTGTATGCAGCTATAGGCAATCAAAAGTATTATAGACCAACATATTACATACCACTTCTTGGGGTGATCAACCAAGAAAGTACTACCACAAAACTTTTGGAAGTATTTGATAAAGCAAATCGCCATCAGAATCATCCTTGAATGATATAGTGAGGGACGGATCCAACATTCAAAATGATCTAATTAAAGCTCGAAATAAAGCCCATAATGAAGTGCAGACTCGGTTTACAATCGCAAAAAGAAATAAAGCAGTTCTTGCTAGGAGCCCAGCTTAACAAATTTGTAGACGGAAAAACCACGAATGATGGATGGCTAAGGCCTTAAGAGAACAACAACTCTTGAGCGTAATTCATAGCAATTCGCGTGGTTAAAGGAGTCTCCGGATTGCACCATACCTTAAGATCTCGGTCAATTGATATTCGGGACCCGGATGCAAACCTCTGTGCAAACGTCGATGCGCTACTCGATACATGGTATAATAATTTTTTGGACCAACTTAATTTAAATATTCTGGAATACCGAGGAATTAACCAAGGCCAAGCAGTTTATCCGGAGTTTATTGTATTAATTCAGAGCTCTTCTAATTCGGAAGGCTAATTTTATGGAACTGTCTTTTCGACCTTGCTCGATTGGTATAGCGAAATGAAGTTATGCTTGAGGAATGAAAAACGTCGGCGTTATGCCCAAAATTTAAAAAGGGTGAAATGCAAAAAATTGGACGCCTTAACTAGGATAGTTACACCTGAATGTCAAATCATATCAGACGCTGGTTTGAAGCAGCTTCCTAAAATGGAATTATTAAGTGTGACTATAGTTGGGAGCAATTAGATAAGAAAATGGATATTTTCAATATTATTATAAACTTTCGGAATTCATTGGACTTCCTAGACTGAGAAGAAACATGATTTTCATGTGGAACAATTATTGCACTAACCGTTGGTTTCGATTACCATGAGATTCGGGAACGGCTGTTGGTGCAGTTTGGCAATAATTTAATAACAAACGCTGCGAGCCTTAAGCATTTCTCACAACAAATCTTGAAGATACCAAAAAAAGGTATTTTAGTTAGCGAACAAAAATTGACATTATATTTCGTTGGAGGTCGAACATTTATTTTTTATACCGACCATAAACCACTTATGCTGGTTCATCATGATCACTGAACATGATCCATTAAAATTACTAAAGTATCGAGCTTAAAATGTTTTTAAGCTCGATACTCGATACGAGAGCGACAGGCAGTACCTGTCGCTCTCGTGGCAGAGAAAGGAGTGTGCTTACTTTATAATTCGATTGGGTGTTTTTAATCTGTAAGTGTATGTGAGTTGAGTTCTGGAATTTTCCCCTTCTTTAAAGTGCTGTACCTACTGCAATGACTAACTGGAACAAAAGTATTCTTATCATGAAACTAATAGTTCAAGAAAATAAATTCCAAAATGAGTTTTAAAAGGTCAGTTCATTCAATGTCAATATTATTTATAACATTGCAACTTTCAACAAACTAACAGATATTTAATGTCAAAAAGGGAAAAAACATAACCGAAATACATAATTTCTTGTCGTACACTCATGTAGACGAGTATATCAGGTGATAAACCAAAGATGTTTACTTTCTGCCTTAACAACTACCACGAAGCTTTTCTCAACCCATATTGGAATAAAATATGTCATTCTGTTTTATAAACAAGCATTTGATGTCAGCCTTAACAAAGTTAAAGTCGAACTTTTAAACAATATGAATACACAGAGCTAATTCGAACATAAAACAAATAAAACTTGAACAAAGCTTATCAATACTTAACGATAATAATTGAGGAAAGAATCAAAACACAATGTTTATAAAAAATTAAGCTAAACTTTTTTTTTATGTTGACGAGCAACAGCTTCGACACACACATAACACGATGTCAACACGGAATATAGCTGTGTATAGGATGGGAAGGCGAAAACCAAGTAGAAGACACACACACACACAAACACACACACATAAAAAAAATTAGAACAAAAACCTAATGACAATAATTTCAATTTTTTTTTTATTTTTTGTTCAATTCAGTTGAATGACATAAATTGTTTATATTTGTATACATTTTCTTCTATCAATTTTCATTTTCATACATTTGTTATTGTTGTATTTATCCAAACAAAATGATAAAACACATATCACCAAATTGGCGCCTTTGCATATTTTTATTTGCTATGCGACAGAAATTTCGTTACATACATACACACATCCATACATTTTTCGATTAAATATTATTTTCTTTTATATATACACACACATATTACATATTACATACATAATGTATAATTTTCTTTCACTCTTTTATGTACATATGTACAACATAAATGAATAAGTGGAAAAAATTGGAAAAATATGTATACACACACACATCGATATTATATATTTTATAATGATATGATAAACGAGAAAAGCTTAAAAAATATAAGCTTTCATTTTGTTGGGCGGTGGGATGAGGGTTTTCTTAAAGAAAATTTAGTTTTTTTTGTGTGCTTGATTGATTTATAGTAATTCGTTAGATAACTGTCAATATGACATAAGAATGACATAAATTTTGGTTATTAATTTTATTTTAATTAATTTTATCAGAAGAAAAATTAAGCTTACACATGATTTATGATTAACTTGTGTAGATATTTATTTATTTTTCCAATTATTTGGCACATAACAAAGGACTAGAATCGGAAAATGGTTTATTATTCTAATTTTGTCATTGTGCGTGTTTCCAATTTAAGGGCCAATTAAATTTGTGCTATCAGAATATTTTTGTGGGGTGAGCTTTTAACTGTATACCAATACTAGACTACTGGTTTTAGTTCGATAAAATAACAGTATTATGCAATTAAATCAAACCAAATTAATTGATAGCTACTCAGTTTTTGAAAAGGATTGCTTTTATTGAAGCTTTCATTGTGACGTCTGATTCCACTTAATAATTTTATGAGATGAAAATTATTTCCTTACGACTTATATATTTAAGTGTTTGAAATCTTGCATTTTAGTAATTGTATCTTGGCGGTTCTCAAACTGATCGACAAATGAAATCACCCATCCCCAAAAATATATAAAACTCCTTAAAAAACCACTGTCCATTGTTAATCTTTTATATACCGCACAGTGAGATAATTAGATGATTTTTTCACCAACATTCCTAATTATATATTCTACAGAATATACTTATGTACTTGCAAAATTTTCACGTAAAAATCAGGTAAAGCTCACACTAAAAGGCTTCTACTCAGATCCATTTCGCGTGAAATTTCCATACGATTTCATTTCTGTTTTCACTAAAGGCTAGTACTCAGATCGATTCCGCGTGAAATTTTCATACGATTTTACCGAAGTGAACTCAGAAATGAAAAATTTCATTTCTGTTTTCACTAAGCAGTACTCAGTTCATTAGCTCAAAAACTATAGTTATCTCAATGAAACAAAGATGGCGCGCATAAACTCTACAAATTTGTTTCACGCGAAAATAATGATTCGAACCATTTTTTTCACGTGAAATTTGAAGTTTTGAACTGTTGTGTTGTTAAATAAATTTTGGTTTTGCGAAAATAAATAAAAAATGTCAGAAAAAATAGTTGAACCACCGTTCATTTTCAATGACGAATATTTAGAAGATGAAAACTTTTCGGGGTCAATTACAAGTAATGCTGCCAGTACTAGTACTAACGCCAACGACGACTTATCGACCACAAACGCAGCCAGTGAAGATCCCAGTCAGAAATCCAACTACTCCTATAGCGTAAGTTTATTTCTAAATTATTAAAAACTAAAGTGATAAATATTTCTCTAATTTTCAGACAAATCAAAAAAGCAAATCAAAACATGAAGATACAGCCATTCAAAATTTGTCTACATGCATTATGGAAATGATTAAAAAAAAAGAGGAACGAAATATGCAGGAAAAAGCATCAAAGCAGCCAGAACTGAAATATCACGGTCTATGGGCAAATTTGGATAGACTGTGTCAAAATTTGCCAGATTTAGACGTCGAAATGCTTGTCGTTCAATTCAGCGTCCAAATAATCGATCAAATTAAATCAAATAAACAACAAGAAAAATAAATTTAAACCATGTTTTTTATTAAAATTAAATTTATCATTTTAAAAACACTGCTCGTCGTTGCCACTCCAATCCTCCAGACGGTGAGTTTACATAATCATTTAAACAGTCCCGAATAGTTTTGGCATAATTATTTTGTCGTCCAGGATATGCTGACAATGCATTTGTATTGAATGATCCTTGTGGTACATTAAATCTCCAATCTCCTTTAATAAGCACCCCATTATCACTATATCTATCAGTAAGATTGGGTGCGCAAAAATTTGAATTTTTTGTTTCCTATTAAATAATTATGAAGCAAACAGCAACTACTGACAATCTTTTGTGCTCTATCTGGTCCACAAAACATGGTTCTCCCTAAACAAAGCCATTTAGATCACAATACGCCGAAAGCGTTCTCGACGCATCTTCTAGCTCTACTTAGCCTATAATAAAAAACTCTTACTGCTTCAGTAAGCTTAGCGGGTTTTTTGGGGGCATATGGCTTCATTATTTCGGGATTTAACGGGAATGCATCATCAGCCAAATTTACTATTTGTAAATACTCCAGAATCTCCTTCACTACCATATGCCCCAATGTCGAGATAAATAAATTTATGATTTGCGTCAACTGCTGCCATTAACACGATGCTATGAATCCCTAGTAAACAATATAAGAAGTAAAATATCAAAATATTGGATAAAAAGTATTTGATAATGTAAACTACATACTTTGTAGTTGTAAAATAAACTTCCTGCATTTTTCGGACATTTAATCGGTACATGTTTACCATCAATGGCACCAATACAATTTGGAAAATTCCACTTTTATTGAAATCGTTGGAGATTTCAATAAATGCCTTTGATGTTAAGGCTTCCAGTTTAAAACTCTTACTATGATGATTCCCATATGTTGCTTACTTATTCGATATATTGATGCCATATGTCGCTGCATTGAACCACTTGCCAGATATCTATAAATTTAATAATGTCCACTTAAAACCAAATTCTTCCATACAATTAAAACAAAAAATTTTACTCTAAAACGATTATCAATTTTTCTTTAGGACTAATCCTATCATAAGGTCTTGTATTCCTTTTTGGTAGTAGCATTGGCTCTAACATACAAAAAATTTGGTCGAAATCTTCGGGGCTAACGTGAAAGTTTTTCTTAAATACTCTTGTGTTTGATCTCATGTCATTGAACTGAAAGTGTTAAAAACTATTAAATGAATTTTAATTTAATTTTAATTATAATAATAATTACATCGGCAGTAAAACGTCCTTTTGCGTTACGCTCTGTTAAATAGGGATTAACATAACAACGTCGATGATGTGTCCTTTTTCGTTTTATCGCCGTAAGTAAAAGTCCTGCAGACGCGATTATAATGTCATCTTCGTCTTCACTGGATGTATTACTCATATTTTATATTGTGAATTAAAATATATAATCACTATTATTTAAAAGATTTTGTAAAATATTAATTCTTTATTTTGACAGTTTAACACATTAAATAAAAATTTAAATGCCTACTTTACACAAATATTTATGTCAAACACCAAAATTCTCCAAAAAAATTATTTCTATTTCACGTGAAAATAAATAAATTTTTGGAGACCACGGTAAAATTTCATTTCACTTTGAACTGATTACTAGTCTTAAACAGTAGTCAGTTAATTAGTACAAAAACTGTAGTTATCTCAATGCACCAAAGATGGCGCGCATCAACTCTACAAATTTTTTTTCACATGAAAATAATGATTCGAACGTGAAATTTGAACTGTTGGAACATTTGAATTCTCCAAAAAAAATTCATTTCGATTTCACGTAAAAAAATAAATAAATTTTTGGAGACCGCTAATATTCCTTATTTTCCCTCTATTACATCAAAGCGTCATAGCTTGACATTTCAGAAATGGATTTAAATTTTCAACCGACGAACTTGTATTAAATTTTGCGTGAAAAACGGATTTATCTGAATGTCTTGAACATTGCCTATTGATACTTCCAAGACATTTTGGTTGATCATTTGGGTTACCGTCGCGTAGCAACAAAGTTGGTACCAAAAGATCTCAATTTATTGCAAAAACGAGACCGTGTTGACGTCGCAAAAGACATGATTTACGAAGCTTAATCCAATCCCACATTCATCAAAAGGATTATTACTAGAGACAAGACTTGGGTTTATGAGTACGACGCGCAACCCAGACATCAAGCAAGTGTATGGCGTTCACCAAATGAGCCAAGACAAAAAAAACACGTCGTTTTCAGTCTTGAAAGAAGTCATTTTTGGCGAAAAATGCAACAAATACCATCCAACAGCCACGGAATTCCCCTGACTGGCTCCCTGTGACTTCTTTCTGTTCAATCGAAGGAAGCACTGAGGGACATTCCGAAACCAGACTATAAAAAATGTTTCGATTGGATCAAGCGCTGGCATACGTGTGTTGCAGTCGATGGGGATTACTTTGAAGGAGACAATATAGATTTAGATTAATAAACTTGTATTTTTAATTTTTTGAATAAATTCCGGGAACTTTTTTATCCCGGATTTGAATGTAATGAGGAGTTACCATAATGTAAACCGCCCACTTCTAACCACCCCATGTCCATTTCAAAAGAATTCCTTAGTATTAAGATATAAATATTTAAACCTTAACCCTTAAAACACTTTCCAATCGTTTACATAACTTTTGCATCACTGCTCATATTGGCTACAATTTAACCAAATTTTATGGAAATGGTCTGAAATTCGATTAAATTATTCTCTAACGCTTAGTCGAAATATACTCTCATGATTATTGAATCAGGCTAAGCGTCGCTATACCATAAAATTAAGATAAAATCATTAATTTTGATTATGAGTGAGAAAATCAAAAGATGAAGGAATGCTAAAATAACTCGGTCTAGAATATTTCCGAAAATAGCTTGCGGTTATTATTGGGTTCGATGTTTTTTCATGCATAAATTTATCTCGACATACATCAATTATAAAATTAAATTATCAACCATCTGCATGTTTTCATTTTTCTGCAGACTCTCAATACAAACGTTTACCTTGCGTTGAGTTTAGGCTCAGTGCAGGTAAAGAAAAATCTTTAAAGCACAGTTCTATTTTCAGTTATATTATATGACCAGCCAATTACAGACATCTGTGTCTGACGAGTGTTCACTAGTTTCATATGCGTATGATGTCGTATGGTTCCGATATCCACTCGTGATATAGAAACAGCCCAGCTTAAGCTCAACCAAACGAGGAGGATTTTAAATAATTAGCGTGAACTTCTTCCTAAACTATCCTAAAAATGCAACAACAAAAACAAGGATATTTTAGGAAGACCTTCACACATGTGTAGTGTAGAATGAAGTATTTCCTAGTTTCATTATTACAAACAAAATTCTATTGATGTGTTTAAATGTGTTAGTAAAATTACGGATTAATGAATAAATGGAATAAAGTATTATTTGTAAATATATGTAACAGTATATGATGATTGTAATTGTATTTAAAAATATGCGAGTAAATTATAAAATATCATTATTTTCTATTCAAACTAAATAATTGTAATATTGTTTTTACATTTCTATGGATCTAATCTACTAGAAAAACATCATCATTAGAAATTGTAATGGTCCTCTGGATGATTAGTATTCGAAAATTCCATAATAAGTAATCAATTCGCATCATAGGTACTTTCTTAGTGTCCATTGCTTTAGGAAAACCGGGACCAAAATCCTAGGTTTCTATTGATGACGTTTTTTTAGTAGATTAGATCCATAGTAATGTAAAAACAATCTAGGATTTTGGTCCCGATTTTTCTGAAGGACGGGAAAACTCTAGGAAAGTACCTATGGTACGAATAATACAAAATATCTTTTATTCGTTAATATGAAGTTATACAAATGCATATAAACAAATAAATGGTTGTTGTGAGTTTAGGAAGAGTAAAGAAAAACTTCACTCTTATTTTAAATAGGTAGATGGAAAGTCACGAACTATCTCTAGCACTGAGCAAAACCAAAATAGTTGTGAGCACAAAACAATTATACAGATGACTGTCGGAGACTGCCAAGTGACCACAAAACACGCAGTTCGATATCTAGGTATACTGCTTGACGGGAAACTGACCTTTTGGGAGCAGATAAAGTTTTCTGCCGACAAAGCTGCTAAACGTGTAACGTCATTGAGTTATAGTCTGATGGCAAACACCACAGGAGCAAGGGCAAGCAAACGCCGCTTGCTTATGCCTACTGTAGATTCAATCCTAATATATGGTGATCTGGGAAAAAGGTCTGACCACGGAGATGTACCGGAAAAGCTTCTCGTCATAGAACGCAAGCAATATTCCGAAGGAAATCACAAGGAGAAGCATTAAAGAAATAAAAGATGAAGAGAGAAGGCACACACTTGTAAAGTGGCAAGAATCCTGGGAACAAAAAAGCGGAGGTCGATGGATGGCCAAATCAATCCCGAGCTTGATGCCGTGGATTGGACGAAAACATGAGGAAATAAACTATTACCTTACCCAGTTCCTGAGCGGGCATGGGTTTTTTTGGGAATACCTCAATAAAATTGGAAAATCAGCCTTGGCTGAATGCATGTGAGGCAGGTGGATAAGATGATGCCCAAGACACAGTCATGAAGTGAATGTAGATGATAGTCGACGCAGCGAGAATAAATGGAACTAATGGTCAGGGACAGTTGACTTATTTCGTATATTTCGAACTTAATCTTGTATTGAGTGGATGTTTGATGTATCCTAAACCCAAAAATCAAAAGTAACAAACTCTGTTCTAATCGAGTTCTATGATGGGACTTATATCGAAAGTCTTTTAAGGTAATAAGCTTTTTATCTAAAAAGTTTTATTGAATATGCATAAATAAATTACAACAGAACCAATTTAAAAGTTAAACACCAAAATTATTTGTTTAATTAAATTCACTGAAACCAAAATAGAACGGATCGAAATAAAGCGCTTACCACAAACCTAATTATACATAATCGAAAACAATGGAAAGCACAATATGATGAATACAATTGCGATTATTTATAGTGGTGGCTGTGGTGTGGTTTTATTTCAATGAAAATTTATTTGCTACATGGATTCAGAAACGAATTTTATTTATTCCTACAAACGTACATATATTTACAGCGTACAACTTTCAAAAGCCTTATCATTTCTGTTGATCAAATTATACAAGAAGAACGTATAGGGCAAAGTATATAGCGCAGCCAGATCATTCTTTGTTTGTTTATAATATTAAAATATGCTAAAAAGTACAAAAACCAACTTTAACGTATATAATAGGGAAGCCTTTGTTCTCGTTACATGATATATATATATATATATATATATATATATATATATATATATATATATATATATATAAATTTATTTATGTAAAGATACGAAGTACAGTTTGGTCCGCTGCTACGATACTCTAAAGTAATTTTCTCTGGTGTATAATTTATATTTGAACACACAGCAAAAAGCACTGGATCGGTTGGCCATCCGCAGCTCGGTACATAGATATACAATACAATTAAAAATAGAAAGTTATGTTTTATATGTATAATATGATTATGTAGATGTACATCCACAAAGCATGTTTCGTCTGAGCATACATATAGAATTGGACGTATACATCTGTATTTTTAATTAAGAAAAACGATATTTAGAGTGCTTTTGGGTTTTGTGTATAATGTGTATAATAAAGCTATAAAGAAACTGGGGATGTATGTCATTTTTATTATACATGCAGACGAGCACTGGAGCAATAAATTCCACACATGTAATAATATATCGATGCTGCATTCGATTCCGTTTGTTCTACTTGTATATATGTACGTGACTTAAAGTTTAAATCTCAAACTTTGTACGAGTATAAATCGAATTTCGATTTGACCTAATTTATTTGTCCCTCCTCTCACTCTCGCCTCCTCTTTGGTTTTTAGGTCAAGAATGAATTTTCAGGAAACAAAATATTTACTTTCACTCCAATTATAAAAAAAACCATTTTCGTGTTTTTTATATCAAACATTTTATCCAAAACACACTTTATGTTTAATTGTGGACGTATAAATGTTGGAAATTATAAAAAATACAAACCGATTTGTTGGAAAATGGAAAAAATAATATTTTTCCAACTCTTCCATTGTTGGGTTCTGTTTGCTATGTGTGTGTGTGTTGTGCTTCTGTTGTTTGTGTGGTTTAAGTAATTTAAATATAAATGAGCGTAATTATGATTATTAAAATAATTAATTTTTGGTATTTTGTTGTTTTTTTGTTTTTCCAAAACCAAATTTTTTTTTGTATATTTATAAATTAAAATATAATTATACTTTTGTGATAAGAGCTAAACAATTATTATATTAATATGAAAACGTGTGAATGTGTGTGTATAACTACGTGCGGTTTAAACTTAAACATCTGTATATGTATAGAAAACGGTTCGTCTTTAATCTTGATAAATTATACGTATAAACTATCTCGGAAAAATTCAAATCATTTCCCACAAAACTTTTCGTTTATTTTATTATACACACGCATAAAAATTCAATACGTTTACTCACACCGCGTCAATCCCAAGATTGATTTACCATAAATCTTAAATATTATGCTCTATTTTTCTATAACAAAAGAATTTTCCAAAAATATGAAAATTTATATTAATAATAATTTTGTACGTGGGTAAATATACATACACACACACATATGATATTGACTTCTTTTATCATGATAATACACGGCAAGGTTGAGCTTTACTCAGGCTTCGATATTTGCATAGTTAGAGAGAAAATCTTTCTTCAATCGGTGTAATACACTTATATATCCATTGTCAGATTTTGTTTGTAGACAATCTATTTACATTTTTCCCTTTTTAGTGTTCCATTTGATGTTAGGGATGAATTCCAATATCTTATCGTTTATCAATATATGCGATGATAAATTGTTTCTATTTCTGATCGATTACAAATTTTATTAAATAAAAGTACTGTATGCATGTGTGTGTGTGTGGGTAAACATTAACTTATTAATGCAAGAAGATTCCACAGTCAGTGCCACAAACGGAGATATGGTTATACGTTATATCCTAACAATCAGATGCGCACTACTTCCTTCGAAAATCTTAAACCAGCCAACGATAGCTGACTAACGAATTTGTCAACAGCAGGACAGCTCCAAACAAAGTGGTTGGAGTCATGATTCTCGCAGGCCCGATGGCACTCATTTGATTCCTTTTTCAAAGACAATGGATCCTTTCATATTTGATAGTAGGGCACTTGACAAACATATTTGACTTTCTTAACAAAACTAAAAACTAGGTTTACGGCTAGTCTAGGGCCAATCTAGATTTATCGTACATCACCTGATATAACTATTAATTTTGCTTGTGACACTATGTGCATGTAAATTGATATAAGACCATGCACAGTAAGTTCCATAAACAGAACTTAGTGCAGAGAGTTTTCAGTGAAATTGTATGATGTCTTTAAATTACGGAAAGAATAACTCACTGTGAATAACATAGCAAAGTTATAATCTATCACGTAATCAACCATATCGAGTTCTGGTATGACTGAAATATAGTTCTGAAAAATCTTTCTGTGGCAAACGAGTTAAACATAGAAAGGACACCATAACAAACCGTGGAGTTGAAGCAAAAACTTCAGTAATCCCTCGGCCAGGAATATTTTGAAGGCAATTCAATTTGACAAAACTTGACACTTTTATATAGTACACTGGTCTTGAATCCAAGAGTTTCCAAAAAGTTCTTATACATTGTCAGAACAAAGCAGTAGTTTTTCCGGAGTTTTCTCTCAAGACGATAGTTCCGCAAAACCTACTATACAACAAAACTCCCAGGTGATTAAGGTTCTCTGGTGTAGTAATTGATCTGCCAAAAAACCGGGTACAGAAAAATTTTTAGTGCATCGATACTTACCAAGATTAATACGAACAGTTTCAGATGTTTACGTGAAACTATTAGAACAAGATATGGCATAGCTATGGAGCTCTAGACAATGAAGCCAGACTAACAACACATATCTTAAATACATTCTCAAAATCGACTTGAAAATAGTGATATTAATAGAATAGACTAGAATAGAAATAGCTAATTCACATTTGAGCGATTGTTAACAAGGCCTTCTGTTAATAGGATCAGAACTTAACTAAGAGGATCTGTGAGCAGATCTTAAAAATATTTTATAATCTTTTAAGCTACAAGCAAACTACTCCATTCATTATAAGTTTATGGTATAGTCTAACCTTTTTCTTAAGTTCAAGCTCTTATTAGTATAAGACGACATCAGTTTTTGAAAAAAGCCAGAAATTATGTTGTACTTTTCTCTACACTGCGATCTTAAATAAACCAAAGCGACCCTTGAAATGATTTTGAGAGATCCCATGAAAAATTTCTGAATTGGAATGAATCGTTACGATTCATGATATCTAGTCCTATAATTTGTCCAAGCGATGTATTTGGAGGAACTGAATGGATATACTTGGTGACTATTAAGTAGATGAAGATATTTTCGTCTCTTTATCTCGTAATCCGTTATCATAACAATCAAGCAATTCATATATATATATATATATATATATATATATAATATATATATATATATATAATATATCTATATATATATATATATATATATATATATATATTATATATTTATATATATATATATATTATATATATAAATATATATATATATATATATATATATATATATATAATATATATATATATATATATATATGCAGTAGTTTTCGCTTATAACGACCTCGGTTATAACGACATATCGTTTATAACGTCGGGAAATTCAAAATAATGATTGATTTGTTCAGTTTTCCTATTTAACAACTTTCGCTTAAAACGACTTCGGGTATTACGACAGTTTGGATATAACGACCTATATTGCACTACAATTGTAAATATTTTACGTTTTTGTTACGACTGAAAAATTGCGACATTGAAGAATCATTATAAAACCATTTAAGTTTATACAACAGAGAAATAAAAATGTATATTGGTGCAATCCTAAAAACTAAGGCAGATGAATTAGAAAGAATAATGAATAAGGAATTAAAATGTACAGAAAGTTGGGTTTTTCGATCTCGACAGCGACACAATATTGTTTTAGGCAAAATTTCGGGCGAGTCAGCAGATGTTCAGCAAGGTGCACTTGATGAGTGGATTGCATCTGTGTGGCCAAAACTTCGAGTTGGATACACAGCAAGTGAAATTTAAAACATCGACGAAACCGGTTTGTTTTATAAAATGACACCAGAAAAAACATTTAAGTTCAGAGGTGAAAGTGTGTAGGCGGCAAAATGTCTAAGGAGAGAATAACTTTGTTAGTAGGAGATAACATGACTGCGGTAGTGACAAAAAAAGCTTGTTATAGCAAAAACTAGATCACCCTGGTGCTTTAAAAACATTAAAGCTTTACCTGTCGAATATACAGGTAATAAAAAGGCTTGGATGACGTTCGAAATTTTCGAGTGCTATTTACGGAAATGGGACACCGATCTGATTAAAAATAAAAACAAGATTTTATTACTAATCGACAATTGTCCTTCACACTTTACGTTAGCATTTTTGCCACCAAACACATCATCCGTTTTGCAGCCGAAGGATCAAGGCGTTATAAAAATCCTTAAAGGATATTACAGACCTAATCTCTTATTAAAATTGGTCAGAAATTTAGATAGCGGTCAAAAACATTGTCGTAACAATACGGTCGTAACATTGATAGAATGGCTGCTACAGCGTGTATTCGGGTAAGTAGCTAACAGTAGCTAACTGCTTTAGACACACCGATACTCATTTATACGACGAAGAAGATGACATTCCACTTAATCAACTAACCCAATGATCTGCTTTCATAGGAGCATATGTCCAAGATAAAAAAAATTGGGATCATTTTGTGACCGTTGAATTATATTAACCGATGAAGAGGTAATATTAGAAAATATTGTAGGCGAGGTGATTAGAATATCCATCAATGACACTAACAAGAAAAATGTTGATAACGCTGATAAAAGTACTGGGTTTAATCCTCCCTTTATTCCGTTACTGGAACATGCGAAGCACTGTTATGAGCAATTCTTGTCGCAAGCTCACTAAAAGTGTGCCTTTACCGTCAGAAAATTGGAGCAGGAATATATACGGAACAAATGTATGAAGCAATCCATCATGTCTGAATATTTTACAAAATACTACAAAGTCAAAAATATTCCTCTTTTAATAGTTTTAATATCTTAACAAAATCTTAGGTACAAAGAGTTTGTACTAATAAGTTAAGACCAGGTTTCAAAGGGTTTTAAACGAATTTCGTTTATTGCGACGTTCGGTTATAACGACGGATCCTACTGAAATTTTCAATGGCGTTATAAGCAAATTTTACTGTATATATATATTATATATATATATATATATATATATATATATATATATATATATATATATATATATATATATATATATATATATATATATATATATATATATATATATATATATATATATATATATATATATATATATATATATATATATATATATATATATATATATATATATATATATATATATATATATATATATATATATATATAATATATATATATATATATATATATATATATATATATATATATATATATATATATATATATATATATATATATATATATATATATATATATATATATATATATATATATATATATATATATATATATATATATATATATATATATATATATATATATATATATATATATAATATATATATATATATATATATAATATATATATATATATATATATATATATTATATATATATATATATATATATATATATATATATATATATATATATATATATATATATATATATATATATATATATATATATATATATATATATATATATGGAAATTGTATTGGATAAAAAGTTTGTGTACAATGGAAGAAAATGTATGAACTGTTACCGTGTTGAATCCAGGACATGCAGCGAAAATTCTGGAAATCTTTTTCATATATTAATTTTATTCACCATTCGATGAAACGACTACTGAATTGTAAATAACAAAAGTAATCATGTTACTATAATGACCTTACTTTTATCATCAAGCCTCTTGAGAGTACGTTTCATTTTTGAAACCATTGTAGATTAGCTCCAAGCCTTGTTTTGGTTCATCCTTTTGATTTTAATGAAGCTGATGAAAAATGCTGAGTTTGGTTTGGTTCAAACAACCGAGAGATTCAGCCGAGAGATTTCCTTATCATATCCAGCATTGGAAAATTCATTTTCAACCTCCAAGTTTTTGTACTTTCTTGATATTAGCAAAAAGGTAGTTTCAATCAAATTTGCAGTTTCTGTTTTCGAACTTAGATTGAATTATTTATTATAGTGTAAGTATTATCGGAAAACACAAATTGGACTAAAACAGTCTACTCTACCCCTCCGTAGACGAAATAATGATATTTACTGATGGATCAATATATGCTGTAGTTATGAGAGTAAATTATTTATGTATTGGTGCAGACTCATGCTTTAGTGGGATCTGAGCCCGCTCTAGGAGGGACGTTATCTATTTATATCTTAAGAGAGCTCATTATAGTCATTTTGGTGGTCTGTACCAGAAGAGGTGGGACAACCTCATGTCTTGTCGTCTGTTCAAAATCTTTTTTGAAACAATAAATCATATACGATCCAAGTCCTTCTTAAATTATCATAAACGAATATTGTGGATCTGCTGGTTCATCTCACGGAAAATTCTTGAATAATCTCACGGAAAATACCCGAATAAAAATTCGGTTACTTAGACCGCAAACAAAACGGGGCAGAGAAGGAAGAAACTATATTGAGCACTTCCTGTGCTTCTTCTCTTCATCATACTCTGATGACTTTGAGCATAGCGGATATCTTGTGATTTATTAGAAGAAGCAAACAGTTTACGAGACTGGGAGTATACGCCTGAAAGGGGATATTACAATGCTTAGTTATCGTTTATGGCTCGGATAGTAATCGTTTCACGACTACCAGGAGTCTTCATTTATAAGTTCGAATAAATCATATCATCGAATTCAAAAGAATCAAACCATGATATAACATATCGATTCTGTTAGGTTTTGCACAGATGATGCTTAAACAGCAACAAAGCTTTATTTGCCGCTTACACGTCGTTCCATAAATGCGTGAAAGTACCGCGTGTTATGTATTAATTACTGTTGGTGATTTAATTATTTATTGGCAAACGCTCCAACTGTTTCAGCCTACACTTATTTCGCCAGTCGTTTTCCACAAAAATAAACCTTATCCACCTCAGATCGTCCCGTCTAGTTAACATGTCCAGTGAAACAAAAACATAAATAAATAAATAAGTACAAGTACAATAAAACATTAAATTTGTATCGTAAATAAAATAAAAATTTAATTTAAAACAATTTGTTGTTAAATATAATTTGACATTTTTACATCAGGTACAAAGAAATAAATTGTTCGGCGCATTTAAACAAATAATTAATTAAATTATGTGTAGAAAACAAATCAAGAAATATGAAATTTTATTTTTTATGTCCGTGTACAACATGAGGCGGTCATAAATAACAAAAAAGAAACTGTTTTCGGAAAGTTTCTAATTTTTATGTACATATTGATGTAATTGCCTAAGGCTACCGTGACGTCGGTGCCGATGGATAATTTAATCGTTAATGGTAAAAATTATTTTTAAGATTTTATATATACACGTGGCATATTCATAATTGACCTTCCTGGTACAAAGAATAATTTTTTTTCATGTTGCTTTTATTCAAATTATTTCCACATCTAGACTTTCACAATTAAACTTTTTCGAATCCTCCTTAAAGTTGTGAAAATTAACCAAATTAAAATTGAAAACATGTTTAGTAGGCGTGTAAATGTTTTGTTAAAATGATCTATGTTATGAAATGCAATAACGAAGTTTAAGTATAAAAAACAAGCAGCTTTTTCATATACAGAGGAAGAAAATAAGCTTTTCAATTAAATATACCATTAGTTGGAAGATTTATAAATTTAAAACCGTTTAAATATTTATAGTCAATAATTATTGAATGCAAAGACAAACACTGGTGGGTTTTGTGAAAAGCTTCGATAGTTTATACATATAACATCGTAGACGCTTTTTAGAAGGCGATGGAGGAATGTACATAGTTAGGCTGTGTAGTTATGTATGTAGTTAAGCTATTATATATATATATATATATATATATATATATATATATATATATATATATATATATATATATATATATATATATATATATATATATATATATATATATATATATATATATATATATATTTATATATATATTTATTTATTTGCACGGTTTGTGGTTCGTATTTGAATTATTGACAATTTCAACTGGGATCAAAATGAAAGCGACCAGAGTGTATAGTCAAACTTTAACTTTTCATTATTCCACACAGTAGATTGTTAAAAAATTAGCTGATTGCCACTGGTTGGGGCTATGACACTAGTCTTATCTTCACTACTAAACCAGTTTAAAACTTCACTGGTTAAAATAAAAAAACCTGGCCGATAATCAGAATAAGATTCTCGATTTACTCGCAACATTCAATGTAGTGTTGCATGTCTTCGGTTGCATTCGAATCAGCTTCCATATTTTTTTTACTTATACTATCTATAACGCGTACTTTACCACCTAACCATTGACTGCGATGATATTTACTGAAACTTTAAGAACTTCAAGGTGTCCTCCTAAGCAACACCGTGCTTATAGGAGGACACTTTTGAATATGTTTTACTTTTATCTTTGTTCGTGGTCCTTTCGAAATTCCGTAGATGACGTCGTTGATCCGTTTAATGATGGTTTATGAACCTTTCCAATCTGATTGTGGCTTTGATGACTTTCCTTTCGTTCTTTTCGGTTTATAAAACCAGTTGTTTTTCTTGAAAAACTTAAACTAGCATTGATGCGACTTAGTTTTGGGTCTGGCTCATGTTAGTCCTTATAGTTGATCTACGTACTTCGCCTTGGTGTATTGATGATTTTCAGACACCCCAAACTGTAATCCCTTCCAAACATTAGATTATCCGAAGTTTCTTCCATAGTATCGTGTTCGTGCACTACAATTCACCATCAAGACAGTCGTTTATCCCAGTTTCGTTGGTTGAAATCTATCACTTTTGATAAGAGTTCCCTAAGGTTCGGTAGATACTCTCCACCATGTTATCTGCCTGCGGATTCATAGGAGACGTCCGAGTCTTTCTAATATTACTGCTCAGCGATTAATTGAGATTCAGAGTTTCTTCTTTGGTCCGTGTACAGCTCCAACGGCACTACTTATCTGATAACCCACCAATGCATCTGCTACTATTACGGCCTCTTGGTTTGTTAGTGCGAAAGCTTCTGGCCACTACATGAAGTATCCGTTATGAAAATTCTGAACTTATAGCTCTACCTCGAATTGGTTTCGGCGTAAAGTTGTATATTAAAACGGAACCGCGAAAGAATTGAGAGTGTTTAGGCCCCAAAAAGATAGGAAAAACGAAAATAAACCAACAGGATTTTCAATATAAAATATTTGAGTTACGAAATGATTTGGTTTAAGCCACGTTTAGGAAAATGAATCGGTTCAAGCCAAGTAGGAACGTTGTAATAATTTTGGTCAAATATTACTTATCGGTTATACAATGCCAAATAGTTCTCATAGATTGTTCATTTTTATGTCAATTGCCTGAATGGGAATTAGATCCAATTCTAGGACAAACACGTTAACAATATTTTTACAATTAACTTCTCAATATCGCTTAATGACTCCAAATAATAACTAATTAAACCAGGACACAAGTAGGATGATATGTCATAAACAGATGTCGACGTAAAATATAAACAATGTTACATTGACAGAAATATTAGAATAAGTATATCAAACATTTAACCCAATTCTCATATATGGTACTGGTCAAACCTGAAACAATGTACTCACGTCATTATTTCAAAAATACATTTTAAATGTCACTTGTTGCAAATAACATACAATTTGAGTATGAATGAGGGCAATACGTCGAAACGCAAAACGTCAATTCGATTCATCATAAAAGGTGATAATGTCTGATTAGATAAAAACAGGCGTCTTGCGACATGTATTCTACTCTTCCACGATGAGAAAACCACACAGAAGTAAATGGAAATAGCACTAAGGTTGAGTTTTTTATCAGCTATAGTCAAAAATATATAAATTTCTTGAAACATGCCCCCGTTTGATATTATGACATCTTTCAGTTGATAGGTATATCCCATTAAATGTCTACTCATATCAAGCCTAGAAAATATTGGTAAGCCCAAAAGCCAGAATTTTCAATTGACACTGATGAAATGATTTTATTACTAATTTAGGTATGATTTTGAGAACATGGTGATAACCTGTCATACATGTTCGAATCGCAGTCAAGCTTAAACGATTTTCATGTTAACATATCGGTACACTGTACCTAATCGTGATTCGATTTAAATGAATTGTGGCGACTCTGCGTACTTCGAAGAATTTGTTTATTCGAAGTCTAACTGAGATTGTTTTGGTCAGCATATTGACATTTTAACTATATGCCATATTTCCAAATAAGTATCAACAGAAGTTTCTCCCGGTTTTTTTGAACTGTTGAAATTTTATATGTAAAAATCGTTTTTTACATTTTTTATGTAAATTATGTAAAAAAACGGCGTAAATTACATAATACGTAAATTACATGTACAAAGCGAAGACAACATCATTCGCAGTGCCATCTATTTGAAAATGTCAAAAATTGTACAACGTTCGCCTTGCTCATTAAAAATTGACATATAGATAAAAATATGTGTCGGCAAAATCAGTTAGTTTTCAAATCCGAGTTATAAGTTGGAAAACGATGTTTTTCACCTTCGATGTTGTACTCAGAAAATTATTTCATAAATTATATGCATAAAATAGTTTGTACTTTTATTAACAGATGGTGTTTTAGTTACAATAAGATTTAATAAGAGATGTCGCGTCAGTTTTTTTTCCATTAAAATATTTTCTACGATTCTATACGTACAAAATAAGCTTAAGTAAATAACTTGCTTTTGACATGAAGCTAACTTTTTTAATGGATAATAATGTGGCATATTGATGAAGATGAAGACGTAACGCTGATCAGTAACTGACATGTCTGCGATGCCGCGTTGCAGTTCGATCACAAACATATTGATTTAGAGCATGCAAATCAACAAACCGGTATTTAAGGCTTTACTCGGATTAGAAATCCTCTTAGTTATAGAGACCATTGATCCACCTAAGTAAATGAAGTTTGTTACAATTAGTTGCAAATATTACCCACTTAACATATGACTACCTGTTATATGACACAAAGGGAGTGTATCAAAAATTGTTATCAAAAAAACGGAGAATCTCTTTAACATCCCCAACCGAATAAGGTAGTAGGGTAATGATAGAGCTCCTTAATGGAATAAATTTCATACTAAGACAATCTGAAAGGGATATTTAAAACGATTAGTTTTTAATGAGGGAAACTAATAACTACATCCTTTGTGAGAGATTAAAAGAGGTTGTATTTTTTTCGAATGCCGGATGTGCTATACGATACCCAACAAAAATTATACAGACCATTGGTTTATAACTCGTTTGTTTTTTGAAGACGACTGAAAATATGGTGAATCAATATATATTTAGAGTAAGCTCTAACGGATAAAACCAGATTTTGTTTCGTTTAGCTGATTCCCAACTCAGTTACAGAATCCATTGGTGAAGCATTGTAATTTACTAGTTAACAATTGGTTGATTAGCAGTATCTGTCGCAAATGTTGTAATCGTTCCCCTTGTATTTTCACATCTTGTGTATAAAGTAAATAGACGAGTGAACCCAAGAACTGTTCCTTGTGGAACTCTAGATTAATTATTTTTGTTATTTGTAGTTCATATTTTGGCTCTGAGAACATTCAGGAACTGAAACGTATTTACAAAGTGACCTTCCAACACATCAGACTTATCTTGGACATCTCTAGCCCAAATTCCGTCATAATTTTTGATGGGAGATTAGGTCTGGAAAGCAACAATATAAACTTATATATTGTTGCTTTCCAGACCTAATCGTTAGTATTGTTTTGGCCGAAAATGTTCGAGTCACTAACCGAATTGTTCTTAATTTCTTTGATTTTGAAAGTTTTACTCCATGATAATATTTAATATTACGAATGTTGTTGATTCATGGATACCGTGGTAGTTTTAAATGTGAAACGTTTTGTTAAATTATCTCAAATATCCACATATCGGAGTGAATAAAATGATCGAGAATTCATCCGATTAAGATTATGTATAGCAATGGTAAATATAATCATATCGGACATTATTGTTACAATCGATGAAATGCTAAAGTCGGAATCGGCTAGTCTTATCCAATTTATTACGTAAATTTTGTGAAATAAAAAAGTTTGACTATAACCTGTGGTTCTATTTTTGATCGAGGTCAAGAATCCGGATATAAACCGCTTCAGAGTGGCAACAATAGAAATAAATAGTCTTGGTAGATACTAGAATCCAACAATTCCAAATAAATAACTTTACGCCAGTTAACCTATTTTCATAATCATATAGAATGACATTTGGATGATTTGTTTTTTGTGTCCTTTGTCACTCATAATCGGTCCATTGAAACATCTCTTCGACATGCGGTTATAGCTCCGATTTAAGTGCATCCATCTCCACATGTCAGCTTATAGATGGGTCGGTCCATGTAATCTCAACATCACAGATCTTTTCATTACTTACATGCACTGAACAGTTATTGAAAAACCCAATTTTCATTCTGCCTCTATCGGGATTTGAACCCGGCACTTCTCGCTTCAACTGCCGCAGCTTTAACCACTGCGCCATTTGGGTGATCATTTGGATGATAGTATATAGAATGTATAAAAAATTGCCCCGAACTTTTATTCCAGCAATATTAAAATTATACTTATGGCAACCCTAGCAAACGTATCGTGCATCTATCGAACTATCGTGATATAAAAATATATCAACAACAAATATTTAATAATAGGAGAAGCTATGCAAGTCGCAACTGTTTCTTTTGAAACCAAAAACAACAAGATTTACACTATATCAGCAATCTACTGTCCAACAAGATTTACCCAAAAGAGGAAACATACATCAAACTTTTTAAATCGCTTGGTAACAATTTCATGGCAACTTTAATGCAAAAAAACATACTCTGGGGATCAAATCGAACTTTTCCCAAAGGAAGAGAGCTATTTGAAGAAGCAGAGCTATTGAATGTGAGTTCCTCTCCAGTAGAAAGCCTAATGGCCTACGGCCGGAAATAAAATTCCTGACATTATAGACTACTATATTCAAAAGGTATCTCCGAAAATTACTATAGTAGTCGAAAATGGAGAAGGACTATCTTAAGATCATTCTTTAGTCTTAATGACTATAAGTTCCACGGCAACAAGGAAAGCAAGCCCGCCAAGACTAACAAATAAAAAAAAATTAAATGGGAATACTTTCGACAACTAGTTGGAGAAAACGGCAATCTTACCCAATCTCGAACGCTTAAATATGATAAAAGAAGAGCTAAAAACCTCATTGAAAGTATGCATAAAGCGGTATGGGAAAGTACTCCCATCCAGCAAGGTATATTACAGAAAAGTATAAGCCACCCAGTCGAAGTAAGATACTTGGTTAAGGAAAAAAGACAAACTCGCAAGACTTGGCAGAGAGTTAGAGCCTCTAAAGATAAAACAATCCTAAGCAATTTTGTGTAATAAACTTAAAATGCTTATAATTAGATCAAGAATGAGTCAGTAGCTAATTGTCTAGGTAACCTGACAGTTAAACCTGATATACGGACTATTCGTTGTGGAAGGCCACTAAAGGTCTAAAACACCCCTAAACTGCAAGTACCACCCATAAAAATGTTTGATGGAACCTGTGTCGCAATGATAAACAAAAAGCTGACCTGATTCCCGAACACATTGAAATAACCGTCAAATCAACAACTATAGGCAGGTCGAGAATGAATATTTAACACCAGCACAGTGGGGCGCGTAAGTAACAAACTGTATAATTACAAAACGTGATTTTTGCTGGGCTGATATAACCTGGGATAATAGTAGCTATCACGATAGAATTTTTCATCACTGACATTAAAAACCTGTGATGATAGTTACTGTCATGACAGGTCTGGTGTTGCCATTGCGTTTTCATGGATAAAATTTACTATTCGATCGACCCACTTCTAGGAAGCGTCATCCTCTTGTCACATGCTATATTAAGAATATCCTCAAATATCATATAGAGATCTTGATATTTTTTTACCTTTCATAGCTATTAAACATGAGTAGTATATAATACCTTAATCGATTGTGTAAAATACATCCGATGCCTGACGGCAATATTTATACATGATTTATTATATCCACTTAGTTTCGATTCACCTAACCAAAACTAACATTGTTTAGTGTCTAGATCCTATATTTATCTCTACATATGGTACATCTACATTATGCTAATATCTTATACCAGTGTATGTGCAATGCACTAATTTTTGTATTTAAACATTGTTAAATCCTAAACCAATACAAAGTTTTTGGTATATGCTTGACATTTTTTGTATATTAAGTCAAGAGGAAACTACTCTATTTTCCAGATCTATATATGTTTGCATTTGTTTAAGATTTATACATAATGTAGATAGATTGTAAAATCTGTATAGATTTTTGAAAAGTTACTGATGTTGACCTCTGACAAAACTATATACATACATACAACACGAGTACATAAGGCAAATCGTAATCAAAATAAATGTAAGGTTGTTTGTCAGTTTTATAAATATAATTTAAAGTTTTCACATTTTCTTATCACAAGTTTTTCTTTTTATATAAACGTGTTGTTGTTGTTGTACATTTTCTTTTTACCTTTTACAAAATATGTGTATAGATAATGCTATTAAAATTAAAATAAATTATAATTTTTTGTTGTTGAAGAGAATGAGACATAAATTATATAATTTTGACAGTCCGAATCAGAGCCATCTAAATTTTACAGAGCCTAAATATTAAAAATTGAGCTTAAATTAGAGGAAGTAAAATAGAGGAAAAAACGTAAATTCCCATACAAAATACATGGAAAGTAAACATTTTTTTAAAATGAAATATTTCAATGAAAAGTATGACAAAATAAACATTTTATTGTTGAAATCATATAAAAACTATTTATATAATATATCATTTAAATATTTTTGAATAAAATCAATTGAATATAATATAAATAATTAAATAAATAAATCATTAAATTCAAATATCGCATTAGAACTTTTAATATGTATACGCACAAATACATACATACTCGTATCATATGAAAAAAAAAAATTCTCATTTATACTCATGAGCAATATGAAATATCGATCGAGTACGATCAATGACAACAGAGTCATCTCTGGAAAAATTAAAACTACTACTAAAAAGCTACTTTGTTTTTGACAAAAAACTTTTTGATTATCAAAATTCAAAATTTCGAAATTAATCCAAACTAATGTAAAATAAATAAATAAATTTAATTTAGATTTAAAATCATTTACTTAAACGTTTATCTAAAAACGGTCAAACTACTAGAATCCCACTATAATTCTATAGGAATTAAAACTAGAATCGTACAGTAGAATTATATTGTATCAAATTTTATCATAAATGTTATTACATTTTACAGGATAAAATACTTTAACATATTCTAAAATCCGTATGAAATCGAGTATTTGCTGATAAAATTGTGTGTTTTGTCAAAAAACTTATAAATGTAAGAATTTTAAGGTTAGCATTTTTTTCGAGTTGGAGGAAAATTTGATTTTATAAAGATATATACGAGTATGTATGTATGTATATATATATATGTATATATACTTACATATAAAATTTAACCGTTAACTTGTTAACTTAAATTGGTAAAACCAAATCCATTAGAAATTTTTTTTAAATCTAACGACTTTTTGGATAAAAAAAATAACGCCCAGCTGACATCTATTGAAAGATCGTAAGTACTAAAACGAAAGTTTTAAAACTTAACATTTTACCCTGAATAAATTAAATTTAAATAGATTTATTTTTATCTATATTGAATATAATAATTATAATTAATAATTATTATGATATATGAAACAAATAAATTAATTTTATTATGAATGTTAGATGTCTCTTGTAAAGCTTTCCGCCATGTCATGTTTCTGGTTTGCTTTTTATAGTATAGGGTACACCTATAAACATTCCATCAATTTATTATTTTATATTTAAAATTATTTTTTTAACAATAACTATGTTTTATTTTTATAATTTCTACAATATAAATGTATTTCAAAGAAGTTACGGTTATTTTGACTCGAAATTAAAAGAAAATTATGCAGTTAGATAAAAATAAAATGTGCTGTTCGTAGGAACACCCTTTTTTTCTTTTAGATCGACATAAAATTTTTTTTTTTATTTTTTAGTTTCGTTTTTAGTAGGTAACACTAAAGGCGCAAAATCATTTTTTTATTATATAATTAAAATTATTGTTTATTGTAGTTATTAAATTTTATTTATGTGCAAAAACATAATTTCTTATGTCTAAATATATTTCAATACAGCTACGGACATTTTGCTGCAAAATAAAAGTAAACGTGTGCGGTTAGATTAAAAAAATGAACTGCTCTTATTGAAATCTTCTTTAACTTTAAAATCAACATCACATACACATATACATATTTTACTGTGCATTCAATATTGTAAATTCATATTGAATTTTAATTTATGTTTTATTAAATTATTAAGATATTTAGGTAACTGATTTTCAGATATGATTAACTTCAACATTTTATGTACTTAACACTGTAAAAACAGAAATCAAATATATAATTTTTTATTGATAAAAATTATTTCGAAAAATGTGATTTTTACATTGCTTCTTATGGGAAAATGAAAAATGTACCTCCTCTAAAAAAAGCTCAACAAAAAATACGTCATATTATTACGGCTCTAATAAAGATGGCTCTGTCCGAATACATGAAATAAACAAACTTTAATCTGAGCTTTTTAATTTTATATTTAAGGTTAGGTTAATGATTCAATAATTAAAAACACTCGCTTCAACGAGACAAACGAGATATGATGTTTGGCATAGTTTCGCCACTCAGTACAAGATCGTCTTACAATACTCAAGATAAATTGGGAGACGTTAAATTTTTATATGAAAAAAAACAAGGGGTCTAAATTGTGTTCAATCAAACTGAATATTTAATTAATTAATTAATTAATACATATTCTATTATTTCGAATAATATCAACAGCAAAAAAAAATCGATTCGAAGAATTCCCAAAAGAAAAGCATAAATTTCGTTTGATCGAATGTACGAGGAGTTTATATAAAAGCATTCCAAATTAAATATAATCATAATCCTTTTTCGGAAAAATTTAAATTTTTCTCTTAAATAATTAATCTATAAGATTAATGACGATTTTATCATTTTCTTATGTATACTCTATCGTATATATAGTAGGATATAAATTTAACATTTTACTTTCGACATGATGAGAAAATCTGTGAAAATTTAACAATATATTGAAAATGTCATTTTAAAGATATTTTATATAATGAAAAATTACAAATAAATTGTCACCTTCAAGGTGAAACAAATAAGATATTATTAGTTTAAGTGACGTTTCAAATTTCTTTTTATAATTCTGAATAAATATTGTATCATCATATAATATGGAGGGTTCTACAGTAAATTATGTTATATATACCTAACGTGTGGAATGTATATATGTTTCGATGTGTGGTTTTGTGCGGATTTGACACTGTTTGCTAATATTGAATTGTCTGTGTGGGAATAGAAATGGACTAGAATTATGACGAGTTTTTGAGATGAACCTACGATAAATCGCCGAAAGAAACGAAAGTTTTGGTGTATTGGTTTTATGGAGGACATTTTGGATTTCGTATCAAACGACGGTAGTAAATTCAAGCCCTTTTGAGCTATCAACACAGTAAACAGAACTTGTCATATGAGACGTCTAAAGAAATGACGACCCGAAATCCTATCCCCAACTGTTAAAATTGACAGTAAAATATAACATCAGTCACAAAAGCTATGGCTAAGTGCTAAAGCTCGTTAGACTCCAAAAAGCTCGATGCTCTTAAATTGAAGACCATGTGCCACAAATCTGGCGTAGATTATAAATATGAGGACTGGTTAATGATTATGATGAGTCGTTGAGATGAATATACGATAAATTGCCGAAAGGCAATTAACGGTCAACTCATTCAAAAGTTTTTTTGTACTAATTCCATAGACGACAGTTTGGATTAAGTATTAAACGACTGTAGAAACATCAAGTGCATGGCGTACGTGGTTTTAAAAATTTCGCACAACATATTTTATAATCTTAGAAAATTAACACAGTAAACAGAACTTGTCATACAGGATGACTAAAGAAAGGACGAATATAATTTTAAAGAAAACTGATATCGCTGACATAACACCAGTATCAGAAGCTGCTAAAATTGAAAGAATAAGCTCCGTTATGCTCTTATATTGAAAACCATGTGCTACTAGGCTTTCCGCACAGTAGTTATCTTGAAAAATGGAGCTGGATTTCTTATCAGCCACAGGGTAACAGGGTTGTGCTTAACTTCCAAGCAATCGATAATCGAAAGTAAAAGCTCCGGTTTGGTATGAAATTATGAATTGAATGTATATATGTGCTCCCTTTTGTTAGCCAAGAATAATTAATTTTATAATAAGTAAGATAAAGTCCTTGGGGAACTCCGGCTCAAATTTTTCCTAAATTTATGTTTTTCTTAAGTCAAATTCGATCAGTTCGCTTGTGCTACCTCATCAAAGAAGTTTTAGACTTTGAATTATATGTACTTAATGAGTGTTTCTGTATAAAACCAAATTGATGTGGATGAATGAATTTTCTTTTTTGAATCAGATTTAAGTCATTTAAGTCTTAAGCTTTTCCAATAATTTTGAAATTGTAAGAAGGATTGATAAATTAGAATTGTTATGACATATTCAACATCCTACTGGCATGTTAGCTTTTTGTTCATATTTAATTTTTGATTCATCATTTTCTTGTTCATTTCCATCGGATATTTAATGCAGCCTCTTGTCTAAGACTATCTCTTGTCCATTTACATTTTTTTGTCCATGTTGGCTTTTTAACTATGTCGGCAATTTGTCCATGTCGACCGTTTATCTATATCTGTGTTTTATCGCCGGGTTAAGCTTTATGATTTATGACAATTTCATACCGTGGTCTTGAGTTCGATATGCTTGTCGTTGACCCAACTCGCGATTGTCACATTTTAATTTTTGATTCATCATTTTCTTGTTCATTTCCATCGGATATTTAATGCAGCCTCTTGTCTAAGACTATCTCTTGTCCATTTACATTTTTTTGTCCATGTTGGCTTTTTAACTATGTCGGCAATTTGTCCATGTCGACCGTTTATCTATATCTGTGTTTTATCGCCGGGTTAAGCTTTATGATTTATGACAATTTCATACCGTGGTCTTGAGTTCGATATGCTTGTCGTTGACCCAACTCGCGATTGTCACGAAAAAAATTCGTTTAAGAATTCAGATGCGTTCGGGTCCTTTCCATAATTTTACGCTCAAAATTAACCTGACGCTTCAATTTTTGATGAAGCCTATTTTATATAGTTACATGACAAGTGATAATATGTATGGTAGAATTATTGTTCTTATCTAACAGTTTTATTTGGAGAAAGTTTTGACAGCAGTTGGGATAGTCAATTTGATGATCAACACTTTTTAATGATTCCGCATCCATGGAAGTTGTCAAGATATAAGATAACTTAATTTATTTATTCGAACATAATTTTTATTTTAAGCTATATAAAGTTATTGATCCCAAATATCAATATGGATTTATGGTACTTGTACTATTAATTCGGGTATGATCCGATTCAAGGGCACAGCCAGGTGGGGAGTTTAAATGGGGTGGCGCATCTTTTAAATATAATAACGAAGGAGTTCCAAAGTCAGCTCAGTGCGAACAGAAACCACACTCGATGTGATCTCGATGTTCAGTGTACACAGAGACTACTAAGGCATGGCCTATCGATCCCTTCTGGCATTAACTAGTTTTTAAGTAGAGGTGTCAGAAAAGGTACCACAGAGATAACTGGTTCGTGGCGGCCAAGCATTCATAGCAGCGACGTAGCTTTTTCATCCTTAGATGTCAGCACTTTCAATCATTGTGAAGCAAAATTCACCAAGCGTTGGATTGTTCACTCTTGCAAGGGAAAGCGAACTGGGCTTAGACCGTCATGAGAAAGGTTAGTTTTATGCTACTGATGAATTGTTGTGAGGCCTTAACTACATCGTTAGACTTAAACTATTAACAAGTACTGCAAGTTAACCTCCAGTTCGATACTTTAAGGTTAAATTGGTGCCATTGAAATTGTCTAGTTAACAACGATTATTAGCTATTATTATGCTTAAAAAAGTAATGGATTGGATTTAACTAAGTTTACTTCAAAACATAACCCAGAATGAACTACTTCTTTTCGGCCATTTACATATCACTAAAAATCAACGAAGTAACTACCAATCTTTACGTCTAGGCAAGATATATGGCACAGTTTTAACAATATATACAATATTGTCCTAAGCAGAAATAGTATGGTTCAGTTCGAAATACGTCAAATTTAACTGGTTTTCTGTTAGACTAATCAGTCAAAACTGTCTTCATATTATATATATATATATATATATATATATATATATATATATATATATATATATATATATATATATATACATATACCTGGTTGTAGCTTAATTGTTTAGAGAGTATCTCATCACGCATCGGTCTCGAGTTTGATTCTCGCCGTTGACCAGAGATTAAAGTTCCTCGGATAAAATAGAAACCGACTGTGTGTAAACCAAATGTTTGGTTAACCACCTACAATAACTGCAGTTGAGACGGTAAGAGCCGTTTACGCCCTCTAAGATATATATTATGTATATACACCTAATTCTCTTTTAAACGATAGATACGTTCCCGAAAAATGCGTGTAAAAAAATGGACAGTAAATGGATAATCAGTAGATTGGTTTCAGACCTGAAGAAGCAACTGAAAAGTTAAATTTGTACTGAAAATGGGAGGACTATCTTCGCCATTATCACAATGATCTTGATGAGTCTCAAGGGTGAGATCTATAATTATATCTTGGCTTAAGTTTTTATCAAGTAACAATTCCTCTATGTCGTCAAATGATTCATCATCGAAATAAAAGCTGTGTTATTACAGAGAAGATGATCAGGATCTTTACTTTTGACACATTTTGGCTAAATATTTTTCTAGCATGAGTTCAAGATTGATGGCTTTAACTCAGCTAACGCTAACCCAACTTGAATGATGCAGTCCATAATAGAAAATTTTACCATACCTCAATTACTGTTTGATCTTAACTTCGGTCTAGTTTATCTAATACGAATTGGAATGAACGGTTTATGTAGTACGTTTTCAAGGTAGCAATTATCTCTTGGCCTTAGTGGTTGTATAAGGGCGGTAGTGTTAGGCGGAAGAAAACAAAATTGCACATTTGGGTGTTCGAAAACCAGATGGGCACGTGTATTGTCAAAAACTAAACGAACATTAAATTCTAGCCATTTTGAATTCAAGTAGCGTCTTTTGCCATCCAGTGAATTGAAAATTTATTGAAATCTAATAAAAATAAACAAGATTCAAGCGTTTGTGATAAAACTCGGGGAACCCCACTCATGCACGTATATAATTTAGAATCGAGCGTATGAGTTGGCCCATAGATTCTGTACTTCAACAGCGCATCATAAATGCATTCTTTCACACCACCGATCGCAATGAGATAGATTCGAGCCCGGTACACCTTTCTGACTTCTATATAATATTCTTCTATATAATGGTTCAAAATAATGATTTAAATTAAGTTATATACGTCCCGTCCCGTACAGAGTCATACACCTCATACTAAACATTAAAAATAAATAAAAAAAAGTTCAGACCACCAACCAATAAATTTTAATATTTTAAATATAAAACCGTGTAGCGAGAAAAAGCTCTATCACGTTCATTTTCTTAATTAAAACAAGAAAAAAAACAAAATTCATTGTAGCATACATGAAAATAAAAATCTTAAATCATAAGATCATAAAATGATTATCTTTGTCGGTATACATACACATACACGGTATATCTTGCCTTCTTATATTACAAAATACCATTACGTTTACTTATGACTCTTTGGCTTATCTCATTCAAATTTAAAGCTCAAACATCAGGAAAAGTGGTGGAAAAAAATCAGCAACGTTTAGCAATGTTAATGAATTAAAACTTTTATTATTTCGTATATGAAACAAAAGCGTAATGGAAAAAAGGCACACGAGAAAAGTTGTAAAGATTCTACACAAATTTTATAATACATTTTCATTTAGAGCTTGTATTTTCACGTCCCTAAAGTATGCGTGTATAAAAAAACGAGTACGACAGTGGCTTCTTAAAAAATATGACGTTCTAAGGACTAATTATATGTCCCATCACATAATTTGCAGCTCAATAGAGAAATATTTTGGCTGTGGATGTTTCATACTTCAAAGGTAATTATTATATTAATATTTTGTTTTTCAATTAAATAAATTGGAAAATTAAATGAAAAAAAACAATACATTTTCCATTCTATTATATGGTATATTATAGGTTGTTGGTAAATGATGTAAAGATTTAAAATTAAAATGAATCAAAATTCATACAAATATCGAAACCATTATCATTTGCATTATCAGTGGAGAACACACATTTTAATGACTTTCTGCGGTTCGTATACATTTTTATTAATACAAAGGATACAAAACAAAATTATCATTTTCATTTTCTCTTTTTTCCTCGCTTTTATTTTTAAAATTCAATTACTTTGTGTGTCTGTATGTGAGTATAAGCACAATTCACATTACTATTTGTGTATACATAGACTTTGTAGCGCATATATGCGAACAAAAAACCGTGCTAAATGATAAAAACATATATTTAGTGTTTGGATATTGTTCGAAAGCTTTTTTTTCCCTACTACTACTGCTATGTGAGACGAAAATAATAGAATAAAAATTATACATTTCAAAAAGCTCAATGACTTTATATTTATATTATATTTTTTTTAAAGTATTTTTGTTTAAAGTTTAATTGTGGAAAATGCGGTACGGAATAACAATTCAACTCGTACTTAGTCATATAATTTTGTTTTATTTTCTAATTGAAGTAAGTTTATTTAATTTATTCGTCGACTTAATACATGCATATATTTTATAGAGAAAAAAACCGAAGTTGAAATATGCATTTTCATAATTAAACGTTATATTCGTATTTACAAGTTTTTAAAACTTATACATGTGAGTATATTGTCTGGAATGTGCACAATACACGGTCTTATAAAAGTACGGAAAATGTTTAGTGAAAATAAGTTTTTTAATTATGTGTAAGTTTAAAAAAATTTGCCTTTGATGGAATAGTGAATACACCATTATGTTTTTAATAGTAAGGTGTTAAGAAAGTCGCCGGTTTTGGCTTAGTGGTTCAGAGAGTATCTCGTCAAATAACTGCCAATAATATATTTAGTTGTTACACTCTGAGACGTGATATCGAAAGGCCACATAACTGTTCATATCCCTACATTTGCAGCATTCGATTTGATGTGTGAGAATTTAGGAGCGACAAAGCAATTTGAGTGGAAAAACACTATGACCTGAGATAAAAGTCAACCCCTTATACTATTGAGTTATATCGATGTTGTTTTGCTTAAATCAGTTTCATAGCTGTACTCGGTTTCTCCACATCAGTTTGAATTTTTTTTATATTAAAGTTGAGGATATTAATGATCTCAGGCTTGCAATTAACCATTTTGTAAGTAAAATCCATGACTATCGATCGAAGCGGTATCGACAGAAGCGGATCCAAAACATGAAACGGGTTAGCCTGAGCTTACGCATGGCTGACCCGGTTTCAAGAATTGCCTCTAGAGTTATTGAATCCCGTGCGACATATAGACTCATGCAGAGTCTACCTAAAATCGATAGAGGAAGCGGTCGGGGTTATTGGGATCCATCTCTCGAGACCTAGAGAACCGCTATAATAGAGAGAGGTTAGAGGCTAATTGTAGGTGTTACATTTGCCTGAGTAAATAGTGGAGAAGGATGGAAAATCGTGGACCGTTTAACCTTTGTATGCAAAGATTGGGGTGTCATTCCCCGTAGTTAGATGATGTGCTTTAGGGCCACACCATCTTTCAAAAGACCATAAAATAAACTTAATAAAAGAAAGCTATACTAAGGTCGTAAGTATATAGGTGGTACCTCGTTATACCAACAGGAAGGGAGACGGAGCAGTAATACTCGACTGTCTCCCACCTCTTGCGAGACGATCGGTAGATCTGGTACCACCGGTGCCCGGATGTTAGTTGTTGAGTATTGATATACTTACCATTATCTTGTATTTTGATCACTCGCTGATGGTTATAGCCAAAAATGAAAAAAAAAATTGTATAGATCAATTCCAGTTTTTATTATAATGGGTTGCGTTCGCTTGCTGGTCACTTTATTTTCCTACGCTTGCTGGTCACCTTCTGGACCCTCGGGTCTGTTACCCTAACTGGGGTGCGAGTCCCACACTCGATGTCGACTCCCTCACTCTGACTGCTTCAATTTACCATTTTGACTGACCAATCAATCAAATTTAGCGCGAGATTTATCCAAAACTCAATACGTTGAGCGAGAGGGGAAATTAATTAAAGAAAATCATGGTAAAACTCTTCGCTCACTTATTTGGTAAAATCTTGGGTAAACACCGCCTATTATAGTGTTTTGATAAAGTCGACACCAATTCAAATTTATTCCGCAAAATTAACCTACATTAGTTTAGCATAATTTTGAATTGGTGTCATATGTCATTCATTGAAACCATTACACATATTCGAGTTTATGACATTGTATTATGTTTCGTATATCGATTGATGATTGATTACGATCGGTAATGTGGACTGGGCAGTAACGGGAAATGACTGATGCCCGTTACAAATACTCTCGAGGACTGCAAACTTTATTAATGTTAAGTCAGCAACTAAATATTACTACAGAGTTTCAGAACCAGATACTCGGTTCTGGAACCCATGCTAAAAATGCAATTAAAATTGGGGTGGGGTTATTGTAGAATTGATCTTCCTGCCAGTTGCATCTTTAAATATTTGAAAAAGGCATCGTTATCTGAGATCAAATGGGATGATTGTGGCTTGTATCGGTCGATTAGAATTGAAAGGTCAATTATTCTGTTTCAATTGTTGTATTTTTTAATCATATAAAGTTTAAAACAGAACCTTGCTTACCGGTATGAAGGTTTTGCAACAAACTCGTCACTTTCGTTCGTCATCCATTTGTTCGGAAACAACAAAGCGAGTCTTTTATTTGAAAAGCAAATTAACTGCTTCCTAAATTGTTTATAATAAATGAAATCGTTCTGTCAGCTGTAAGTAAAGCGGAATAGAGAGCATGGAGCTTCTGAAGCTAACTTTATTGGCTCAAGTGTTGTTTGCAACTTTAACATTGATCAAATTTCAGCCCTCCTGATTGAATAAAATAATTGATTTAAAATCGATAGACGTTAGAATGCTGCGTTTAGTTTACAAAATCGATCGATCATAATATAAGGTTATTGCACCTTCCCTTTACATCAATTAGTAACTTCAATACTTTCCAAATTCTTGTTTGATGTATTTTTCAAGAATATAGTTGGTGAACTACAGTTCTTACTTTGCGAGTAACAGCATCCAGATCTAGAGTATCTGGCAATTCTGTTTCATATTTAATCAATTTTATTGAACTCTGGTTCAATTTCACTGCAGGACTATCATTTTTAATCTTCACACTCTAAAACATATCTTCTTTCTTCTGAAAGCTTTTACATGTCATCAGTAAACCTACTCGATTGATCGACGAAAACTTCTACATTTGCAGCCAAATTGATGAATACTCCCTCATTTTATTTATGGGGAAGTGTCTTTGCTATATAATACTAAAAAGATTAATGCAAACATTGGTATTGGTCAGTGCGATTTACACTAGGCAGTTTCCATGTGCCAGCTTTTATTTATTAATCAGGGCACGATTGCTGTCATGATGTCATTCGCATCACTATCCACTCTTTAAATCCTTAGAATCTTCAATAATTTTGATATCAAACTATCTTACTCGTCGACAATTCTATATATTCTTTTCAGATATGAATTAGCCTGAGCTTTTATTTTTTCCTTTCTGGAGAAGTTTCCATCTGTAATACAAATTAGAAACTGGAGGCAGGTTTTGGGTTTTAATGTTTAGATGTGTTGTTGTTTAAGAAGTTTGTATGGATTTCAGTATAGAGTACATTACCATTTTGATTGTAGGATTTTATTAACAAAATAGTCAGCTTCAGAAACTAATACTTCTGTATATTTGAATCTTAAAATTGGTAAAGAGTCACCAGCTTTAATGGCTTCTGTGTTAGTTTCTGATACTATTATCTTGGCAGCCAATACAAGCATATTTCTGAGACAGTTTTGTGTGTAGAATATCCGTAGAAATTATCTCTGAGGTTGAGTTTCTATTGAACAGATGGAAACTGATGCCAGTAAAAATGACTCATTTGGAGTAGTAGGCACCCGGTCATAATAGGTGAAGTAAAGAAAATTACTCTATTAATTACGATCAATACATATGTATATATACCCAACTAAAGCCCAGAACTTATGAGATGAGCTACCCCATCTTGTAAGCTAGACTATAGTCTGGTATTGATTTCCGAAAAATACGGAAGTACGAACAGACAATATAGGAATTATTTTTAATAAAACATCAGTAAATAGTGGATATGAAGTGAATATTTTGATCCATTAATGCCATGTGTCTCTTCGCTAGACAAAGCATGCAGAATGAACAAAATTTTAAACAAAATTTTGAGTATAATAATACTGTTAGAGCTTTTGATTTACAGATCATTTTAATCAAAGTACTTTTTCGTTATCAGATCATCAGTGATTATACGAGCGATAACATCTCTATATGTACCAATGGTGATTCAACCAAAAGCTATTACGAGTTCGTCTTTTCAGTGGGATACAATTTTCAATGTTGTATTTGTCCTGAAATTTAACCATATTGCGTATGATTTTGCTATAGAGAAATAAAAAAACCAGCTCGCCCAGAAGGGTTAACAACTGATACGGTTGTATAGAATAAACCCAGTTGCACGAAACATTTCTATACGTATGGTGTACATATTTGTGTAATCTGATGAATTTTTATTCTATTTAGTTTTATTAAAATACAATTTTTTTTCTTCATGTGCTTTTAAAAGTTTCATTTTTCTATTGTAATATTATTTATAAAAAATAAAATTTTCTTCATTTCCTTATAAAAATTTTCCTAAAACATTATGTATTACGAAACATAATCAAAAACTTCTGAAGAAAATAAAAAAAAATTATTCAAAGTAGATTGTTATGCTTTCATTTTTGTCTGTACTCTACAAGAACAGTATATATGTATGTATGTGTATGTACATCATATATTGTACCCTCAGTAAAACGGAAAATAAATTGGAAACTTTTAGTATTTTGTATATGTTATGTATATGAAGGAATATGTTATGGCGGCAAACATACATACATGTACCGAAGTGACGGAAGTTGTTATAATCTCAAAGTCAAAAATATGTAAAAATTAAATTACATTACATTAACATGATTGTAAATGTAAATATTCTGTCAATTTACCGCACATACCGACTTACTTTTAAAGACTTCCTCTCTTATATCCGTATTCATATGCGGGATATTTCATTTCAAACCAATTTCTTATCAACAAGCAACTTTTTTGTTTTATTCTTGAATACAACGCAACAAAACTATTCATTTTGATAAAGAAACCATGTTGTATATGTATATTATTCATACTGGACTTTTTGAAAGATTATTTATGTTTCTTTATAATAAAAGAGTATATATGTATGTAACATTTTATACAACAACAACAACAGGAATAACTTTTTGAGATAACTATGTGAAAGTAGAAAGATTGTTGTGTATATTTATTATATGCCATTTTGAAGAAAATTTTAAAATTTATTGAGTGCAACATTGAGGTTCATAAAACATTATACTGATATCGATATCAAAGTTGTTTGAGTTTTATCAACTTTATTTTATCGGTGCAAAACTGCAGTTTATAAATTCTGATTTTTTCTCGAGATTTAGACTCAAATGTTGGTATTTAATAGAAATTATGATGATTACACTTCAGTTTCAACACTGAAAAGCTCTCAATTTTTAAAAATAAACTTGTTCGTTTCAAATAACTCCTAAATGACCCAATTTCAATTTAGGGTTTAGAAAATGGCTGTGGAATTCAAACCGGACCAAAACCAGTTGCGATGATTTTCGTCGTCATCGATTGAGTCGAAGAGCTTTTTCTACAGATCACAAACTAAAATGCAAGACGTTTTATAATTTGGAACTGAGGTTTTGTTGATCAAGTCTTTTATATTGATTATTTCAAATGAAGCTTCCAAACGGAGAATCACCATTTATCAGCGACTTAGCAATCACAGGGGGCGATTATGCTATGATAGTTTCAAGTCATTCCTGGACATTATTAACATAGTTCCAAGTGATATCAGAAGAAGTTTGACTATATACATGTTAATGCTAAGGATATGCTACATAACCTGCAGCAACTCAATTTGAACTCTATATACAGTGATTAATGATTAATGTATTCGCTTTTTAAGCTAATCGATTATCATATCTTGCAGGATGATTATGTATGTTTATATAAAGTTGCCACTAGGACATAACCAGTTGGTTGGCAGATCCTCTTTTAAATCCTTCAAAAAACGCCTCTGAAAATTTAGCACTCTCAATATGGTACCGACGTTCGCACCTTACACACTTAACGCAAGTGGAGTGATCTTTACAGATCCTTTTTGTATAATTTCACTATTTTGACTCATGTTAATAGATAACACTGACATTATTATTTGGCGTCAAAAAAAAGCAACGCTAATACAATATGTCTAACATTTTGAGATCATTTTGAGTTAACTCAGATTACCTTATATTTTTTTAAATTATTTCACAACATTGTGCAAAAGTATTATTAGACGGATTTTCTGATGATAAAACAAATTGGAGGAAAGGAATGCCTCTGCCGTGAAACGATTGTAGTTTTGTCTAGATACTAAATCGTTTATCTTCTATCAAAGAGTATACATACAGGGGCAACTTAAAAGTCAGTATACTTACTCAGTGTAAACAACGGGTATATGGTTGACCTCACCAAGATTTACAACTGAACGCTATGAGAATGCGATGACTGAAAAAAGGTACAAAAGGTTTGAATATGGTTCGGCCTCAAAATCCGATTCGAACGGAATTTTTAACATCCGATTACATTTGGTAATGTGGATATGATATGATATCGTGATATTCAAAATGAGGACTACGAGAGTGGACTGAGAAATATGGTAAAATTGCAACATTGGGCATCTCAATCGCCAACCCCAGATGTCAATGCCATCTCAGATCTGTCATTTAATTTAATTTTGACCAGCTATTGTAAAAAGACAACCACTTAGTTTTTTGCAAACATGGAGAAAAAGTGAAGTTCGCGTGTTAATTAAACATAATATTTTTAGTGGAAAAACCATTAATCCAAAACAAAACTTGATAAATATTTTGGAGACTCTTCACCATTGAATAAAATTATTTTCAAATATTAAATTACATGAACATTATAATTTGAAGAAGATATCGGCTTCGCGTTTGTTATAATCCACCAGAAACGCAAACGTGTGACAACTTCTGAGGCATTTTTGGCTATGTTTAAGTGAAATATAAAGGAGTTTTGCGTCGTTTCATACCTGTGAATGGCACATGAATCCATCACTATACACCGGAGACCAAAGAACAGTCTAAACATGAATTTCTACTGGAGAATCTGTGCCGAAGAAGGCTAAGGTAGTCTTATCAACTCAACCAACAAGGTTATGGCCACAGTGGTTTTGGGGTACACGTGACATAATTCACATCGATTACCCTAAAAATGGGAGAACTGTCAACGGCGAATATAACTGCTACTTATGGGACCGTTTCAAAGACGTTTTGAAAGAAAAACGACCGCATTTGGCAAGGAAAAAGTTCTCTTCTATCAAGAGCAAGGGTAATCCATTAATTATTCTTTGAATTGCTTTCCTATCTATATTCTCCAGATCTAGCCATCTGAGACTGTTTCCGAACATGAAGAAATGGCTCGGCGGAATCGGTTTTAATGAAGGGATTATTGATAAAATAAACGCTTATTTTGAAGAATTTCAGAAATAGTTTTATTCGGAAGAGATCTGAAAATTGAAAATATTATTGCTTGTTTCATTTTTACCAAACTTCTCAATGCGACCTCGTATATATATATATATATATATATATATATATATATATATATATATATATATATATATATATATATATATATATATATATATATATATATATATATATATATATATATATATATATATATATATATATATATATATATATATATATATATATATATATATATATATATATTGTAGCATTCCACAGAACAAAGCAACACACAAACACTTAATTCGGCAGATGGGAATAAGGTTACCTCTGGGATGGGTGACTAATATAAGTAACGAGTATTGAGTCTAATACTCAATATTATTTTTATTCCATCCATTTAGTTTACATTCCTTCTTCATTGAATTGCTATCCGTTCCAGTAAGACTCACTGTTGTTCTGTCATTTTCGTTTCTGTCCTAAGATCGCCAACTTAATTATATTCATTTATAACATGAACTCACCGACAACGAGAGTCTATTGGAACATAGATGGAGACACCGTCAAAAAGGTAATATGGTATATAGATGGTAGCATGGAGAGGAAATTCCACCACGTCGATGGGAAATTTCGATGACGTGGATAAATGCAAAAAAAGAAACGGGGCATTCAAGAGGTGGACGTGGACAAGGCAGACCGAATATAAAGAGAAGTCACCAAAAAAAAAAACAAGAAAAATACAAAAATTTTGGCGTAATTTTGATGGCCTAACTTTATAAAAAAAATGTAATATTGTAATGTTTTTATCGAAAATATAAAATAAAGAAACGATATCACTCTGATACTATTAATTATTGTGCGTTTTGTTTTTGGTGTATGATTCGTCAGTTGTTTCTGTGCTTGATGAGTCACAGCTCGAGGTTTGCCCTATTATAAAAATAAACATTTTTATTGCATCAAACTTGTTTTGTGAATTAAGTGATAATAAACTGGAAGTGACAAATAACAAAAAAATTTAAATAAAAAAAACGCAAGCTGGTAAAATAATAAGCGAGTGATCCAAAAAAAAAGTGTCAACCAAAGCGCAGGCGTGATCGATGGAGACAGGTTCGTGGTTAACGATGATAGAAAGCACAGGAGTAGCGGTACCAGTGTTGCGGTGTGGACAACGACACATGTGGATCACGATCAACAGCAAAGAAAACGGTGAGTCGTCCTTTCTTCTAAATTTTTTTCTTTTATTTTCATTTTATTCCATTTATAAATTCTCATTTGCCTCCCCCTCGTAAATTGGCATCTCAGCCTCGCTACATTGTATTGGTCGTCTTAGTGGTAGCTTTTATTTCCATACCAGGTCCCTATCGAGTCAACCTGCTCATAGAGCTAAGCTGGGAACATTACTTGTCGGTAGACTGGCGCCCAATTTGTGTTTTTTTATTTTTGTCTACCAAAGCTACCGCTATAGTGTGTGTGGCACGTTACAATATATATATATATATATATATATATATATATATATATATATATATATATATATATATATGTAAATATATGTATATTTATATATATATATATATTTATATATATATATATATATATATATATATATATATATATATATATATATATATATTTATATATATATATATATATATATATATATATATATATATATATATATATATATATATATATATATTATATAACCGATTGTATTAATTCTTCGAATTTTTTAAAATTTGACAAAAGAAGCTGTGGTTGCAAAATTTCATTATCAGAATTGAGTGCTGAAATTGGCTTTTCACATTAATATACTTCGACACCTTCTTTCCATGAAGCTGAAAATAGAATAGAAAATTTTTTTATATAACGCCTAAACGTTCTTCTAAGACGGTTTTTCTGGGGAACACAGTCTATTTACTAAAAATTTCAATATATCAGTAAAACTCACAAATTTATCTCATCATGAGCAAAATGTATTTATTTTATTACTGAAAACTGATAGGTGAAAGTGTGGATGCTACATATTCCTAAATTTTACATTGGCAATACTAAAAGTTTAATCAAAATCTAATTTCGAAGCATTTGAGGTAATAATTAGCTGTAAGATTCGGATTTAATCTGTGAGTTTCGTATTAGTATAGTTTCTATACGTTCAATAATGAGGATACACAGATAGAGTCGCGTCACTTCATAAATAATCTATGGCTTAGAGGCCGTAAAAGGCCCTTACCACGTCTCAACTGAGACCTTATGAACCAATTTTAACGATTGGAGCACATTGTAGGTGGTCAGCACAACGAATGTTTTTACACACAATCGCGTTTCTATGTCATCCGGTTGCATGTTAATTTTTGGTCAACGATGGAAATCGAACTCGAGACCGCGGCGTGATGAGAAACTCTTTTAACCATTAAGCTACATCCGGCGTCACTTCATAACTAGCCGTTAAACTGAGATTGATGTTTCATATTTCTAGCTTTTAATTTTCCACTTAAAAGCTTATTTACTAAGAAATGTAATTGACACTCATGCTCTGTGCTAATTCTGAAATATTGCGTTTTGTTTATGTAAAGATATGGCTCAATGGAGTTTGGTCATACTTCACGAGTTCGTTTTGTTCGTTTTGAAACAAATGCAATTCTAGGGACGCCATAACCTTATTCATATGTAATCTGCAGTGTTTCTGCTTAAATTAAACATTTATACATTTTGCAATATTTAAATAAAACTTGATCACATTCTTATTTAAATCAAAAACAAAGTGGTCTTAAATAACAAAGATATTAGGGAATAATTTTCAGGAACATTTTTACAACCTCGGGGTGTAGGAAAATAATGGGAAAACATTCCGAGGTCTCGGGAACATGTTGTTGTATCAATTTTATTCTGAAATTTTGTTGCCAAAGATGACGAGTCCGATTCAGTTTCGTACTCGACTTAGCTTCGTATTCATTATAGTTTTTGCCTGATTGGCTATTGTATAGTTTGATGGAAAATATAGCCATAACATTATGTTCTATACGTTTAAAATTTGTTGACTAATTGAAATACAAATTTTAAAATGCCATCACTCGAGGTTAGGATGGCGAGTTTTCTTCCCAGAGCATCCACCAGAGCATACACAAGTTGTATGGGTTGGAATATGCTTAATATTTCTTGTATTCTTTCCTCATTCTCCTGTTTGTATAACGCCGCAGCATTCAAACCATTTAAAACGTGTACTATACTGTTGTTTACCTTAAGTATTGTTTCTAGCATTGGGTCAATTGTATTTCACCGCGTTTTTCAATCGATAGATAAAGCCATATTTGTGTAAAACTTAATTTCACTCAGGCAATATGCTTTTAAAAAATTTTTCAGTTTTACTTTGTCAAGACAAAACAACATCCTGATTCATATCAGGTAGTGGTATTTGCATTTGAATCATGGTGTGAAACAATATCTTAACCTTCATCAGCTGAATCTAGAAATTCTATGTCTTAGTTACAAGATTTTTGATATATCTCATCTGTAAGATTCTATTTCCCAATTTGGTCATCATCGATGCCCCGTCTGTTGTTGCTGATAATAAAATAGCATATTATTGCATTGTCAAATAAACTCATTTAATTATTGGTTTAAGAGATTTTGTACATCACCAGCAGTGCACAGTTCAAATTAGTTTCAAATTTGTGTATATTCCACTATTATACTGTATACATTTATAGGTAGTGCCAGTTACTGAAACTCGTTCATTTATCATAACACTTACTTTATTTTGTTTTTGGATACTCAATTGGACTCCCTGATGAACTGAGATTTCTTAATGCCATGAACCATAAGCCCATCTGTTTTATATGTATCAAGTTCCTTCAAAATGCTAGCTGGAATCGTTAAGAAACAAATGGCGCAGTATTAGATTGCCTTGGAACATATAACCTTCGTTCTTGATTTATGAAAATATTTTTAACAAAAGGTTTACCTGCATATCCATAATGTCCCAAATCCTTCTAATTTCCAAAAACATTTGGCATAAATGACTTATTTAAATAAAGTTAGTAAAGGACTAATTTAAATCATTACTGTTCTAACATCTGTGGCGTCCAGAGCAACTCAAATAAATCGCAAATTAGCTCACGCCACACGCAATTAATTAATTCGATATCTCGAGTTAAGTTCTTGTAATTCACTAGTACTGTCGCGTCACGACTGAACGTATAGATACGAATCGCACAGTTTGAACATATTAAGTCCGGGAGCATATGCCTGATGACATGGATTTGATCTTCTCGGTCACATGGTCATTCAATGACGTCATCATCATCAGATCAAAACCGTCCAAGTGGATTACAAGATAACAGATACAACAACAACTCCGAAGTACAACGCACATTCAAATTAACATAAAGCAATACGCTTTCTTCACATCCAAGAACTGACAATTTAAGATCGATACTATTACATTAAGTATTTAATCGAAATTAAATAGATAATTACAGTAGCGTAGAATACTGTCAGTTAGTGACCACTTTTCAATATCAAGCATCTCACCCGTTTAATTTTCATAAAACATTGGTTGAGTTTTCCTCCAAATCTAAAAATACTTAGTACTCGCGATACATGACCTTATTATCCATTTCACACACTAATAAACTCATCCTATATACATATGATCTACCTTTAATTCATTTTGTTTATACAATATACTAAGGTAATTGAACTTAATATTAATGTTAAAAATGATATTTTCAAACAACATGGAGCTTTTTACCATGAAAACACATTTTTATTCTTAAAATAACAACATACATGTATGTTTATACGAGAAAGGCAACACATTGTAGTAAATTATAACATAAAGAGCAAGGGTGACATTGTTTACATATACAAACAAGTGAAGGAAGTAGGCAATGCTATAATAGAAGGAATACAACAATACACCACCTATAAATACCAGGTGTAAATTACTCGAAAATTTAATAAACAAATGAGATAACCGGCTATGTATCTGCCGTACAATATGTACATAAAACTTAATTCATATTGCAAACGAATTATATATTTGCTGTCAGATTTGTACATAAGGGTTGTATATATGTACGTATATATATAATTATGCTTCTACGTGAGGTATGTTGAATATTACATTTCAATTTTTATCATCATTCTCGGTACATACGGTATACCATAGAGAGCACATATAAGGAATTCTTATACCTTATACCAAACATAATTATGAAACATATAATGTTAGTTGGCAGTTAAATAATATAATTGTGGATAATTATAAATTAAGTTTGTCTACAATTAATTCGTATCATCAGGAAATTTTATGTCATTTAAATGCATATACATGCATAAAAGCTCGGTTATACCTTACGACTGAATGAACGACAATTTCGAACGATACCACACTGTGTACAACAAATCCTTAATCCACTATACAAATATTTTAATTTTCAACTAAACATTAAATATTATATAATTAAATTAATTTAATTTGTGCTTTTTGGTCGTATAATAAATTTTAAGCTTTTATCCACAGTGAAAAGGGATTCAATTTCGATTTCAATTAATTTTTATCGAAATGAAACAAAAATCAAATGATTAGAATATTTTATATTACTAATAATAAAAATAATGTTATGATGATCAAATATTATTTATTTAATAATCGAATTTGACATTTTCTATTTTCCAAAAAAAAATGAAAACCAAAAATAGAAAATTGTATTTAATAAAAGAAAATTTAATTTTTGTGAATTATTCAATTTGACTGAATAAAAATTTAATTTTGATTTTTAATATTTTTTTGCTCATCCCCCAGACGTGAGTTCGTTTTATATTCGTACACATGAAGTCATGCAGATACATTATATTGAATAAAATTATATAGTTGGATATATTTACTATCGGTTTGAATTAAAATATGGAATCGTTTACGAAAGCTATTTATATGTAATATACGATGAATCTGGGTTTGTGTGTGTAATATTTGTACGAGGTTTGTGGTTAATAGCTTCGTATTCGAATTACTTGATTGATCCATGGGTTAATTGCTAATCAGTGCAACTTGGATCACCTGCACTATCCTCTATAGGGGTTTTAACATAAAGTTACTTATTATTAACGCAGATGGTTAAATCTGTGGCAGATGGAGCGAATGAGGACGAGATTATAATTCTCGATAGAGGCAGGACACAAAAGCGATTTTTCAAAATCTGATTACAATCGTTGGTGTTGCACAGTTGGCAATGAACACCGTTGACACTCTGTGGAGCTGGTTAATTCACCGTGCTTGTCAGCCCAATTCACTGATTGAGGCTCAGATGCAGCGTTCAATGCACTGTGGAAATCTGGATTATCCAAACCAGAAATAGCACCAATTATATGATCCGTGTTTTTTCTCTCGTGTCCAAGGTTTAGGCAAAGGTCCAACGTTGGTTGTGCGTCGTATCAAAAATATAGCGGTGGTCGAAAATATGTTGAAGCGGTGTTTCTCGTATCCAAATAGTATAGCAGGGGTCGTAAATGTATCTAAGCTGTATCCAATCGTGTACCAAAGTAAGTTCCGGGTCAGTAATAAAAATAATCACTGTGTATTTAATTTTGATTTTTTATTCACTGTCACTGTTTGCTTTCGCAGTTCGCTTTATAATAATTTTTTAATTTCAAGATAAAAATTGTGTACATAAAAATTCGCGCTCTTTGCTAATTACAATATAATAAATATTATATAGTTATAAGAGACATCTCTGTTTTCAAATTGTAATTAGAAGAAACAACCATAATTGAGGTTGTTTCCTAATTAGCTTTAAGATTATTGTTTTTTCCAATTTGATTATTATAAGTTAAATATAAACATTGATCAGCTGATTATACAAAATTTGACAATATCAGAGTTATCACAGAGCTTTTTTTTATAATTAAATTCTAACATTTAAAATAATTAAGAAAAGAAAATTTAAATTACAATGTTTAAGTTTTAGAAGAAATAAATATAAAAATGATGATAAATGGAATAATAAATTCAAAAGAGTAATTCAGTCAAGGTCGTTCATTGACCTCTCACAATGTCAGCTGTTGTCTTCAGATAAGTATATAATTTCACATTTATATAGAGTTGAGGAATACTTTGTGTTTTATAGTTTTAGGTATCCACAACATTCTCCGCCCCGTTAACGATTCCGTCGTCAACCGTCTGACCATCTTCCTGTTCCGGGAGCTTACACAGTTTAATAATTGGTCGTTTAAGTACAGAAGTTGATGTTTTCAGGGTAACTACCCGAACTCTTCCTTGTGGATCAGGATGCAGCTGAACAACCTTTCCTAATGCCCATTTGTAGGATGGTAAATTTTCATCTCTAATTAAAACGACGTCCCCAATTTTAAACTTCTTCCAAAAGGACTGAACGCGCTGCTGAATATGCTGCCATCTCGTTAGTCGTCCCACTGGTACACTTTTAGCGATCTCTTCTTCAGGTATATAAAAATTCACTGAACCTCTCAAGAAGTGAGCTGGTGTTAAAACATCAATGGATGCTTCATCATCTGATGTTGCATAAAGTGGTCTCGAATTAAGGATCGCCTCAATATGACTAAGCAAGGTTTTGACATTTCTTCAAAGGTCAAATGAGTATTTGATGTGCATTTTGAGAGATGAGTTTTCACTGATTTTACCGCTGCTTCCCAAATCCCACCAAAATTAGGTGATACTGGTGGAATACAATGCCATTGCACCTCTACTTTTGACAAAAATTCTGCAACGACAGAAATATAATTATTATTTGAAATAAGATTGTATACTTCGTTTAGTTTCCGCTTGGCTCCAACGAAATTAGAACCATTATCACTGTACATATTGGATGGAGCTCCTCGTCTGGCAACAAATCGCTTGAGCACCGCTATAAAGGCATCAGTGGACAGATCGCTCACCACTTCGATGTGGATAGCCTTCGTAACCATACAAACAAATAATGCTATATATCCTTTGATAATTCTAGCACATCTGCCTCTTTTCGTAGCTAATTGTATTGGTCCCGCATAATCGACACCGCACGAAGCAAATGGTCTAGCTGCTTTAATTCTTGATATTGGTAAATCCCTCATTAGTTGCTTTGACGTCTTGGCGTTGTTTTTGAAGCAAATAACGCATTTATTAAGCATCTCTCTAATGGCGTTTCTGCCGCCGACTATCCAAAATTGCTGCCTCGTCAGATGCATAGTTAATGTTATGCCAGGATGTAAAATGTTGCTCATGGATATATATAATTAAATTTTTGCTCATTACACGACCCTTTGGTAGTATGATAGGATGTTTAAAATCATACTGGCATTCTAGATGTTTAAGTCTGCCACCAACTCTCAGAATACCATTTGCATCCATAAATGGTGCCAATGAAAGTATATCACTATGCTATTGTGAATTATTTTTCCTCCTTGCAGGCGATTTCATCTGCAAATGATTCTCGCTGCACATGCCTTATGATGTGGTCTCTAGCTGATAGATTTTCATTTACAGTTAGACACCCTGAAATTGTGTCACTCGCAGTCACACGCAAAGTTTTTGTGCGTCTGAAAACATTTGCCAGTGTTCTAATCAGCTAAGAATAGGATGAGATTCTCTCCATCAAAAGGACGATAGGATGTTCCTTACTTTCAGTACTAAGCACTAAGATTTTTACATGTTTTCGTTCTCAGTTGAATGGTTGAAACTGTCATACACCGTATCTTGTGGAGGAAAAGAAGAGTTAGGATTCTTCAGTCAATCCGGGCCATGTCACCATAACTCTAAGTGGATAGGCTGTGATGGCAGGCTGTGATCTCTCTTGAAGCGCAATCTGCAGGGTTTTGCTCTGATCGCACATGGTTCCAATCAGTTCTAGGCAAAACACCTAAAATCTCTGCCGTACGATTAGCAACAAAACTTTTCCATCTTGATGGGTAACTGGATAACCACATCAAAACAATCATAAAATCAATCGTAGTCCACCCATAACATTTCACCGGTTGTTTAATGGTTTCTTTGTCCACAGTTAGGAGTTTTGCTAAAAATAGTGCTCCACATAGCTCCAGCCGCGGTAAGGAAAGTTGTTTAATGGGTGCCACCTTGGTTTTTGATGCCATCAAGCACACTGTAACTGTTCCATTTTCATGCAGTATTCGATAGTATACAACGGCACTGTAGGCTTTTTCACTTGCATCTGAAAAGCCATGCAATTCTATTTCAACGTCCTGTGGAATGTACCGCTTGATTTTCAATTGCTCCAATGATTTTAAATCTTTTCTAATTGTTTTGTAAGTGTTTGCTAGAAGGTCGGGTAATTCATCATCCCACCCCAGTTTCATCAACCATAGTCTTTGGAACACAATCTTCATTAAAATGATAGACGGAGATAATCATCCAAGTGGATCAAACACTCTAGAGTACTTTGAGATCACCTGCCTTTTGTGGTCTCTCCGCTGGTATCTAAAGTTAAATGAAATCTAAATGTGTCTTCTAGAGGATTCCATTGAAGACCTAAAATCTTGCTCTCCGTGGGATTATGGAACATCAAAATATCGTCCGCATTATCTTTCGCCGTAATATGAGATAAGTTTGATTTCCACTTTCTTTAGTTGAACCCTCCAGTACGTAACAATTGATATATTTTATGTTTTAGATTTTCTACTTCTTCCACTGTATCTCCAACTGAGATGAAGTCGTCAACATAGAAATCATTTAATACCCGCGAAACCACATCTGCATAGTTTTGTTGATTATCATATCCGACTTGGTGTAACGTTCTAATTGCCAGAAATGAAGAACTGGCTAATCCAAAAGTGACCGTTGTTAATTTGTAATGTTTCAGCTCATCAGTCACCTCATTTCGCCACAAAATTCGCTGATATTGAGGATCATCTTCGCGAACTAAAACCTGGTTATACATTTTCTCAATATCCCCGTTCAATGCTATTTTATAGTTTCGGAATCTCATCAAAATTGCCGATAAAGTTGGTTGTATAGTTGGGCTCACTATCATTGTTTCGTTTAATGAGATTCCTGTTGACGATTTGGCCGAGCCATCAAATACCACTCGTATAGTTTGGTAGTTCCACTAGTTTCTTTTAGCACACAGTGATGCGGCAAATAAAAACATTTTGATTCGTTTATTTGATGATCAACGGCTTTTAAAGGTTCCAAATATCCTCGTTTTATGTAATCGTTAATAAATGTAGCATATTCATCTTTAAGCGATTGATTGGCGTGCAGCTTTCTTTCTAATGCAAAAAATCTCCGTCTAGCTGCATTCACCGAATTATCCAATGCTGCATTTGGCTTAAATGGGATTGCTACTCAAGTGAAGAAGGAATGTCGTCTCATTCACCATAATAATTTGGCATTCATTTGACTTTGGGATTCACGGTGAATGCATCTAATCCATATTATTCAATGACAAAATTTGTCAAACCATCCGACGGTCTTCAACGAAATAATCCATATTGATGATCGGAGATTTAACGGTGCTCTTTCAAATAATTAATTGGGCCGATAGTTTACAGGGCCAGAATGCTACCTTTTTCGGAACAGGATTGATGTGATCGCTGGAGTGAAATTGGTAAAGGTTTACACGAAGAGTTGTTCTAATTTTGCAGTGTTAACATCTGCATGACTTTAACAACTCCTCGAAGTATAATTAAGCGGTGCATGGTTGTTTGAGACATTTTCGATATTTTTTAGAACAAGTAACAATAGACCGAGTTGTTTTTTGGGCTAGAAAGTCAGAGGTGGAATGGGCAATTTCTTTGAAAACCTGAGAATTTCCAACCGAACCAGCAGAATGTCCGCCTGTCCGTTATTATTTGGCCTTAACAAAGCCAATTTCTATTCTACCGTTTCTAGAGATACAGTTTAACAGTTCTTGTTGTGCCAAAGTTTACGTTTGAGCTGTATATCATATTAATATGACCACACTGTAGAAAGCTCGACGTTAATGAACCGTTAGTCACAACTTCTTAAAGGAAATTAGACGGAAATACAATATTTGCCTATAGATGAGATATTAAAAAAAACAGTAAGTAGCCCGTGTCATTGGCTGTTTAGCTATTTTGTTACGATGTGACTGAGTTGATTCAAAGCTCCAAATAATTCAGACCCTCAACAGTCTTATAAAAGATTTATGTAGATAGCTCATTGTGAACATTTAAATAACCCGCCTCAATAACTGTTGATTGATCTTATAAACGCGTTCATTGTTAATAGGATGACACATACTATATAGACATTGGTGTTCTGTTCAGTACATGACCCTTCATAAATTAACTTTCAGACAGTTTTTTCGGATCTCCCTGTTCAAAATAGAAAACGTAAACTGTAGGATTTACACCGCGCTTTTGTACAGTAAATTGATCCTTACAAATAATTCTGACATGGAAAAGTTCAGATAAAGAGAGAGCATTTTAAGTTTTTATATTTTATTAATTATAAAATAAACAAATAACCGTATATATGACCATCAGTGGGCCATACATTGTGCTCATATCGTTTTATTATATTTTAAGGAAGAGAAAATCATTCATTAAATCTCCCATTAAAAACATTAAAGCAGGAAGAGAAAGCCAACCAAAAGCTTTCATTATTTAATATCTACGAAACACATAAAGCTATAATGATTACAATTAAGCTTGTATACATTAAACAAACTGTGAGATAATGTAATTTGTTCAAACACGAAAATTATAATTTTCCGTAAAATATCCTTTTTTGCAGGTATCGTCTTCATAACCAGATTGTTTTGTGTATATCGTCTAATATTGTATACATATATACCGTCTAACAATCGATCGAGCTTTTGCGTTTTTTATTTCTATATTTATTATGGTATAGGGTTTGGTGTCGCTTTTTTATGCAAATCCTTATGCGATGCTTTTATTTTATCGTTTCAAGTTTATATTGTATTCTTGGTTAAGTCATGTTGTTATATGTTTAGTGCTGGTAGCCAAAATACTATATAATAATATGGTAGAATAAAATTAAAATAAATACAAATTGAGTGCTCCTCTGGAAATAAATGTCTAATATATGTATTCTATATATACCATTGCACAGACAAATCTAATATATTATATAGACAAAACTAGAAATTTAAATAAGACAAGAGATTTAAGTTGATTGCAAACATTGGACTTAAATTGGGGAAAAAAACTATCCCACATTATGTGTGGTGGATATACATATAAGAGAAAAAAGGATTCCATGCTATGAATATTTTAAGATTTGCAAAAGGCTTTTACCTATTACATGGGTTCAAAAACATTCGACCAATAACCCAAAAAGGTAAATAAACAAACTTTATACACTCGTATACATGTGTTTTAGATACACGCACATAAAAATATATTTTTTACAACCCTGTCTCGTTAGATAAATACAAATGTTAGGCAATTTGATTTATGCGGTTTCAAAGTTATAAAAACTTTTACAAAAATTCATATATTTGCGTTACTGTGCGGGAGCTGAAAATAGCTCAACATAGAATTTATAATAATACATATTTTGCTTAAACTACTGGGTAAAAATATATATATATATGTATTTATATTGACATCACCGCGCGTACTAAATGAAGAATATTTATACATTCGTATGACAAAGCCTTACACCAAATGTTCATTATATTATTTCCTTATTGTCGAACGAAAGGAATTTACATTTTCTCATGTTTTTCATTTTGCATATATACTACACGGGAATACATACATATACAAATAAACGAGGGGGAGTGAAAATAAAAAGCTCAAAGTTGTTTTTTCCGTTACGATGATAATTCTAAATCAAAAATAATAATGAGGATATATCACCTCTATAATCGTGTGTGTGTGTGCTTTATATACGCTGAACTTTGAATATTAGTACAAATTTGAATTATTATCGTACACCTTCAATCTTAATACAAGAATGTATATGACGCACCGAACAATTTAGGTTAGTTATGTTATCCCAGACACACACACATATCGTAACACCATGTCGTTAATTCTTGAAACCCGCGCGTCTCTCTAAATTTCCAACTGAAAATAATGAAAATATCTCCGTTAAGGAATTTAAAAAAAAAGCACACACATATAACATGAGAAAAATAATCCCAATATATACTGGAACAAAAAAAGCTTCTCGTTTGTAAACGAAAATATAATAATTTTCGCTTTATTATTTTTTTTTTGGTTCTTCCACTCTTCATGCGATAATTTTTCATTATAACCTTGGTACAAAAAAAAAATAAATGCTCACTAATAAAAAAAAATGTTCTTTCTCCAAAAACAATATCTTACACTTGTATATAAGATTAAATAATGATGAGCTTGAAATGGATTAATATAATTATTATGTTCATATAATTAAAAAATTATATATAAGCGAGGTAGTGAGTAGGTCCTGTACACATTTTGTCATTTATCGCACGAGATCATTTATTAAAACAAAACAAACAGAATCTACAAATGAAGAAAAAGCTTTTCTCATTTTATTGCTTTTGTTGTTTGTTTGTTTAGTTTTGTTTTAATTTTAAAAATTTAGAATGTTAAAATTAAAATTCAATTCTTTCTCGTTTTTATTTCGCATTGTTATTGTAATGTTCTGGGGAAAATATATGTGAGGGCTGCGAACCAATTTTCACCAGAAATTAGTATCAAATCGTTAAGTCGAGGTAGTTTGGACAATATTTGTGGAAATTTTCAAGCTATTCGTGGAACGGAAAATAAAACGATTGACAAATTTATGTAGAAAGCTCATAATTTAGAACCAATCTCACTAATCATAAAGAATAATTTGTCCGTCTGATAACAAACAAACAATTTATGATATGATCATAGATTGGCTCAACAACTATTAAGTGTTTTAATGATTCCATAACATGAAATAAAATAGATTGGATAGAGACATTTATATAATAACTAAGAGGTTAATTGTACAGGATTTAAAAGTGAAAACTCTAGAAGCTTGCAATATTTTAATAGTACTTCCTATAGTTAAATCGTCCTATGTACCTGGATCCGAACTACGTGGAAATTTTCATGACAGCCTATTGAAGCACCAACTTTGAAGATGGATCACACCACGTATCAAATGGTGAATAATTTCTTTTGCTTTAATTCTTATCTGAATTTAAACTTGGTATCTCCCACTTCAAAGACACAACTTTTACTAAAAAATTGTATCTGGTGCTTTGTTAAATTCACGAAATAATCTGTACGCCTTTAAAAGCTCTTTCAGAATCATTTCATTAGAAAGTAGTACATTTACATCACAATCGTGGTTTACAGAATAATAGCTTATAAAAAAGACACAACGTCTCCTAACATATTCCAAATCATTTACAATGGCCTATATAGTACAAACAGAATATTGAAAGTACCTGTAGTGTCGGGTTATGAATACTAGAACACAAGTACCTCAAAAGGCTTTTGATGATTTAAAAAAGTTAAATAAAATAGATTGGTTTTATTTCAGAAGTCCAAACTTTTTTAGACTCCTTGCTTACAAGTATATGGGATCAATCATATATAAGGGTTTAATTTTAAACAGTAAAGTTCATAACTTTATCGAAATGATGTATTATTTATGTAATAAAATTCATTTAAAAAAGGGAGACAAAATATAGCAATTTGTCCTGATGTGATATCAAGATAAAATGAATCTAGAAAGAAATCTGAACGACGTCAACAGTTCCAATGTTCTCGTGAAAAGAGAACCGGGCTGTTTATGTACCAAAATCGATTTGTTTTAGTCAGCTCACAGATCTCAGAAATGTGAGAGCATGGAAAAAGTGCCCTCACATTCACATTTTCCATGTTCTCAAAACCAAAACCATTAAATATATCAAATTGAGCGTTGTTGTTTGAATAGACTGTAACTATTAAAATGGAAGTGTCATTTATAAAGATTCTTACCTCTATAAGTATTGACCAAATTTATGTTTCTATATGACTATTTATGTTCGTCCACCACACCACAAGACTTTTCACACCTTATGGTTAGCTGAACTATCCGCTATAAAATTTCCAGAAACGTCTAAATTCCCCTCAATAAATAGTCGCTCTCGGATGATAGTTTAATGAAATTTTTGAAACCCAATAGTGAAGCTGATTTCAAGGATTTGATTGCCGTTTGAATGTCTACATAGATTTCAATTTTATATACTGTGAAAAATAAAATGACTAAGGTTAGTCTATTCAGCAGTGTCACAGGTGACTCCAGCTCTATTCCTGTAAGAAGGTGGACTGTTGCCTCTTTGAGTGTCGAGTTGAATTTGAAATAACAGAAAATTCAATCCTATAGTATAATCTCAAAACAATTTAACGTACGACTCGAACCTAATGCTTTTTGTTCACCACCATAACAAAGCTTTCCACATCTACATCGTGTAGTTGTCGTATCATTAGCTGGTTTATTCCCTATAAAATGTTCAAAGATACGTGAATGCCAAACAGATTATTAGTATGGTTGACTATTCTTCGATTCCGTTCTTAGATAACAGCCGAATGAAACCTTTGACTCTGATTTCATGGTGAGACATACACACAGTGAATAATAATGCCCGCCATGGACTGTTAACTCTTTGTCATTCTAGATGGCTGAAGTGATATTGTCTCGAGTATAACTTGTAACAAAAGACACTTTAAATGTTATAATTATAAAATTAATCGTTAGTAAATCTCGAGACAATCATTAGAAAAAATATTTCCATCCTAGTTACATTAAAATGATTTTTCCATTCACAGTATAACTGATTAATTGCTGAAAATGAAATCATCAAATTAGATATATAATATGCCAATGAGATGTTCAATTAAAAAAAATTTAATCAGAAAAATAAAACAAAATTTAAGAAACTTTTCCTACAACAAACATCAAAAACAAAAAACAAACCCAAAAAACCTCAAAATAATTACTGGAGGGATAACAATTTAACCGCACAAACCCTTACACAATTAATACAGAGCCCAGTACAAAACAACGGTTACATAAATAAAATAACGATTCGCAAAAATAACCGGGAACGAAAAAAACTTTTTTTTCTTCCACCAGTTCGATACCCTGAGGAGAGTAACAAAACGAAAACAAAAATCACCAAAAATATAGTTGGAAAAGCGCATGTCATAATTGTAAATATATCCACTCGGGCGTTTACCACTCTGGGTAAATTTTCTTGCCGTTTTTTTTTTTTTATCTCGTTCTGTGTGTGTTATCTCTATTTACTCTTAAAGTATTTTTTTTTGTGTGTTGAGCTTTGCCGTTCGTCTTATATTTTATATTTTTACTTTTTTTGTTTTTTTTTTTTATATGCACGAGTAAAAAAATTGTGTTGTTTGTTAGTTAGTATTAATCAACTCGTTGTGACGTTCGGTGATATTTCATAAAACAAAATTTGAGTAAAGCTTTACTAAAAAGCTTTTTATGTGTGGTAAATTGTTTATGTAAAAAAAAATAGAAAATAAAATACATTAAATCTATTTATTAAGTGAATTAAATTTATTTTGTTGTTTTTATTAAGTTGTGCTTTTTTTCATTGATGGTTGTTATTTATAGATGAAAGCTTTTATGAAAAATAATCATATATTTTTTTTGTATGTTTAGTTCAATTAAGTAAATAAATATAAAATATGTGAGAGATGTATTTTGTTTCGCTGGTTTGAGAACCTATCTAAAACGAAAGCTCCAAGTGAAAGTGATTTTGAGAGAAAATTTAAAGTAATAAATTGTTTATGTATATATAATGTGGATGGAAATTGTGATTAATATATAAGTTGACAAGTGATTAATTTTTCGTGAAAATCAAGTTTAGTGCATATTTTTTGTATAAAAATTTTACTGGAATTATCGATACATATTCATACTATAAGAAGAATTTGTATGATATAAATTTAAAAGTGATTGACAGTTTGCTATAAACAAAATATATATTTTTTGTTCGATTCACCATAAACAAAAACAAAAAAGGTATTGAACGTTTTTTTTTGGAGAAACAAAATAGGATTATTGACATATTTTTTGATTGTCTAATTTATTGAAAAATTAAATTTTCCAAAATAAAAAACTTGAGCTTTACACTCAATTAAGCTTAAACCATTCTTTTTTTTGGTTTGAAAAGGGTAAACTGAATTTTTTGTGTTTGTTTATAAATTTATACTCAACATTCAAATGGTTTACAAACTAATTGATTGGAAGTAAATATGTCGTGCGTCCAAGTAATTGAATCGAATTCGTATATGATTGATAATCACAGTACACAAATAATTAATTTTCCGACTTGTGCCTAAATATATATATATACTTATGTAAACATGTATATATATAAATATATACTAAGCGGAAAACTTTATACTTATTTAAAGTCGTGACTTTATTAGAAAAAATTTGTTTGTGACTTTATTAGAAAAAATTTGTTTGTGATTTATGTTTCAAATATATTTGGTTCTATTTAAAGAAATATAAATGAATTTATGAATATTTTCGATCACGAACTAATAAATTATTCACTGAAATAGTCAAAAATGAAATGAATGTATATGTCTGGTATTTTTAGCATACAGTTGAAATAATAATATATGGTATCGCGGCCGGAAGTAATTTATGGGATTAAGTCACATTTAGTGATATCATTTGACCTACCGCAAATTTTAGTATCAATCGATACATACAATACTTAATCGTGTTGTATACATTTATAATTAACATTTTATTGTTGTATTATGCTATAGAATCACGTTTATTAAGCATGTTTGTAGCACAATTATCACATGATAAACTTTTATGGTATTGACTATTTTTATTCCCATCAATCATAGTTAATTAACAAATACGAGCTTTTTTGTACAGTTGATGTTACGAGTTTGGGATTAAAATCTTTATACATGAACAGTTTTGTATTACATTATAACTTGTTCAAAATAAATAATCTGTTTGGATGACCTATTTTGTGCCCCGCGCGATATTATGACGACAAATGTATATATTAAACAAGAGTAGAGCTAACGTCATTATTTGAATTAAGTCTACATGAATTAGATAGACTATATAAATTAAACGAAATTGTCAACATTTAATATAACAACGTTTAGACGGCAAACAGAATATACAAACAATAGAAGAGCTTTCAAATTTTCTGATATATAAAGCACAGAACATATAAGATGTGCTTGGTCACAATTCATCGTTTATGTTGTAAATATTTATCTATGTAATGTTGCATTTATTCATACTCTATCTTCTGTGCTGTTGGTCCATCACAAGCTATACTAAGTTAATATTGACTGATGAAAGGACATCTTTCTACTGGAGAAGTATAATCGCAGGATACGACCGACTGTATATTTATTGATCTATTACAGACAATATATATTATGTAGCTTCTTAATATGCTAATAATGATTAATTGTTGTTGTATGCTTATTTATATAATGTGAGCTAATACGCGCATTGGTGACCACATTACTTCAAGCTATACGCGTTTCTCAAAATTTGCGTCGGAATAAGATTTTTACGATATTTTGACGATACTATAAAAGAAGTGTTATTTTTTGTAATCTGGCATTATTCGAGTGGAAATATTAATTATAGGAAAGTTATAATACTTCATGATTGAGCTTCTTCAACCATATACGACCAATTTAGTAGAAGGTAATTTTATTTCAAACATTCTGATAAAATGCAGTCTGTTTTGAAGAAAAAACATCTATTTGATTGACACTGGCCACTGCTAATTGCAAATTTCAATATAATATCATAATTTAAACCAAATCTTCTTCAATTCTCGCGTATTGCACTGCTTAGTGTCTATACATACTTATATGACAGTATACAATTAAACCTTTGATAAGGATCCAGACCATGTAAACACTGTCGTCGACTATATAACCAAATAAAAGCTTTGAGCTTCTCAACCCCAAAAATGGGAACAGTGGACATAACAAAATTATGATCATTCATTTCAACTGAAAATCAAAATCACAACGAAATGATATCCGAACTTTATAAAGCTTGTGATGTTGAGTTTTAAATTTCTGTGAGATCACTAAAATATATATCCAAATACATTCATGAACGAAGTGATGTAGCCTTGATTGCCCGAGGCAGCCAAGAATATGATATATTGCACAGTAATAAATAGGACGGAAAAGGTGAAAACAGTGTCGCTTAATCTTGAACCAATTTTTTAATCTACAATACTTATCTTTTAAAAATTTGGGTCCTTTGACTGAAGGCCGAACCTATAACGGCGGTGAGATATCAAATTGTTCGCGTAAAATTAGGTCCAGGATTAGTTTACTGGTCAAAATGCATACTGACATAAGTTATAATTTTAAATACTTTGCATATTATAACACATATTTTCATTGAAATCACTGATGTTATCACTATAGATGAATGATGCTATATCTAATAAATTAAAAAATAAGACCTCAAATTGGTCGAACGAACTAAAGAAAAGTTTCATTACCTCAGAATAATTTCAATTATAATTGGGAATGACTTCTTCATGGAAATGTGCAAAAGCTTTAATTGGACTTCCAATTAGGGTTTAATTGGTGGCCAAACTTTATTTTAAGTAAGTCAAAACCATCTCATTAAAGATTTCAAACTTCATATGAATAATGTGATTGTTCTGTGGAATTTTTAATGTTTCAACACAATGTTTATTCTACCAGCTCAGGCAGTATAGGATTTTCAACAATATATATTTATGAATTATTATGTTGGGTGCTAAGTGATTAAAATTGGAAGAAATTGCTTCGGTGCACTGAAAACGCTAATTAGCAAATCATTAATATAAAGTTATATGCAGATCAATAAATTCAACTTTTCGACAGGACGAATAGTGCCATGAAACTACCCATCATAAACGTGATAGAAATTATTGATAAAAGTATTCTCCTCTCCAACGCAAAAATGATCTTTTTTTATGTCAAATTAGTATACATTTAAGCTAGTTTTACATTACATCAATTTCAATATTCTAGAACCGGCAATATAGTAAAATTTTTCACATTACCAGATCTTTGTCAGTAAATCTATGACATAGGATCGTATTATGAGAGACAGTTTGTCAAAACTTATACAATATGTATCGCGAAGGTGGGATATATATCTAAATATATAAATATATATATATATATATATATATATATATATATATATATATATATATATATATATATATATATATATATATATATATATATATATATATACATATATGTATATATATATATATATATATATATATATATATATATATATATATATATATATATATATATATATATATATATATATATATATATATATATATATATATATATATATATATATATATATATATATATATATATATATATATATATATATATATATAGACGAGTTTTGTTAATGCTGTGGGTAAAGAATTTATGGGATTAGAAACTCCTGGCCCTGGTGCTCGTAAAAAACGACTTCAAGAATAAGATAAGGCTTAAGTACTTCAAAAAAGCTGCTTTCAAAGTAATTTGGATAAAACAATATGAATACCAAGTTTATAAGCGAGTAGTTTAGTACTTCGAAATTTGGTACAAAAACCGACATCATAATTTGAGGGCTTTATTTGTCAATCTTCTAGTAACTGCACATTTATCACGTTATATTTATGAGCATTGAACAATTTTGAATTGATGGTATATACAACATTCCAAAAACAGGACATTTCGAGTTGCAGAGCGACACTTAGACTCCATATAAGTAGCCCAATAATTTGGCATATAAGGCAATTGTTATAAATGCATATTAGGTTCGAATAAGAATTTCGATTTGTTTCTTTAATTGCTTTGTTTGACGGAATTCGTTTGACCATTCAAACAGTTAAATTCGTATTTGCAAAATTTGAGGTTTTTGATCATATCGAAATTTTATCTTCAGTCAATCAAATTTCGTGGTTACTGATTACAAATAATCTAAGTCTCAGAAACGCCTATTAAAAAAGGTATTGTGTGTAAGACCGTGTCTTATTACCAGCATATACAAGTATTAAACATTTTAAAAAAAAACTACACCAGCTATCATAATTTCAGAATTCAGCACTACCACGCAAAGGTATCATATTACTAGCTTGTTGACACTAAGGCTTTTTAAATCAAAAGATTTACGACATTAATTTCGTGAAGATGACAAAGAAACAATGTCAGTAATTAATATCATAAGTATTCCAGAGAATTGTTATTTAAATTTTACAACCTGATATTAAAGCAATAATTCTTTATTCACCTAAAGTTTTCCTGGGAAACTACGTACACAATTGAGTCGTTTTGGTCATCTACATTTCCTAGCAGTATACAGATTATATCTCTTACCATCGATTGGTAAGGGAACGCAATAATTTCTTGGTCGTTTCAGTTGTCTCAATTTCATTATCTGCGTTATAATAGTAAAAAAACAACGACGAAAGGCTTTTATAATAGAAAAAGAGCTTTTGAAATCAACCTTAGCACGTATTCTATATAACGATATGCTGCTATACAGGTGAAATTTACCACCTAAAATGCCATAATGTACTTCAGGCCGATTAGCAATCATTTCCGTTGGTTCTGTTTACAGTGTGTTATCCAAGCTTTCTAGATTAAATTATATGCAATATCCAAACCCTTCACATACGCGACGAATATTTGAACAAACAAATTTATTTAAAAAGACATCTTTGTTAAGGCTTCAACTGGAATGCCTATAATAAAGCTCGCTTATGCGACTATTTATTTAATATATTTTAATTTTTAATATCGGTATGGGCCCTAATCAATATATTGTCAAGTGGTTTTATCATCTATACTTTTATTATCATCTTCGGTCATCAAACTATAATGAAATTTCTGGATGGCCATAATCTATGGCTCATAATGATGCAACGTTGTATCAGCAACGTTGTTTTGCCCATCCGCAAGTAGAAAACAGTCTCATTATAACCTTATAGTTTTTTCTTTAGTATCTGGGACCATATTTCTTCTATTGGTTCTGCTACTACCTCTACTTTTGATCCATTTTTTTCAATCCATCTGTTTTAGTTAGTAATGTTGTTCTTAAATTAAACCATGGATGTGAAAGGAAACTATAAATACAATTAGAAATATATATATATATATATATATATATATATATATATATATATATATATATATATATATATATATATATATATATAGATTTATATATATATATATATATATATATATATATATTATATATATATATATATATATATATATATATATATATATATATATATATATATATATAATATATATATATATATATATATATATATATATATATATATATATATATATATATATATATATATATATATATATATATATATATATATATATATATATGGCGGTCACAAATAGCCAGTCATAGTTCATCTAAGGTTCTAGTATAATGTCAAACTTCGTTCTTGTCCAAGGTTTCAAATATCAAAGCGATCTTGATTGATCAAGAGAGCTTTACTAATATAATGTCGAAATTTAAGCTTCAGCAGGTGTACAAATAATAGTATTATTGATTTCAAACCTGATGACTTAGTTTTGTTTTTCATAGCTCAAAATTAACTTTATGGTGATCAGTACAGTGTTTTATTTCATTTTCATATTAAGGGGTCATAATTTGACATTTTCAAGGATATGTTGGAATCTTCTGGTTTTGATAGAGTTAGTTCTAATTCTTTATAATATTCTCATTACTTAATAAAAAATTTCGGCTGCTAGGTTTAGGTAAAAATTATCTCCAATAACTTTAGTTGTTTCTAAGGTTGGGTACTCGATCCTTTCTAATTTTGTATGAACACGTTAATGCCGTAGAATCCACATTTCACCATTGTTACTTTAACTTTTGGCTGATCATATCCAAATGAATAGAAACATTAAGCTAGATTACAATTCTATTGTAAATAGTATTACTCTGATTAACGAAGTTTGAAATAGGATAATAGTTCTATGGCTTAGAGATCATAAACCGTTACCGCATCTCAACTGAGACCTTACGAAACCATTTCAACGTAATTTTTTGTCAACAGCGAGAATTGAACTAATTGTAAGGATGAGAAACTCTCTTAATCATACACCCGGCGAAAGTATATCTTGAAGTAGAATATATTGTATGATTCGTCGGTCTCAAATGGAAAGTCTCAGAAATGTTTTCTTTTTCTGGTATTCATCTTAATCGATTGCTAGTTCCATTTTCAAATATTGTTAGAAATTTGAAGAATATGTTTAACAAAATATTTAAACCGATGATATTTGGTTTACTTTGATGCCTGTGTAAAGTGGTTGATCATGATCATGGAGATCATGAAGAGGATCTCTGTATATTCGTATTTATTTGGAAACTTCTCAAACTTAAGTATTGTATTATCTAATGAACAAAGTTATTGTATAGCATAATACGAATCTTCGCTATAAGTCCGTTCTTTTTTGCTAAAGATATGTTCTATTCAACTCTGTTCCAACCAATTTCGTCCTCAGTAGACGTAAAGTGAAATTATGCTATTATTGATTAAAGCTACTCAAATACAATTTATTATTTTAATAGCTCGAATTTAACTTTGGATAGTTCAATTGTTGATATCTGTAAAGGGTTCTAATTTTTATTTTTAAATATTTCCTTTGAATAAATACAATTTGCTATATGAAAAGGTAAATCTAATCTTGATAGAATTTTTTGGTTATTGCCTTTCAATTTAACGTTTTAACTCAGTAGTTTAATTCGAGTCCCGAAACTTGCAATCAAGTTAATTTATCCCACTTTAGATCTGTAATTATTTTAAAGTCTACTTGCGAAACTTTTAAAATGATATTCGGTGAAGTATGAAAAACAGGTATCTTACTTCTCTCACTTTATTAGACTATTCAAAGCCATTAAATTCTTTCAAATCGCCATATGATTCTTTGTCAACTAGCTTAATTTTTTTCATTTTGGCGCTATAATCGTGGTTGGGATTGGCAAATCGATCAGGGTTGTCGATGGGTTGTGGAAGCAGTACTGGGGACTTTGTTTATTATTTAAAGTGACGGCACGTACTCTAGCTCAGCCAGTATAGTTACAGTGTATATGCTAATCCGGACTGAATGATGCCACAATCCCTCAAACAAGTTCGAAAGGAGTTATCTAGCATACTCTGGACCTAGCATATCAACACTGCCGTTTTTGCAACTTAGCGATGGTTTTTATTGATTTATTTATTTGTAATAGGTATATGTTTTGGATCTCTTTTGTTTTTAACATTTTTGCTTTAAACTCTAACTCAAAATTTCATTATAAACAAAAGTTTGTAGTTTAGTAATTATGCTATGGATGCAATTGCGAATGGTTGTTAATCAGAAAATGGAATATGGGATTTATATAACTTATTACGGTATAGATGGCACTTTTTATTTTTTGTCTTTGTCTGGCTATCTCTTCTTTGTCCTTTTTTTGGATTTTCTAGGGACTCGTAGCTCTTTCGAGATTCACTTATTTACGTCCTACTCTACATCATTAGATAGTCAAATTGACCACCTAAAGTTAGCTATAGGTTCGATTTGCATAGAACCATCTACACATGGCATAGTTTCATGATAGTACATATATCTGGGTAAAAAATTCTGCACTTTAACCGAAAATTATAGCACCCGTTGTTTCATATGTGAAAATTCATTTCACATTTCGGATTAGAATAGGGTACCTCTCGCTCCTACTACCTCAGCTTTAATCACTGCGCTATTTGGTTGGTACACTTTTTATGTTATTTTTACATATAACAATTTTTGACTTTTTTAGTCAAAGTAGGAAGGAGGTAGACAAAATAAATAGGTTGGTTTAAATGCTTGTGTGGTTATAAAAACGTAACAAACCACATTAATTCATCACAAATTCCGTTTTAACTAGTCTTGTATATTAAAGGAGGTTTTTAACAAAACCGTTATACGAGATTACCATTTAGAAGATATTTAGATATTTGATGATTATTTCACTAGTAAAAAGATATTTGATTTATCTGTATAAAGTAGTGGTAGCCACGATGTTATAATACTTAGTACTCATTTTATGTTCGTAATAATAAAATTAAATTATATTTCACTCTATATACTATAATGTTTTTTTTTTGTAGTTTATTCAGCGATTGAAGCTTAATGGTTAAAAGAGTTTCTTATCACGCCGCAGCGGTTCAAAGAATTGCGTGTTTATTTGGAAACTTCTTAAAACTAAAGAACCTCATTATGGTATTATTTTGCAGACTGCAACCTGCTCAAACGTTCACTTTAAATAGTCTTTTGTTAAACGTATTTTTACTTTGGAATTTTGTTTTATTCAGTATAAGAAGTTTCAGATCTTCCGAGTCATCTACATTAGAATTTATTGAGTGGCTGCGAAATAAAAGCTAGTGAAAGTGGCTATAAAAATAGTTTATAGCTCTTCCTAACCTGAACTCAAAATGGGATGTCTATGCAACAAAATAATTGATCTATGAGATTTTTATGTCTAAAGGAAATAATGGTTTGTGCTTTTACTTTTTAAAAAAAATCAACTTATTTATCCATATTTGTTCATCCAGAGCGTATATGTTTGACACATTAACATTATATTTCGGAATTCGAGGGTCCAATGCATTTAAAATAAATCATGGTAAAACTAACCTTTCTCTAATATATTAATTACAAATGATATAATTCCAATAAGTCCAAAGTATCGAAATCTCATCTACTTGATTCAAACTTTGACCAAGAATCATTATCATTGTGGCAAACATTATCTTTCTAGGACGCGTTTTGTGTGTCTCTGACATCATAAAATTTCCACACAAAACAAGTGTTGAACAATGAAATAATGCAACACCAACAATGTTGACATACAATCAAATTATTTAGAATGCGAAAATTTGATATGTATAAAAACATAAAAGGAAAATCTACTTTAACGTTTTTCACCTCCAGTGTTATTCTTGTCTAGGACTTGAAAAACTGTCTAAAACTTTCTATAAAAATATTTAATTTGCTTTCGCTTGGCCTGACAACAAACTGTTCAGCTATGTATGTGTATACACGTAGAAAATCATGATAAGGGAAATCTTTGCACAAACAAACAAAAAAATCTCGGAAACTCATTTATTGATTACCCACCCAAAAAAAAAAAGTTTTCCTTAATTTTTAATGTAAAACTTTAAGTCCTTATCAATATTTGTAAAAAAAAATACAACAAAAAAAATCTTAAACCGAAACATTTTGTTTTCACCATTCCGTTTTCTCGTCCTCGTGGAAATTTTTGTACACTTCACGTATATATGTATGTATACAGACAGTAGTAAAAAAAAATATATCGGGACAATTTTCACGATTTCTTCTATATTCCAACTAACTTTTTTTTTTGTGCTGCTGCTACTTCGGAATAAATTTTCTTCCTTCGAGCGGATTTTTTTTTGTGTTTTTCAAAAATAGAAATGAAAATTCCGGAAAAATAATTTTCTATTGTTTTTCTTGAATTTCTTTTGTTTTATATAAAAATATATTTTTATTTTCTCTTCTTCTGTTTGTCGGGAAATAATATACAAAATTTTCTTTCGTTTATATTTTATATATGAATATATTTAGATATTTTATTATATATAACTAAAAGAAAAAACCCCGAATGGGTATATGAACAATAAAATACAAAATATTAAAAATAAAAATCGATTTTGGAAAATTGAAAAATTTATTTGCCTCGTGTTTTTCGCCTGTATATTATTATTATTATTATTGTTGTTGTTGTGTATTATTATTATATTGTGTTGTTTTGTTCAACATGATTTTGTGTTGTTGTGTATTTTGAAAATAAATTACAGTGAAAATGAAAATACAATATAGCAACATGAATAAGTAGAAAATGGTGAAGAAAAACAAAACAATAAGAAACAATTTAATTTTCGTAAAACGTGAGAAAATTAGCTTTTCCATGTACTAGTCGGTATATGTATGTATGTTTATGTGTAGAGTGTTATTATTTCATTTTATTCCATCGTCGTCTTTAACATCACATAGCTCGTTCGTTTTGCTGGTTTCGTAGAAGTTGGTTTATTCTTTTGTATTTTGAAAAATTATTTGTGTATATAGTTTCCTATAGAAATTGTTGTTGTTTCTCGTATATATATATATATATACACCACATAATAATAATGTATTATTAAAATATGGTTGAGGTATTGTTCTGAAAATACGCTAAACGTTGTTAAATTTTTTTTCCGCAGACAATCGGTTGGTATAATATATAAAATCGACAAATGAGTGGCTGCACTACATCATTTTTATATAACAGCCACACGATGGCATATAATACTCGTTTTCTGTTTATATTACGGTATAAGTACCCTAAAGGGATTTTAATATATATATGAATTAATTAAATAAATTAAAACTTTTAAAAAGTTGTTTAAAACTTACGTAGATTCGAACTAGATAGTTTTCAACAATCAAATTACTTTATCAGAGCGAGTTTAATATAACAACATTATGGCCAATAAATAACACATATAAATAATTCAATTATTTAGTACGTGCCGAGCTTTTTAGTATTAGATCGTGGTTTGGGTATAATGTTTCGTTAAAATGGTTTAATTCTATTTTGTTGTCTATTACCTTAGGCTTGATTAATTATTGGATTCTAATTCGATTTTTGTTTTGTTTCGTTTCTAGATTGTTCCGCAATATAGTCGAATATAGTCGAAATGAATAAATATTCATATATATTATTTTATTGAACAAAAGCTTAAAATCATCGAAAAAAATTATTATTTTTGTATTTTAGTTTTATTACATTTCACATCGGAACTTAATGGTTAAATGATTTATCGATGAAAGCTTTATTCGTTTAAAAGTTTTTATTTTACTCAAACTATATTTTGTTATATAATAAAGCGATATGAAATTCGATGTTTTAATATTTTAAGTTTATGATATTGAACTTTCGAGTCCAATGACCTTGAAAATATAAACTTACTAAAGAAGTTTTGATTTATGCTATAAATATTTAATTATTACATTACATCATTTATAGTTAATTAATGGGGAGCTTTTTTTAAAAGACACACACACGCACAGTGAAATCGATTTTATTAGATTGTTAATTACTGTATGTTATTTATTTATATACAAAGAAAATTCTTAGAATCGTTTTTCGAAAAATATAACATTATCTATATGATAACTACGTGATTTATGTAGTTAAAAAGAGCAAACCTTTAAGATAACAAAACATTATTGAAATAAGATTAAATCGTTGAGGAAAGTTTTATCAGAAAAATTATACACTAGTACTTGGAATTTTCTAGCCTCAAACTATTTACTTAATGTTGCTTACATGTATAAGTCTTACAGCTTAGCAGAATAGCATTTACTGTATGATATTATAGAGTTCATCAACATTTGGTTTTATTAAAGCAGTATACATGTCAGACTAAGTTACATGTCGGACCGATAAAACAAAAGAGAAAAATCTGTCAACCATGGACCACTGGAACAAGGATAGTTTATATTACACTTAACTTCATAAAAAAGCATTATGATTTTACGAAAGTTTATTGCTGTCGCGTTTATGTTGAAACTCTTTGTGAGTGCAATATATACGAGCAGATTTCTTGTTTTCGAGAGAAAATCCTACAACCGCCTAATGTCACTTAACTGTTATCACAACCAAACAACTTCCACATAAATTATTCTCAGCCAAATAGAGTTTATTTAAACCTTTCATGTAATTTCCAAGATTTACTCTCACACTCTCAATAATTCGTATCATTCACAACTTACTTCGGCCCTTTCAAAAAATTCACTCTCCGATTTACTTAACAGATTCACCTGAAACAGTCAAAGTACATTTCTTGCATCCATAAAATCATATTCATTTATCATCTCTTTCGATATCTTCAATTTGCAGGTGGAGGTACTTATATTTTATTTTTTAATACACACTGGCCTTAAAAACCTCAATGCTTTTCAGAAGTCGAAGAATATAACTGCTATTCTTCTCCTTTCATTCATTGTCATCTTGATTCCTTCCACAATTTAAATTAACACGTGATTCCTGATACAGATGCTGTAATTTAAACTCTTTCTTATCTTCAAGCATACAACAACATTGTTAGGAGGATTTTTGTATCTATTGGGCCCATTTCAAATATTTTAAAACGTGTTAGTATTCTCCAAAATAAGTTTCGTTCTTTGTTTTTTTTTTTGGTAATCCATCCCTCCCTGCAGTCTTGCTATTCACTAACACATAGTCATTGATTACTATTCGCACAGTCTATCGCAGACAATAGAGTGTGTATTAGATTCAAATTGATCGTCTCTACAACTTTCATTCATTTTTCAAACGCAACCTTGGACCAATCACCATACTAGATCATTCCACCAAGATCATCAAAATGTGTCAATGTATGTTATTTTTCTTATGTCCAGTCTTCGCCGAATTCTTCTTTAAACATTAAAATAATCACTATATACCTACTTGTTAAACCAACACTTTTGTCACTGCTCATGTAATTTAAATCCTTACTGCATCTTGTCAATATATGATGGCATAATCATTCGCGAATTAACGACCATTATATTATTTGATAAAACTGAAGTTTATAGGGCTCCTTAGTCCATACTACTATAATAGGTATAGACTATTTAGATGCCTACTGTTTTCTATTATGTTGGTCCTTTCAAACCATCCTATTATTATTAATTGTAATGTAACTTATTGTAAATAATCATTAGGGACTATTGTCCTGTGGATTATAATTAATTAAATAAATAAATAAATATTGTAAATCAAAGTTCTAGGTATTCCACTAAAGACTTAAATATATGGGTTTGAAATGTTTTAACGTTGTTTTCAATTCAATCCGTTCCAATAAGTTGTATATAAAAAGTATGTATGGCCCAGTGATAAGAACTCTGACTTCCTTTTGTACATCACATCCATTTGAGTATATCTTCTAGAGAGAATTGAATTATTTTTGATCTAGAGGTCCAAGTGTTATGCTATAATAAGTTGCAATTTAACTGACACTAATCGTTAATAAAAGGAAGTATTTATCCAGGGTATTATAGTCTCGAATCACATGTTAGATTTTATATCTCTGTGCTTCAAACCGGATTACAAAAGGGACAAAATATCAACCGATACATGAGAAATTTCACCTCATTGGAGTTAAATTCAAAGTGGAGAAATAAGCAACCATTAATTGATATATATATATATATATATATATATATATATATATATATATATATATATATATATATATATATATATATATATATATATATATATATATATATATATATATATATATATATATATATATATATATATATATATATATATATATATATATATATAAGAACTTCAACTGTATTACACTATTAACACTATCAATTTTCTCGATTTCCAACAAATTTTAAATTATTTCACATTTCACAACTAAACACACCACAATTATATAATACTTTTAATTACAAGTATTTCGAATGTTATTTTAATTATAAAATTCAATTAATTTTTTTCAATAAATTTTAAAAACTATGTGTGATTCAAGTCTAATAGATTACTAAAATAAACAACTATAGTAGAAACAACTTTGTTTCAAGCGAAACAGGAAGAATGGTAAAATGTGACATTTTTACTAGATTTGTGGTGAAAAAAAATTTTAATCTGGTATAAATATAATATTTTACTACATTTCAACTTAAAATCTGGTAATATTTATTTCTTTTAACTAGATAAAAAGTTATTTGCTTAAAAACTAGGATATCTAGTTTTTTTTTAATATTTTCTTGAGTTTTAGTAAAATGAACAGAATATAAGTATATCTACACACTAAAAAATTTACGTATAAAATGAATACACTAAACATATAAATATAATTCCGTACGAATTTTTTATAAATTTTATATTAGTTTAACTTATAACCAAATGTTATAGAATATAGTATAAAATTTATATTACTTCATATAAATATGTTAATCACTGGTATTAATTTCATACTCCAATGTATAAATATCTGTATATACTAAAAAATATAAAGTTTATCCATTAAATGTTAATTTTTGTTTATAAGGGATTAGTATTAAATTTATATAAATTATTGATACAAAATATCAATCTGATTATCATATAAAATTTAGTTGCTTTAGTATAAAAATTTGGAAATTCTTTATACTAGAATTGAACTGAGAGTTCAATCCTGATAAAATTTAACATACATTTTAGTTACATAAATAAAACAATTTTAATTCATTTTATAGAATACATATATTTAAAAAATCATATTATTGCATTAAGTATAATGTTTATTTAATTTTACTTACAAAAGTGTACATGATTTAAAATTAAATTAAGTATAAAGTATTGTTTATATGCTACTATTTAATATAATATAAGTTTTGTAAGTTTTTCGTGACACGACAATGTCGTAAGTTCTGTTGAACTTAAAATGTTTCAAATATAATTTTTTTAGGTTTGACTGTGCCATAGCTTGTATCTCATATGCATTATGAAATCCGTCAGATGAATACTTTTGAGTTAAAAAAACAATATCCTCATTCTCTAAAATTATAAACTTTATTTCATAAAATTCGTTATAGTAATGGTTATCGTCATCACTTTCTGGTGATGCTAAGAATAATCCAGGGCGATAGTGTGTATTGTAATTAATCCACGATACATTAAACGATTTATCAGATAAATTATTTTCTTGAAACATTAATGGTTATAGTTGACTTGGAGGTATTCACAAGTTCACTCTCGAAACTTTTTTCAAATTTACGCTTTTAAGAACGATCGTTTTTTAATTTTGTTTGAAGAAACCCATTACACTTGTTGTTGACCAATATTTCCTGACAGATAAAAAAAATATTTTAATAATTTGTTAACTTGCATAATAGCTTAAGTAAACTCAACACAAGACGTACGAATGATTGTCTTACCAAATCTAAACAGGGGAAAAAGCCTACTGCAATTTTAGCAACCACTTGAAGATCTTCGGTACTTGGAGTGTAACTGCAGTGTTCCTCTATAAACGTGGCTAAAAATGAAATAAGTTTGCGCCGTTGGCTATCGGTTAACGATTTACGTGATTCAAAACTTTTGAATAATCCCACCGGATTTGCGATGAATATATGATTTAATAGCCTATAATAATTATGTTAAATAATAACAAATGAATTAAGTTAAGAATTGAGAAAATATACCTCTGGAGTTAACCATCGTCCAATGCCAGTTTCTGCTAGTGATTCGTTAGTCCACCGTATTTGTTCTAAATTGCTAGATGGCTGGATTGCTAACTCTTGATACTGTTTAGTGCAAACATTAAGCAAAAAATTTGGATGTGTTATATAATAGTTCACTTAGTCCAAAAAAATATTTTCTTCTAATACGGCTTCATGCGCGTTGGAAAAATGACTGAAATCGCCTAATTCGACTGACGTATTTTCGAGAGCTAAATAAATTATTTATTAATTAATTAGTTTATTTATATTCAAGTGTTATTGCTTACCCGAAAGTATAAAATCTAAATACGTTAATTGCTCCTCGCTGGTATCAAATTTGCGTACTTTTATAACGCGTATGTTCTTTTTATTGTATGAACAGGTAAAGTATGCTCCAGAAAACATTTTATTGTTATTGATATATATCTACATATATATATATATATGTATATATATATATATATATATATATATATATATATATATATATATATATATACATATATATATATATATATATATATATCTTATAATTGTTAAAAATGGTGAAATATCTTAATAACATAACATCACACGACAATGTATAGATGTCAAGAATTTTAAGTGTTGATATTTTATTATATGTAGCAAAAAATACAGTATGCACTTCAACCATTTTGCACACGTGAATTTTATTCACATTTTTCATTCAAAATGATTAAGCACAAACTGTATATACATTTAATAAAGGTATGTTATATACCTACATTATATCAAACCTTAAAATTAGTTAACTATGCGATTTAATATTGTCATATTTCACTACAATTAACAAATTATATTAATTGATACTATATTAACCAACTTCACAATCTAATCTTCAAAACACTTCTACTCACTACACAATTTCTACAGAATTGAAAAAAAAACAAATAATCCTTACAGTTTAAAAATCCTGGTTTTAACAATAAAAATTTAATTGTTCTATTAATTTAAACAAAATTTTTATATGATACATATATCAAGGCATACTAATCAAGGTATAAATCGAACTTTTATACTGTAGGTTATGAAAAGTATACAAATAGTAGTATAGAAATTTTATGTATAATATAAATTTGTATAAAATATATAACAGAATCATATAAGCGAATTCAATAGGTTCAATATTTATAATTTTTATATAGTATTTCATATAAATATAAATTATCTGAACAAAAATATAAAAAAATTTATAGAATATCCGAAAATTTTTTAGTGTGTACTAGAATCAAGTAAAATTTCAGGTTTCAGTGTAAATTAACTAGAAATCTCTTAAAATAATTTAAAATTTTTAACGGGAAAAAATAGTTTTTGTTTAATTAACTTGATTCTTCCTAAATTTTACTAAATTTTAATTAAAGATTTGTACTAGAATCGACAAAACAAGACAATCATCCAGTACTTGTTTACCAGATTTTGTAATTACCAAATATATATATATATATATATATATATATATATATATATATATATATATATATATATATATATATATATATATATATATATATATATAAATATATATATTTATTTATAAATATATATATATATATATATATATATATATATATATATATATATATATATATATATATATATATATATATATATATATATATATATATATATATATATATAATATATATATATATACGATACTCACGGATAACAAAGAATACTTTTAAATAAATAACCAAAGTTTTCCAAACACAATTTGTCGAAAGTACAAGTTTCCGGTAGATTTCCCTTGAAAACTTGACCAAATCAAACCAAGTATCTGGCTAAACCAAAGATTTTATCATATACGCTTCATAGCTCCGTCGTTGAATACAAAATGTTTTAAGGCGCTTATTTCGGGTAAATCAATTAAAAGTTAGCGCACATTGCCTAGAGCAGATTAATTTTCCTGTTCAAAGAGTCGAGAAAAGCGAAATCGAGCAAAATTTGTAAATATTTAATTATTTCAAAGGATAAAATATGTGAACTTACACTTCCTTACATTTCGTATACGAACGCATGTTTATACTGTAGCATTGGTAAATAGAAGAAGATGTGAAAAGTTTTGCTAAATATATACGCGCGGTTACATTAAGTACTTTAACGTGAATCATTAATTTATTCACGATATTTTACATGTTTTAGGTTAGGCAGAGGCGTTGTTTGCAAAGTCGTACATAGGATTTAATGTTGATCATTAAATCGTTAACAACCCTGTATAAATATTTATTTACGCGAAAACCATATACATACATATATTCATACATATATTGCATAGTATATAGGTTTATGTGGTAAATATGAGTTTGTTGTTTCAATTTAACCAACCTGAATGTTATGTTATTCAAATAACATTATTAAATCTATTCCTGGAAATTCAATTCGAGTACACCGCAAATAGAATAATCAAATTAGTACTTCACATTATGACAGAGCTTTATGAATTATGCTTGATATAATCAAAATGTTTAATTTTGTTGTATACTCGATAAGTTTAAATACTTGAAAATGATGTCATACATCTGCTCTAGTAAACAAACAAAAATGTAATAAACTGAGTCGTAAATAAATGAACGCACTTGAATGAAATGTAATTTTGTTGTTTGATATTAAGCTTTATCCATAAAAGTTTGTTTGTTTAAAAATCATGCAAGGTTTTGTCGTTTTTTATTAAGAAACCACCTGGAAAGAAATGGCATATTAGTAAACACAAAAGTGTGAAATCACTATGATATGTAAAGCTTAATGAGCTTTTTTATTTGTAATTACCTAAAATTATTGGAAAAGTAGTATCGTGGTCTTGAGATGGTTGGTAGACATGTGAAACAACAGGTAATTTCTATTACTTCTATTAGCAGGTCGAATTATATAAATTTTCGATTACTCACAGTATGCAATTGTTGTACCTAATAAATTACTTATATCAAATGCTAAGGCTAATTACTTATATCAAAATGGCAGTACTTTTCCTCATCTTACACAAACATAAAACCAATATCATTTTTATAATATCATCACCTAGAAATTGCTGATGGTCGTTAATTATTGTTAACTCAATTATTACTCTTTCGAATCATAACAGAACGGGTTATACAAACGGGTGTTATCATTAATTGGCGAACAAGCAAATAATAAGGAAAGTTACTCTGATTGTTCTGGGCTAAAAAGTATACCTATGCCAGACCAATCAGACGAATTATTTCAAACATTTTGATTAGCACTAATTTTTCCATCTGTACTTGCTAATCTCGACTTAAACAATCTACTAGGCGATGTAAGTTAATCAAATAAAATTTCTGCATAAACACCACAAAAATTATACGAAATCTCAATGGGATTTTTTCTCTATCTGATTTGGAGTGCTTTTCTGCAGTTAATTTCGAGGTTACATTAGAAATTTACCATTTTCTTGCCAATGTTAATAGTAAATTTTTCATCCGTCTGCTGGCTATAACTTTAACAGATAACGTTAATCTTGTCGATTTGAATTCATTAACCTACGCTTTTTTGTTTTTTATTGTTGTTGTTGCGGCTGCTAAAGCACACTTAGACCGGTGTTTGGTCCGTTGTGATGGATTCTGAATTCTACAGGGGATCCAGATGTATTCGTTCACACCACCGATCGCTACGCCCAAACGATCGATAGTGAAAAATCCCTTTTTGCATCTTGCCCCGAATCGGGATTTGAATCCAGTACCTCCCTCTCCAACTGCCGCAGCTTTAACCACAGCGCCACCTGGGCGGTTACACACTTATGATTGTAAATTGTAAATTATTTTCGATGTTTACTAAAAAAACAAAACTATGTATATATATATATATATATATATATATATATATATATATATATATATATATATATATATATATATATATATATATATATATAAATATATATATATATATATATATATATATATATATATATATATATATATATATATATATATATATATATATATATATATATGTACAGTAAAACCTCGATATACCGGACTAATTCAAACGAGGGCAGTCCGATATGGCCGATGGTCCGTTATATAAAAATACATGATTTTCGTTCTGAACAATACACACATTTAATTATATTTTTAGTGTTTCATGTATGTTAGACCATGATCCGTAAGAATACCGAACTATATTCTCTCTCCAAGTCCTAAGCGTATTTACTTAACCTCAGATTAAGGTCAGCAATAAAGAAATTCATATTCCGACAAATAGAAGTGGCTTGCCATACGGTTTTTGTAATGAACGGAGTTTTTAATATCTTCGCTTAACACTTTTTAATGCTAAGACAGGCGCTTTGACCAAAAAATCGGCGATCAAGTGTCTTTGAATGACACAGTGATCTAGTACCTATATGGCCAAAATGTGTCCGGTTTATCCGAAGTCCGGTATATCGTGGTCCGTTAGAACGAGGTTTTACTGTATATATATATATATATATATATATATATATATATATATATATATATATATATATATATATATATATATATATATATATATATATATATATATATATATATATATATATATATATATATATATTCTTTACTCTGGTGCATGTTTTCGATAAACCATTAATACAATAAACCTGAGTTATTTAAAAATATTTGACGAAGCTTTTATGCCTTAATGAAGCAATGATTTGCATCAAACTGTTCATTTGGTTGAACTAAATTTAATGTTAAAAAATTCCATTCATATTGCACTTTAAGGTGGGCACTTCTCATTCATTCAATAAGTCCAAATTAAATACAAAATTTTTATTACAATGTTTCTTTATAATGGTCTTGATCTCTCTTCTTAGGAAACACAAGATCTATACAATTCTTACAAACTAATTAGAAAATATATTTATTAGAGGTTAATCCATGTTAATACTTAGTATTATTCTGCACTTTTATAAATAACTAGATTTATAATTCAGCTACCAAGAGTCTATTTAAGCTCCGAAATTCTAAAGCTTTTTAATTTTTCTCTAATAAAGCATTGAGATATTCTAATTGCGATTGGTATTTTTTAATATACAGTTTCTATTATTTTAACGTGTAGATCTGAATGTAAACTTTTGCTACGTTTTTACCTAGTTTTACCATCCTTTGTATTGGAACCACAAGCGGAGCTTAACTGAGTTACCATATACATACAACAAAATCTAGGTTTTATAAAGCACTACCTTGTACAACAAAGATTTGTAGTTTGGCTGAAGCTAGAATGTTTCCTAATTAATCAAATATAACGGTGTTTGGAGTCAATGTACTTTCTTCAGGTGAACTTTCTGTCTATGTATAGAACAAAGATTGATCTATTAGTTAAATTTATGTGAGAAGACTTCAATTCATTCACTTTAGTTCTGCACTCAGCTAGCCAATCTTCCATATTATTTATGGCTACTTGTGGCTTCGCCGATTGTTTCACGAACAGCTAGAATTGCAGTGTCATCAAACGTGGCGATAGTTGTATTATTAGCCTGCGGTAAGTCACTTGTAAACAGTACAAAAAGAAATGGCCCTAAGACACTTCCCTGCGGAACTCCTTCTTTAGGTTCTTTTATGCTGGAGTATGCTCCTTTCTGCTTAAATCTAAAGTATCTCTCTTTCAAGTACGACTTTAACAGTTCGCATTATTCAAGTGGCTTAGTTTTCTCTAGTTTAAAGACTTGACCATTTAGCCAATCTTTGTCAAATGTGTGCGCTATATCCAGAAATATGACTGAACCAATCGTTGTTTCCTCTAATGATCTCTCTATTAATCGTTTATTCTATGGACTTGATCGATTGGGGAGTGTTTGTCTCTGGGACGAAACGACTCCTGACTTTTCATTCTCAGGTTTAATTCTTTTTATTAATAGTCTCTCAAACAGTTTTGATCTAATTGGAAGAAGCGATAGTGACCTGTATGAAGTTAATTGAATTGGTTGCTTTCCTGGTTCAGGTATCATTATTTCTTTCGCAAATTTCCGAGAAACAGGGACGTAATAAAGTCTGAAGGAGGCATTAATTATGTCCGATATTTTCCTAATAGTTTTATCACGAAGTTGTTTAGGAATCTCTCCAGTTATCAAGTCATATCCTGGTGATTTTTTAGGTACAATATGGTTCTTTTTTTCTTGACACAAAATTATTCTGTCATCAATTTGAATTTAGAAAGATGCACGAAATTGTGGAACAAGTGCATTTATTATTATTATTATTAAATATGGCTGGAACCCTTAGAGGTTCCGCACTCAATGCCACAGAGGGCCCATGGTGCAAACCTTGGATTCCATCAAAGATCAAAGAAGAGCACAGATGCGCTCTGCAACCTTAGCAAACTAGAGCAGTTTGGACCAGGGCAGAGAATACAGTAAATTTACAGGAATATTCCTGAAGTTGAACACAAGAAATCTCATGCGATCGATAGCCGGACAGCTGCTGATAAAGTGTAAGCTATCATCAACATCTTCAAGACAATCGTCACATACGGCATCACTGGCAAGTTCCATGCGATGAAGGTGGCTTTTGAAAAGGCCATGGCCAGTAAGTATAGAAACCAGTATCCTCAAGTTATCCTTATTCAATGTAAGAACGTAATTGGTTAACTTCGGGTTAGGCCCTTTGACAAAGTATTTCGCCTTGCGACAAGTTGGTGTGGCTGACCACGTAAGCTTTAGATTCGATATGGCAGCGGTTTTAATTGTATTCTTCACTATGTGAAGAGGTAGAGGAGCAGCTGGTTCAGGACCCACAAAATGTAAGCGAGAACCAGTTTTAGCCAAGCAATCTGCAATTTCGTTGCCTGCAATGTCACAATGGGCTGGAACCCACATGACTGTTACCTTGTTGCTACAACCAAGGAGGTTCAGAAATTTCTTACAATCCCCTACCAGTTTAGAGCTGGTTAAAGGATTGTTCAAGGAGTTAAGTACAGTTTTACTATCCGTACAAAATATAATATTTTTGCCGTCGGCAACGAGACTTAGAGCTGAAATTACGCAATGAGTTTTCACAATTAATTCCGCTTGATGAATAGTACAGTAGATTCCCAAACTACTTGAGTATCTCAAATCATGCGATGGACAGTAGTAACCAAAGCCAGTGCCCTGTTCAGAGACAGAGCCATCTGAAAAGAATACAAGTGATTCGGACAACTGTTTGAGCAAGTCTGGCGAAAACCACATATCCCTTGATGGATACAACACCTCAAAAGATCTGTGGAAATTAAATACAGGCAGAAGCCTATCAATAACTATGTCAATTTCTGGCATCGTTCGTATAAATTCATCAAGAATTGATCTATGGCCTGAAATAGTGCCAAGAGCATTCCACGCCCCAACACTCCTCAAGCGAGAGGCAGCCGAACCAGCTGAACCTAAAATGAAGGAATGTAAGTGGGGTAGGGATAGAATGAGTTCCATAGCTAGTAGTGGAGTTGAAGCCATGGCTCCAGTTACAACTCGACAAGCCAAATTTTGCAAACAATTAAGTTTTCCAGTTGAAGATTTAACTTTAACCACGGGCCACCAAACCACGGATGCATAAGTTAGCATCGGAAGAACTAGTGATTTGTAGATAAAGTATAATATTTTGGGGGATAAACTCCAAGAATTACCAAAAGCTCTACGGCATTGCCAAAAAATAGCAGTGGCTTTTTGTAGTTTAAAATCCAGATGGTACTTCCAAGAAAGTTTATTATCCAGGAAAACTCCAAGGTGTTTGACGTAGACTGAGCTATTAACCTTACATCCAAAAAGTGATGGTACAGAGAAAGCTGCAGTATTCCTACGCCTAGTAAAAATAACCAAGTCGGTCTTAGATGGGTTCACATGAAGACCCTTATTTATACACCACTGTTCTATAATGAGAAGAGCGTGTTGAGTTAAATCTGATAAGACATTCAGATGCTTGCCTGAAACTGTCAGAACCAGATCGTCAGCATAACTTTGGGCGACAAAACCGGAATCACGAAGAATAACAAGAAGTTCGTCAATGACCAGGAGCCACAACAGGGGTGAAAGAACACCTCCCTGCGGGCATCCTCTGGATGCTTTGACCGAAATAAAAGTATCCTGCACCTCGCATATCACAATACGAGATTCAAGCATACATTCAATCCATCTGATGATGTTGGGTTCGATATTATGTTTAGTACATGCATTCGTAATCGAGACGAAAGAAGTATTATCAAAGGCTCCTGCAATATCCAAAAAAGTGCCCACAAGAAACTCATTGTTGTGCATAGATCTCTCAATCCTAGTTACAAGTTCATGTAAGGCAGTCTCACAGGATTTGCCAACACGGTAAGCATGTTGTGTGGTGCTGAGCGGAGCAGTAACTAAATGTTGATCTTTAATAAACCTATCAACAATCCTTTCTAAAGATTTCAAAAAAGTTGATGACAGACAGATAGGCCGAAATGAATTGGGGTCGGTGTAGTCCGACTTTCCAATTTTTGGAATAAAAATTACTTTACTTTTGCTCCAAGATTGAGGAACAAAACTAAAAGCTATACAAGCCTGGAACAGATGCAGTAAATGTTCCTTAATTAGAGGGTATCCATGCTGTAAAATGGCAGGGAAAATACCGTCAGGACCAGCAGATTTAAAGGGTTTGAAGGAGAACAGGCTCCAACGTAAGACCTCGTAATTGATTAATCTGCAGGAACTACATCCCGATCGTTAGTGACTACACCAGTATTCTCAGTTGCAATGGTTTTACATCCCGGAAAATGGGTAGTGAGAAGTAGGTCGCTTACTTCCTTTTTAGAAGAAGTAAGCTTGCCATTAGGTAGACGAAGTGAATCAAGTCTACGGGTATTGTTCCTGCTCAGCGACTTATTAAGTCTAACTACCGCAGGTAAGCTATTGATTTCCTCACAGTGCATAGAATCGTTTCTATAATCTGATATTCTTTTTAATAAAAGTATGTTTTACACCATTTTTCGATACAGCTTTCGTTTCGTTTCTATAATCTGATATTCTTTTTAATAAAAGTATGTTTTACACCATTTTTCGATACAGCTTTTGATAAAGTATGGCATAACGATTTTAATTGCTAGTAAATAGCACTGCATCGTCCAATTTATACGGGAAATTCTCGCTGAAATAGATCAAAGCAGTGTTTATGTTTTTATTTATACATCCAATCTACCAACAGATCCGATCTACCAACAGAACCTGTGACTCTCAATAATATTTCTAGTTAAGATAGAAAGAACACGTGAAAAAGAAAGCAGTTCCAATTAAATCCTACCCTCCAATCCTTGGTACACTCGTAATACTGACCTTCATAGAGATCTCGCAATCGACACAGTCGCAGAGGAAATACAGAAGTGTGCTCGAGTACATCAGGAGAGGCTCCATCATCAGCCTTACATTGAAGCTGTAAAACTACTTCATCAAGACTAAAACGTTTTGAGTTACAAGAATAGTTCGCAGAAGGCAAAATAAACCAAAAAATTGCTATGGAAAGTTTACCTAACAGTGCTAAATTATTTATAGTCAGAATAGTGACTAGTAGTCAAAAATGACTAGTTACCTTGCTCAATAAAATTTATTGTTTTCATAAATAAAATATTTAAAAAATTAATATTTTACTTGCTTATTTTAATAAGTCCTCCCCATTTCTATTATTAATTGGTTCAACACCCAAATAAAATATCTTTTATATCAGAAATCTGTGTAGTAATCATAAGATTCCATCCCAGAAATAAACAAAACTATTTATCAGTTAATACAGGATTTTTAAAATCATTTTTAAATTGGGAAAGTTCTTAAGATCGTTTTAATAAAAAATTTTGATCTTTAATACAATGGGATTCAAAATGCAGAATCAAGTATTTGTATTAAAACATCCCAGAGTAATTGTTATTAATTTTATAGAAACGAGTGTCGTGGTTGGGCCTTAATAAAGTTGGCCTATAGCGCAAATATCAAGATACGAGTGGTCCTAAAGTTTTACTTATAGTTGAGACTCTAAAGTTTCTGGGTACAAATAATAATAATTACTTTTGGATGGTTTTCTTTAACCTCAATCCACATTAAGTAATAATTTCCCAATTTTATTACATTTAATTACACAATTTGTATGAAATTAGTATTACCTGATGAAGTTATTTTTTTCTGGGATGGAATCCTGGGATAACGTCAAACACACTTTTTCTGTCTCTGTAGAAATTCTGACTCTGTGATGGGTGATATCATGATCGATCAATACGATCATGATATCACCCATCACTTTGAAACAAGTCTAGTTCAGCATCTTTTTTTGGTGACTTCTTTGAATCGAAATAATAACTACTGAAATGGAATAACATTTTTTTGACGACTAAGTCTGTTATGTTAGAAATTTATATATAGGATATGCAACAGAAAAGTCGAAACGAAAATGTATACAAAGGCAAATTTACATATAGGCAGAAACGCGCAAAGCCATTGCGAAAAAACGTGGAAGCCATTTGGAATGTAATTATGATAAATTTTTTTTTGGAAATGGTAAATATTTTTCGTCGTATTTCCATATACAAAAACATGTATTTTAATTTAATTGGAATTTTTCATATTTATATAAAAGGAACGCAATCTAATTGAAGCGAACATTTTATTTCTAGAATAATATTATGTATTAGAATAAAAGCATTAGAATTACAAAATTTATAATTTGTCTTGTAAAAAATTGTTCGATTTATTTTATCATAGCACAAAAGATACTAATTTTTGATAAATATTCGATTGTAAAATTTATTTAATCGTACCAATTTGCATTCCTCGTTGAGAGTGTATATAACAATAACAAAAAAAGCTCGATATTTTCTTTCGTTGGTTGAAAACCAACACACCAAACCCAGCAATGAAAATAAGACTTTTTTTTTTAAATTATTCATATCTCATGATAATTCAAACGAACAAAATTATTATCAATATTCATATTTTCTTAGCAAATAATTTGTAAAATTTTCATATTTTTTTTTGTTTTTTGTGAAAATAAAGAAAATTTATATTCTACAGTTATAATATTTTCCATAGAAAAAATAAAGGAAAACATTAAAAATTTTCAAAGTGGTGTTTTTTGTGCTATCATAACATGTTGGAAAATATCTACATACACATAACATAGATGTAGGAGAAAGCAGAACAAGAAAATAATGTATAAAAGAAGAAACAAAGAATTTTAAATTAGAAAGGAAATTAAAATTATTTCCAGTGAAATTTATTTTTCTTGCCTTCGAAATTTTGTGGCTGTAAAATATTTCTATTACTGCTATGTGCCGGGAAAATTGAACAAACACAAAACAAAAAAAGGAAAGCCAACATGGAAAAAAAATCTATTCCTCGGCTATATTTATATGTGTACAAACACACAAACAAAAATAATTTCAAAAACATAAACTTTTAAAAGTTTGTTTTTTTTTCATTTCATTCGTATCCAAAATGAACAAGGCACAAAAAATAAGCTTTAAGAAAAGCTGGTCGAAAGAAATGGGGAAAAATGATGGCAATGTTTCATTTTTTCTTAGTTGTTTTTTGTATGTACGGCTGTGTGTGTGCTGCTTTTCGTTTTGACCTTAATTAAATAAAATGATACTAAATGTTTAAGGAAAATACCATAGTGATCATAAAAAATGAAATTACATAATTAAATAATGAATTGAGGAGAAAAGTTTTTCCATATATCTATATGTGTGTGTACGGAAAAGTTTTGTAGAAAACTTTCAAATTATTAATGTAATTTTTTGCTGTACAATCTACGTCGAACTGTGTTAATAATTATCATTATCTAAACAAATAAATCATTCATATAAATATTAGTAATACCGTGAATAAAGCCCTAAATTTATAAAACTTATTTAAACTTTAACTTTAGAGATTTTGGATTCAACCTTTTTTCTTAGAGACGTCAACAACCGATTAGATTTGATGAAGCTCACAATTCGAAGAAACGTTTCGAAAAACATGCCTTTGACACTTTAATTAATAATTAAATGTAATATTAATGTGGATTGGGTCGAGCTTTTATATATGCGTAGTTACCATGTATCCCCATTTTCGTGTTCATCGAAATTCTCGTTAGTGTCACCACTAGTATGAAATACTGGGAAGGACACTTCTCGGTTATTTGTAAAATAGTATTTATTCTGTCATATGACAGACTGTACTATGTATCATACTTCTGTATATATAAAAATCTTTTAACTCGATCGATAACTTCTTAATCTTTTTCTTGAACTAGTCAGAATAAAAAGGTCATGTAAGTTTTAGTTCTGTCAAGACGAATGTCTTTTCTTTATATACATAGTTTAAGCGTAACTCAGCACCTGCTTCAGACTAGAGAGTAGAGATAGGCTCATTCCATATGAACTTCATAATATTTTTCTTTGAACATAATATGAAAAATGTACAGATAAAATATTTAAAAGGAGTATTTGATGCCAATTGAGACAACAGTCTAATACAATTTCTAATATAATATAATCATTCAACCAAATCAATCCTATAATCTTTGATATACTGTAGAGCTGGGTACTACAGTAAAAAGATTACAAAAAATCTTGATTTTGGGTTGGCGTTAAAATATATCGATTATCATATAAGTATTGATACCCATATTAGGCTGAATTACAAGTAATCTCTCAGTTAGGAATTTCATATAAAAAATATGTAGCATCTACAGCATCTCTGTTTATCTTTGAGTCCATCCATATCGTTTATAAACAGAAAAAATACAGACTTCTGAATTGACAGTGGGAATACTTTATGACACATACACTTTATGAACAAAGATGGACCTTATAGTTTCACCTACAGTATAGTCACAAAACCTTGAAAAATTCAGTTCAAATTTTCGTTGGTACTGACACTACTTTCGAAAACAATAATCGTTCCACATAATAAGTCAATATTTTTCCACAGAAGACATTGGTTAGAAGCATCAACAAATACATGTTGATGAATAAGTTTTGCAAAATATTTGTATCAATCTGTTCTTGAAGGATGAGATTATTGTCTTCAGTTACGTTGGCTATGTTAAAAAAAGGTATATTTAAGGCTTAACCTCTTAGCTACAATATCCCTTTTAAGACTAATTATGTGTCTTTAACCAGGTTTATCGAACTGTCAAAAGTGCTTCCGGCATTTAAGTACCATCATATGACCTTTTAAATATGAATAGATTCAATTAGAAGCTTGTCCTAAGCTTGTTAGGCTGATAGTTCTAAATTCGCAAGTAAATTAACAAAATACCATTGGACTGCCTGATTAAACCTTAAAACAGATTACCTCGGGCGTACCTCCAAGCATACTTGGTTTCATAGAAAATTATACCCATCTGCACTTAACCTCCTGCTGCTGCATTCCTGCAGCTTGGCCTAGTAGAGCGGGGTAGTAGTCAACAGAGCTGAGAGCTTAATTAAGCCACTCAAAAGCTAAGCAAAATGAAGGATTAAACATACCAAGATGTTCTACTCAGAAGCTTGGTAAACCATATCCGAACAATATATCCTGACACTATATAAGCAGTATAAGTTATTAAGAATAGTTGGTTTTGTTATCCGAAGAAAACGAGGTTTTAAAAACTTTTAATGTTTCGTACCTTTTGAGTTTGTCAACAGGCGTGCATAAATCAGATCCTTTAACATTTCCAACGATGTTGTCTTCTTCTACTTATGTCTACCTAGAAAATTATCATTTGGAATTTAACAATGTAAACCAACAACACAAATTGTTTAATCTTTTATTTGAGAATTACTAGCTCTCCCATGCAACGGAAAGTTCATCTGCTCGTGCGGTTATTTATGATTTATTTACTTCGCTTCTTTGAATAACTTGTGCGTGACTATTATGAAACCCGTACTGAAGTAACAGCTGTGTCGAAACTCTCCTGTATTACTCGAACAGATATCTAGAAAAAACATTGTGAAGAAAGTTAGAGTAACTTGGTTAATTATACATTTATTTTTTAGTAAAATTCTCCAATTCTCTTGACTTCTTGGTTAAAGCAATAATTGATCAAAATTTAGGTAACCCAAAATAAAGGTACCTGTTATTAGTTAAATTAACTATAAACAAATAGTTTAATATCTTAACAAAAAATATTTAACCAAACTATTTAGCAGTATAACAACATTACCTAAACAATAATTATTTGTATGTTTTAAAACTCGGTTATACAATTTTGGTAAAAGAAATTTTGTTATAAATAACTAAGGCGTTAGTGAAATTTACTTTTATTTTGATTAATTCAACTTTTTATTTTGTTATTAGCATTCATTTTTTTGGTTTTATATGTGAAAAGTAACCACTTAATTTTGGTTAAAATAAGTAAATTTTTTATTTTAATAACCAAAATTTGGTTATTTCAAATAAATAATTATTTGAACCAAGAGTAATGTTATTTATTTGACTAATACATTTGGTTGATTGTAAAATACTAAGTTTTTGGTCAACAATTCCTGCTTCTTTAGTGTTTTTGGCCCAAATTTTTCTCTAAGTGCATGGCTACAAATTTCAGTGAAATTAGACATTGTAGTTGGTCAGCCAAACGAATGTCTTTTTAAGTCATTCGTAGCATGTTGATCATTGTTAAACGGTGATAATCGAACACGAAACCACGGCGGGATGAAATCTCTTACTCATTATTCTACAACCAAAGACAACCAACCTACATGAATATTCAATGAAATACGGTGAATGCCAGAAATATTAACCTTATCCACCCTTATCCATGGATAAAAAGTTATTCAAATATATACTGGGCAATAACAGGAGATGACTGGTGGCCATAACAACCTAGAGCTGATTTTTTTTTGTAAAAATGGCCTATTAGAATTTGGGATGTATCAAAACCAGATAATATTTTCCTCGTTTTCTTCATTCACACTCATCCTACAAAGTCATAAAGCTTACAAATAATTTTTTTTTCATCTGTCAATCTAATTGTGACAAAACCCCATAATTTAATACAAGCGTTCGAAACTTTAATTTATTTGTGTCAAGCAAATTCGGTTATCATTTAGTCAATAAAAAATCAATTCCAATCACTTTCAATATTTTCCTCTATCGTGTCAAGGGATTTAACGATGCCTATCTTCGTATATAAATACAATGTCACCCTTCACCTTCAATGCGAATTCATATTTTGTCAAAAACCAATACTCGTTTATTTAACACACACACATATGTATACGTATACAGTAGTTGCCTTTTTCGTTTTACTGCTACTGTAATCCAATTTGCCTTGGAGGGAAAATATTTATTCATGTGAAAAAAAAATATTTATGTGGGATTTTTGGGATTATAGTGTCGGACTTTAAGAAAAAAATATGTAATAAGAATATTATATGTATATATAGATGTATGTATATGGTCAACCAACAAACACATGACATTATAAAATTATTACGTATTACAATATAATTATGTTTTAGATACAGGATTATGGCTTGTCCAATATTTATAATCATTTTTAGTCATCGAACATTCTACATGTCTGATATAGTTCCATCAATACACATGATTTATCATCTTTGATACAATAAAATGTTCTTATTCTTTTCATTCGTACATATATACTATTTGTTGTTATATAACAACAATATAACTTGTTCATATACATAACATTAAATTGGCAAACAAAAGCTAACGAATTTACGAAAAAAGCTCATTTGAATATTATTGGAAACAAATAACAATAGAATTGTTATATAATTTTAGCCGTTCAACATCAAAATAAAAATCATCATCATCATTATCATTTTATTATTATCTGAATATTTTATTTATTATAAACGAGCTTACCAGCACGAACATATAAATTTTTCAAATCGGTTTTCCATATGATATTGTTATATGGTAATGCTTTTCGGTTCAAATAAACAATTACGTAATAAATATTATGTTGCTGATGTTTACTCGTCAGACGTATCATCGAACGCGATATTATTTTATCAGTTGCTCTGCAAAAATTTTTTATTGGGTGTATAATTCGTTTACCACCCCATCTCACATGCCAACGAAACGTGGAAAAACAACAACAAAATCGATTTATTAAAATTTTCACAAATTCCCAACAACAACAACAATATTTAAAATTAACAATAAAAATTAATTATTAAACAACAAAAAAGGTAAAGATTGTGTGTTATATAATATTTTGTACTTCTTGAGTTCTTTATTTTGTGAATTTTATTTCTGAAAAGCTTATACACAAAAATATAATTTATTAAATTATTCCATAAAAACAAAAAAACATAAAACTTAATAATTATTATGTAAATCCTTAAAAAGTAATAAAAATTAAAATGAAGTGTCATTTTAAAGGATTCTATATAAAATAATTTTATTTATAATAAATTGGTTTTTAATCAATTTAATTTAAATATCGATTAAAAATGAAAAAGTTTTGAAGATGATTTTGTTAAAAGCTTTCCAAGAGGTTTTTCACTTGTTTTGTTCTACATCGAATTCCCGGAAATTGGTGTACCTATAAATTGGTGTCGTTAAATATAAGATTGTTGTAATTGAGTTTTATTTATAGATCGGATCGTTCAACTTGACCGTAAATTTTCCCATAAGGTAAATGTATTTCGGACGTAAACCCAACAAATGTTGTAATCCTATTTATGTAACACTCTACGCAGATTTTCTTTCCTTGGCATTTCGTAATGGTTAGAGGTATTTTGACAGAAGTTTATTTGTATGGGAAATTACGATGAGATTCAAGGAAAAGCCCAATACCCAACTTTAGTAGTCTTAACCCGTATCCGAGGTATAAGATAAAATATGTGAGAGCTTATCGTCAGGGAGATATGTTCCATCATCGTAAGCTGCCTGCACACTAAGAAACAGTTCTTTGAGGTTAATTGAATGAAGGTTCAGGAATACAAAGATTATAGGTTGCGGTAGCCAACAAAAAAAACCTTACCCGTGAAATGACAACAAAATATTTTTAATTTTGGATCTGCAGAACGAATAAAGGCACTGAAATTTGCATAGGAAAATTATGGGTGAAGACTTCGCGGGAGATTTTCAGAACCAGGAGGTAGTGTTTGATCCATTAAGCATCGACATAAAGTCCCAGGTGTAAAAAACTGGCCAAGACCAGAAAATCTACACGACCGTAGACGTGTTATTAGACTATTCAAAATATATCGAAACTATATCCAGTTTGCAAACTCTTACGTTAGTTAGCACAAAATATTAAGCTGTTCCAATGGAATATTGAGCATGCAGATGCGTTTAGCAAGCTAAAAAACTGTTGCGCAAAACTCTAAGACTTGAATATCCGGTACTAAATAAAAACTTTATTGTTCATATGTAATGTGTGATATTGGACGAATTCTGTCACTAGAACTAGCATGCTTCTTGAAATTCTTATTCTTATTCTGTTGTATAACATGAAGAGCTTAACCATCTTTATGGCTATTAATTTTTTATTAGGATTTAGCACAGTGCTTTAACATGACATCTATATAGTTCAAAAAACCCGATGGTTAAGTTTCATGCTGGTGCGAAAGATTGGGTTACTTCCATTATAAAATTCGTAGATGATTTGCCAAGATGATCATCTCAAGTGGAGTTTAAGTACACTCAGGAAAAAAACTTGGGTCAAAACCACCAAAATGCTAGGCCAATTTAACCAAAATTTAAGTATTTGTCAACCAACCAAATGCCTTAGTAAAATAAGTAACTAAAATCTTGGTAAACATAATTTTTAATTTTAAACAATCAAACTTTGGTTATTAACATAAAACATTAAGTTACTTGAACCAAAAGTATTTGGTTATTTTTTAAATACCAAAAAAAATAATTGTTTTTTATAAACAAATAAAAAAGTTAAATTAACCAAACAACAACTAAATTTACATACGATTTAGTTAGTTTTAACAAGTTTTATTATTTGACATAACCCCAAATTAAGTCAGTGTTTGAAATTATTTTGGTTGTATAGATCACTTGATTGTTTAAATTTAGCAAAAATTTAGTACAATTGGCGAGGGTAAATTCGACATTAGATTAAACAACACATAATGTTAGTATATACAATTTTATTTAATAAAATATATTTTGATTACATTATTTTTATGTTTTCAAGCACTCGAATAATCCTACAGCTTCAGTGTATTGTCAAGTGTGCAGCCAATATATGGCTTCCCATTTGGCGAAAATTTAACAAACGAACCCGTACACTTATCATCATCAATCAGTGTTTTTAAACACTGTCCACTTTCTGTATCTCATATTTGGCATATACCATCGCAACTAGACGAAACCATTGTGTGATGGAAATTTTCACGATTGAAATGCACCGCCAAAACAGGATCTGAATGGGCCGGAAGTGTTTTTAAATAGTAAGCCGTTCCTACATCCCATATTCGTACCGATTCGTCGTAACTGCCCGTAACATTTAAAATTACAACAAAATACATAGTTATTGTTCCCCTCTAGTGTCTTCAGACATTTCGAAAGCTTAATTCCCATATTTTAATGTTTTTCCATATTTTCAATCACTGATACAACTTGCCGACTGTCACATCGCTTATGCCCAATTTGTGCGCTTCCCCAAATTTTTATTAACTTATCCGCTGACAGGCTAGCCAACCATTCGCCTTAATTTAACGAAACGACGTTTTTATATGACAGTCATTTTTGAATGACAGGCAAATTTGAGTTCTAAAATTAAAAAATAAATTAATACTGGAATGTTATTGACTATTTTATGGTGGTAGCTATAAGCACAACTGACTATGCTGAAGCTTTGAGTGATGAATTCGTTGATAAAGTATTCGGGCCAGATGTTTTGCATTTGAGGCGGCCCACTATGTCGTCCCATTTAACTTAAATAAATTATTTCTCTCCAGCTACAATTGAACAATATATTCAAAATGTGACCCAATCGTATTTAAACTAAAACGTTGATTACCAAATAAATCCAGATACAACTCATAATTTTTTGTTTCAGGATAAAATTAATTATTTATTTTTGGAGTATCGTCCAAAATTGGGAAGCAAAAACGTGTTTTCACTGAAGAAAAACAACACAATCTGACATGTAAAATAGCATTTCTAATAAAATTCCGTTTTCTAGAAACCAAGAATTTTGAAACGCCCATTTGGCGCAGTGGTTAAAGCTGCGGCAGATGGAGTGGGAGGTACCGGGTTCGAATCCCGATTCGGGGCAAGATTTAAATGGGTTTTTCATCTTCGATCGTTTGGGCGGTGCGATTGGTGTGAAAAATGAACAAATATCTGGATCCCCTCTCGTTTTAAGAATCTATAGGCTGAACCATCTTCCATGTCAGTACTATAGGCTGACATGGAGCTATGCAATGCGCAGATGGTACTACGAAAAAACTCGGACTTATAGCCGTACAAAGTGGTATCAAACGGACCGATCGCCGGTCTAAGTGTGCGATTGCAGCCACAACAAACTAACCTAACCTAAGAATTAAAAAGATTTGAATTTAATATTTGGTTAAACCAAACCATTGTTGGTGAAAAACATACTGTAACTTCTTTAATCAAGGACTATTTTATCAAAAAAACTTTAAAAATTTCTGAAAATAATTATTGTTTGGTCAATGTTACTATAAACTTAGTTTACACCCTCCCGCTCCAACTGCCGCAGCATTAACAACTGCGCCACCTGGGCGGTATATTCTTAGGTTGCTCAACTATTTTTTTTAGATAATTTAACCAATATTTTGGTTACCTAAATTTTGATCAATTATGGCTTTAACCAAGTAGCAAAATGTTTATTTTTTAAATTAATGTAGAGAATTGGTGAATGTAACCAAAAATACTGGTGTTAAAGTAACCAAAGTGGATTACTAAGACTTTGGTCATAATATTTTCTCTGAGTGTATTGTGTTCGATTGGATAATAAATACCATCTCGTTAATATTTGTAATATAAAGAATGGAATATTATTAAAGTTGGTGACAGACAAGAACGTTTCATTGCGGAATAAAATTGGTTGTAATAGTATATTAGTCAAGACGTATTGGAGTGCATGGAATATTTTTTGATTGAAGATGCTACACTAAGAGAATTCGGGTTAGGTAGGCAATAAAAAGCAAAATGGTTTTAAACTCTAAACAATTGCATGTCGGTAATGGATCTACAGAACAAAGTCATGGAGCAACAACAATAATTAAGAGCAACATATTAGTGGATTACCTCTGTCCCTTTTACAAGAATATCAGTGTATTAATAGTATAGAGGTTTATGGGTTGATGTTACAAGATGTTAAGATGTATGTATATTTCGATGAAGTAGTTTCTTTTTAAAAGCGTGCCTCGGATTAAATGGTATTCAATTTACTGTGTTTAAAATTTTTAATTCACTTCCAGAAAGAATTATCTGGTTTCTCGGTGGTCAAAGTGGCAATTCAACAACACTGTATTTCTTGGTTTCATTCTTTCTTAAATGTTAGTATTAAAGTCTAACAAGCTCAATTAAGCTTTCATTTTAATAAAAATGATTTCTATTGTTGAGTCGACTCGGAAATTGAACAAGCTCGTTTATGTTTTTTATGAACATTCGTAGGAATAAAGACGGTTGACTATAGAATATTTATAGAGTAAGTTTTCTGAAGTAATGTGATTTTAACCCCCAGTATAGTTAACGTGTTCATCGCATATTTGTAATTGAATACAGATATTAAATAATTCCAAATAAGTCCTGCAGGCAGATTAAAAGATAAACTGATTCCAAATCATATTTGTTGATACTTGAAATGATCAATTATTAATTTAATTTAAGATAAACTCCTATAAAAATACATAAACTGTCCAACTATGTAGAGCTTTTCAACTGTTTAGAGCTTTACTGTTTTGTAAAAGATCATATGAATTAGTCATACTATTTTTGTATGACTTCTGTAATGTGATATCCGTTTAATGGCAAATCGCCATCAAGGCAATTATATTTTCAATCTGGAATAATATCGTTACTAAGCTTTTATTACTTTACTAGTTCGTTCATCAAATCATAAATTTTGAATTAAATTAAATTGACCAACTATTCCACTTAAAGGTTAAGAATAGAAGTTCAAAATAATCTATACTGTTGATGAAGATGTGGTCAGCTCGAAACGTTGCGTATATCAAATTTGCTCTTCACAAGAAGGTAAGAATAAAGACTAGTCAAAAACACTAGTACACATCACATTTAATAGAACCCAACCTCGATTGTAGGACTGAAGTGTTCTAAATATATCTAAGCACGGTTGAATCCTATTTCACGAGTCACAGAAGATTTAAAGACACGATTAGCACAAACTATGTGTTGTGTTTGTTATAATCGTTCGAGGGACGGTTATTCTGGTAAGAACGCTTTTAAGATTCGAAATTGACACCACACAAATCAAACCACATAATGAATAAAACGATATACTGATCTGATTACGAAGACAACCATGTGTCGGACCCGACATAATTTTCCAGTAAACGTATCAAGTATGTTGAGTATTATACTGATAGATATGAAAAACCGTAAACCAATTTTAAGATTCAGCGTGAATAATTAATTATGAATAAAGTCGTTAGTGGTGATATTAAAGTGAGTAGATATAACCACCTGAAATAAACATTAAAACTAATTTCAATTCTAGTATAATAGAGGACAGAAAGCCTAACCTGCAGTTTACAGATGAACAGTCTTAGATCCTACCAAGAAAACATAAACATTTGTTCTGTGGTGGTGTTTACAGTTTATTAGTTCAGAAGAATGCTTTTTTACAAGGTTCAATTTTCAAATAAACAAAAACTATAAGGATTACATAAATATAGAAAAGAAGGTTGTTCGGGGTTTGAGAGGGCGGAATTATGATAAGACTTTAATCGTTAAAAGGTAATTCGATGTGTAGCTTTATCTGATCGAATGCAACAATCCATCGAAATTTTGTGGGACTGTTGTCTGATTTTACCAAAAAAGACGCTTTTTGGGATAGTAAAAAGCTTTACGTTTGTACTTTATGCTCGATCTACTGATCATATTTAACTATAATCAAATCCATGTTCATCTATGTCCTAGGGACAAACAGGTATACTTAGCTCGGGTTCATATTACTGTTTCAATCTGTTTTTACCCAACTGCATAAAAGACTATTCGAAAGCATATAAATTTTCCTGGTTGCGTATATGCGTAACCTGCACCAATAGAAATCCGTAGAGAAAACGAGGAACTATTTGAAAAAAATCTAAACGATTCATATTGAAACTTTTTTCGAAAGCTTTTAGTATATAAGGTCATTTAAACTGTACTTGGGAATCTTTATCTAGGGTTTAAGATATCAAAATTCACAAATTTCCAAGTCTCTAATAAACAATTGTGTTTTATCTATTTCCAGGTAAACCAACAAACCACTGCAAATAGAAGTACACGAGCATTTTTGTATTCCCAACGATATATCGCGAAAAAAACATATAAAGCTCATAAAAGCCCGCACTAATTCCACTGAAATTACTTTATGGTCGAAAAAAAGATAAACTCATCTTCTACATATACACATACAGTCGTATATATCTACATATATATAGTGAGGATTCTCAGTTAAGACATGACCATAAAATTTTATGAACAATAATATTATTAACAGAAAAATACAAATATCATCCTTGGAAAAACAATTTATTTTCCCGCACAATATAAATTAAATATCGATCGAACCATAAACGGAGGAGAGAAGATTCACGCATATATGTATCACTTAAGTGCGTATTTTCAATTAAATTCTAAATCTTGTGCAAACTCAAATTCAAAAACAGTCATCAAACTTTTGTGTTCTGTCAATGTGTGTGTGTTTATGTACGTCTGCCATATAATATCGAAAAAAAACTTTGAATATTGGAAAAATATAATTTTTCAAAGTTAAAATTCAAATATACATTTTTAACCTTGTTATCAATCTCGTAAAACTTGTCTTCTTTTTTTTGTCGTTTTGCTCGTGTTCGACATTCTTACGAAACAAATAAAAACAAACAGAAACTCATTCTTATATCTTGATTTATTATATCATAAAAAAAAGAAAACTTTTTTTTTCTTGAGCTTTATCCCAAAACAAAAATAAAATAAGCTAAATTTTTTACTCAGTTTTTTTTTGGTTTTATTTAAAGCAAAAAGGAAATTTGGAAAAAGCTCTCTGTTCTGCAGCCAAAAAAATAAAATTTACAATTCATCAAAAAGTTCGTGTGTGTGTGTCTATAGAGTAAAAACTGTATCAATATATTTTTTATGCTGATTGCTGAAAAATTAGTGTTTGGTATTTTGATTTGAAAATTTATCATTTCGTTTGAAGAATTCTTTTATTGTACTGCAAATATAAGAACCATACTGTTCGATATCCATAATTTTTTGTGGGTAGTGTTGTATGTCGTATTTTCAAGAAGTTTTTTTTTTTTTAATGTTGTGCTTTACGCTACGAGATTTTATTATATATTTTATGCTTCATCACCATTTGAATGAGATAGAAATTTTGGTCAGTAAGTTTTTCTTCTGGTGACCTATTGAATTAGAAGTTATATAATTTCATTTATATAGTGTAGCAGTTTGTTTTTTATCTATTATTGGTTTCCAGTGTTGTGCGTGTGTGTGTGTACGACTGTCGTATATATACGAGAGAGTATGATAACAACGTTCACATATTGAATTTAAGCGGAATGGGACAAAAATCGATTGGTAATATGAACTTTTTTTATGTCTTCGTTTATTTTATTACGGATTGAATTGCTAAAAGGTATCGATTTATCGGTTACCTTGCAATATTTGACTTAATTTTAGTTTACGTTTTTTTTTTTTGATATAATAATGACGCAAGACAACACATTTTGTACGACCCTTAATTTTTTTTGATGTCATTCAATTTGATTTTTTATTTACTTCGATACGACTATAACAAAACCTTCTTACCCCAAAGCATTATGTGTATTAAATTACTCGGATCTTCGTTATGATATTATTGTTGTTTTCTTCGGTTGTATATATATATACATATTATTATTAAAAAAATAATTTTGTAACCTTAGATTTCTTTATGGAATTATATATAATTAGAGAAGGTGTGAGTTTAAAATAAAGAACAGAAAGGAACATCTAGTTAAACCAAAATTCGGTCTGTTGATCAATTTTCGTTATAGTCTTAAACAAATACCACAAGTAATGAGCCAGAACAATATACCATAATTCCAAAGCTCTATCGTTTAACGAAATGATAGTATGAAAAAAGTACCAAACGAAGTTTTTACACTGCAACCAGAAATTATGCCAAGGAAATTTAAAGATTTTCTTGGCATAATCTTAATACGGACACTCTAGATCTTACTAGTGGATCAATTAACGCATATCTAAATAGCTGTCAGAAAGAAGCATTTTCTTTACCGGAAAAACTTGAGACAACAAAATTCATCATCAGACCGAGGAGTATAAAAACTCAATTTATTAAGCTCTGAGAATTATAAGAAAACGCAAAATCAGTGACTAGAATAACATATTTTTTCAAACATAAGATCAATACTTCAATTGAAACTCTAAATAATCACGAGATCAGGGTATTATTGCGTGACTTATGTCAAATGTGTGCCTGAAGTCAAAGCACAGCGAGTATACGCTGGCTCGGTCACGTTCTGCGTACTGATCCGAACACGAGAGGGCGAACTGGCATCTTCTGGTTGCTTGCAACAGTATGAAGAGCCGGCTTGTGATCGAAACTGACGGAGCTTTGTAGCAGCAATGAATTTTTCCATTTCGTAGTGTTTAATCAAAATTAACACTGTCCAAATCTCTAACCATAACTTGACTTAAACATTAAACAAACTTAACTTATTTTTACAGGTAAGATTCTGTAAATAAACGATCTTTCTTAAGATGCCTAGGGCTGATGCAGGTTCCTAAAAATACTTATTACCAAACTTTAGACCCAAAATGTATCCTATTGATACCCTTGTGGCTATCCGAGCCAAACATGTTTCCTTCCATACCCTTCCAGTAAAGTTGAACTTTACTCTCAGACAGCCATAAGTCGATTCAAAGTAGGTATATTGTTCCTTAAACAAGTTTCGAGAATTGCAGCTTGGCTGTAAAATAAAGGTAGATACCACGATTTTTAGAGTTCAGAACTATTCCTCTCCAAATGTGGCAATTTTCATCTGAACGAGAGTGAACCAGCATTTCCGACCTAACAAAAATATAAGACACTTTTTCTTCAAATTTATTTTATTTTATCTACGTCATCTCTTTATAGGTTTATACACTCCTTCCAGCGATGTTCAGATTCCTTCGGCTTGATGAAGCAAGATATTTTCTGCAAATATGGTCGTTTTTTCACAACTTTTGCCTTCAGCTTCTCAATTACTGATGACTAATATGCTCATTATAATGGATCTCCCTTTGTTAATCGAGTATAAAACTCCTTGGCTGTGTCGCAGAAAACAGTATCTATCACTTTTCCAGCAAAAATAAAAGCACTCGCCTTTTTTTGAATCGAGCGCAGTCCAGTGGTTGGGCTCTTTGTTGTTTTATTTCATCAACACTTATTAGTCAGGAAGCTTGGAAAATATTTATTTAACCACGTCTCTGGTTCGAAATGATTTTTGTTGCCTAAATCTAGAATCAATATACGACATGACATCCTGGACATATTTAAAGCCTCTTCTATTTCTCTAACTCTAATTTGACGATTGCCTAGTAGTATTTAATGAACTTGTTGTTAAAGTTACGTTCCAAACATTCTTCGTCACCGTAACTGTATGGCCAAATTTAAAATCAACTCCCCAAAATCACGGTGGTAAATGATGGTGAAGTGTCCATGTACACAACGTATTGCTTTTTAAAAGTCAATATTTAATAACATTTCAACTGTAAATTTTTTCCATTAACACAAAAACGCTCACTTCAATTCACAAAAACGACTGTCACATAATAACAACGTGGCCAGAATTGGTGATTAGCTATCAACGTACTCTCAAACTTATTTCCTTGCTTTGAAACTTTTTCTCAATTTTCATTTCCATGACACATGTATTCTGTATTCTAGGTCATATAAGTGTTCTTAGATGTGTTCATTTACATTGAAAATCGTTACGAGACCCACCATAACATATTCGAGATTAACTTGAACTTCGTCCTTCGATTTATTATCTTTCGTACATGCTCGCTAAACAACTGCATACTCCAGAATTTGTCTCATACATATCTACTGTGGTATTCGAAGCTATTTAGACCAATCTCAAGCTCTTCTGAAACATCAAGAACACTGAATTCGTATTGCATCACGAACATACTAACTTGGGAAATTTTTCAAAGCAACTCCGTTTGCCAGAAATATTACTTATTCGGCCAAATTTTTAATATTGTATATCTTTTGGACCAATGATTTGTAGAAGCCAGTCTATCGCTAGCTAGGTGAATTGCGGAACAGTATTTTTCGGAACATTATTTTATCTAATGGGATACATTTATCTAAATCAGTGCAGTGGAGGAGACGAAGAACTACAATAAAATACAATCGATAAAAGATTTCAAATATAGTCCCGCAGTGTACATAGACACCACTGACAAAGTCTTTAATATAAGAAGAATATAGTCAAATGTTATATACTCGTAGTACTAATCTTATATCAAATTTCTCGTGTATTCGACTTCGAATCAAACGACAGATAGAATTCACAGCAGTACAAAATTATATTAAGTAGTATCTATATAGTCAAATTCCAACCTCCTACCGAGATTCCATCTCATTTTTTTTCATAAATTTATGTGATGATGTTGTTGGTGAATTCCATCTATTGCACACACATGTGACACATATCATGTTAAACGCTCATCTAATTCTAATTTATGCCTCATATAAACGAGTACATAGACATCAATTAGATTTGAAACGTTCGAGTTCACAATTTTTTTATTTATCAACGAACGAGATCTATCAAATCAAACAGCATCACATCGGAATGAAAATTTCAATCTTTCCAATTAATTTTAATTAATTGCTTTGGAGAGTTGAAAAATGTATGGAAATGTATAAACGGCAACCGTAATCATATTACATATGCCAATAGTATTATATACACATAATGATGTGTGATTTCATTCGGTCTTTTGTATAATGGCTGCTGCTGTGCCATTCACTCGATATAATTTTGTGTTTTGTGAACAATTTAATTGATAATGATAATAACGATTGGATTGGAATCTATAAAGAGCCCGAATAACAATATAATAATAATAATGATGATGATGAAGCTGGTTCGCCTATCTTCTTCGGGATTATATTTGATTAAAAAATTTTCATTGATCATCATTGTCATGGTGATACAAAAATGATGTGGTGAAATAACCGCACATATTGCGAAATACTGTGCAATCATGGATACATAAACGAAAAGCGAAAAAGCTTGTGAATAATTGATTAAGTTGAGGTAGAATTAATGAATTTTTATTATTTATTGTGGGTGGATATATGTTGATGTGCTCGCTCGCTACTATATGGATGAATATAGATGAGTTTACCATTTTTTCGCCTAATATATTATCTTAAGGATATTATTTGTCTTATCATAATCATTTTGGATGTTTATGACATTGGAAAATATTTTTATGACTATAAGTATATGCTCGTAAATATATGCTTGAGTTTAAGAGCATAAATAAAAATGACTTGTTTATTGGTTGGTTGTGTGAAGGGTCCCGTATATTGATTGAATTATTAAGATTACGTTTTTGTTACTTGATACTATAACCTTAGATCGTATAATATATTAAGTCAATTTGAAAAACAGATATGATAACTTTTAACCTGTATATTCGATCAAATTTTGTGATAAATACGAGACTTGTTATTTGGCATAGAATTTCTTACACTCTGATTTATAAGGCTCATTGCAAATTATAAGATCAATATCTAAGATTTGAGAAAATGATAACAGCATTTTGGCACAAAAAACAAGCCTGTGGTTTAGCTGAGCTTTCTGCAAATATTAAATAATATGATTATTTGTTTTAAACCAAGTTGAACTGTCAAACACTTGGAAGTATCCTAAACAATAACATAAAATAAATAGGCAACCAAATTGTATTATTGAGTCCTCAGAATGGAGAGTCAAGAATACAATTTCCTGTTTGGAGAATCAGTGGCGTTCAGAAATACGACGAACAGTGACGCCACAATAATGAAGTAAAAACAAAATAATCGAAAAAAGATTTCTTGCTAGCACTGTTGCAACAAAGCCTCACAGCAAATATACAAACGAAAATGCAACAAATATCTAGTTCGGTCGCATATGTCTGATGAGATGAATTTGATCTTTTCGATCGCACAACATGTCAATGACGTCATCAGATCGAAACCGGTCTAGCGAACAACATTACAGATCACATATAAGCTAAGATGGCATATTGGCATCCATTTCATAAGACAAACGTTATTATCTTGCTAATATAACAATTAAAATTAGTATTCGAGTAACTCAACCAAGAAGGGAGCTTTTGAACTGTTACTGGATAAAATTGTAAGTACCAATATTCTGGTACAGCCATTCGATGCAGTAGTAAACTCTGGAAAGAAATTTGTTTTGTTTGAAAAGCTTAAACTAAACGACCAAATTCGATAATTAATCTAAATAATTCTCTTCTGCCAATACAACCTCTTAAGCTTGAACCATCGAACAAATCTACCAGAGATGTAGTTCACACATTACGTTAACGATGGAATTATGTCATTTACCAAATTTGCTAATAGTTGCTCCGTGACGGTTATCACGCCTAGTAATATGGCGAATTGTAGAATTCGTAAGAAGAACTTCGCTGAATCAACAAATCACTCAAGCGTTTGTTACCTCCATTCAACGATGCAGTTAGATACAGTCAAGTGTTGTCATTCAGATGCATTATTGACACACCATTGCGTAATGTAAGCAATTCATTACTTCCATCAGAAGCGCAGAAGTTGTCCTAGAACTACTGATCTACTATTAAAGGAGGTAACTGATCTTTACTACCTGAATTTCTTCACTAAATGAAGTTTTCCAATAAATCAAACACTTGGAAGAATCATGTATAATAACACAAGAAAATCATTTTTTTATTGAGTGATATTCGGCTGATTTGAACCAAACAACTGATATACGGGACTGCTTCAATAGCTTAGCTAAACTTGTATGTAATTTAAAAAATTACTTAGACCCGCAATTAAGAGTAAGATCTCCAATGATCTTATCTACGTAAGTGATATAAAAAGCCCAACGTTAGAGCTTTCGCTTCCTCCGCCAAATATTTTTTCTGTTTGATAATATCAAATAGCCGCAGATGATATATGATTGTAACCTCAATCTTACATCTCAGACATATAGTCATATACGTACTCGATTTAGCCTGGTCCTAAGGTAGTTCGTAAAAAGAGAACTGCTAAAGAGTTATCAGTCCGTACAGCGAAACAATTACACTTTTTCCCGCAATATGCAAGAACCAAACCTTAATACGAAATTTTGTATTGGCGATGGAACCACGTAACATCTGTATAAAATCGATCGCCGCACTCATCGTCCGCATGACCCTAACCATCAAACAAAACCAATAATAATTGTTTGATAACCATGTAATAATACGATTTTGACATTTTCCTTTTTTGTTGTGATTTTCCTTTTTTCTTATATCCATTTTGTGGGTAATAAATCTTAAATCGATTGAATTTTATTTTATGTTTTTTATTGCGGAATAAATCAATACCGAATACCAACTCTGGACCAATGAAATACAACAACAACCAAAAAATAAGTTCGAATAAATAAACATTCTTGAAGATGTTCAAGTGTTTTGGAATATAGTAAAATTGTTTTAATAACTATGTGAAGACTATGACATCGTACTATATATAGCCAATACGAACGCTTAACATAATTAAATAGGAGAAACCTCATTACAGCGAACGAGTATGTGTATTAGGTTGATCAACTGATAAAACACAATTTCTCATCGCAACGAAAGCTATATATTAAAAATCTTTCAGCTAATCTGTTCTAAATTTAGAACAAAAACGTAATTACACTATAAACGTTGATATATAAAGCATTTTATATACTACGAGTTTATATGAATCTTAAACTTAAAGGAAGATTACCAATTTCCTGATACAAGTTTTTTTTATGTACGTTCGTTCGTTTTCAATTAGAAATCAAATTATTGATGTTGCTCTTGTTGTTGTTGTTGCGGAGATAAGTATTTCGAAAAAATAATGGAAAATCTATCAAATGGAAAAATCTTTATGTTTCATGAAATCCAGATTGCGGACGGAGAGTGTAATGAACTTTGGTATTTTAATGCAGGATGTGCTTATATATAAATATATGAAGAAGGGTCACGCAAGGTAAAAATATATCATGACTCGTGAAATATATAAAAAATATTTTATTGGTAATAGATAACAAGAAATCTATTGTTTGTTCAGTATGTGGAAGAAAGTTCAATCATTTGTTGAATAACGTATGGTTGTTATTAGTGAGAATTTAATTATGTTTGTATTGTAAAGATAATCCAAGTTAAAATTTATTGAAACAATGAAAATATGCACTTTGGCTGAATAAATAATTCGTCTTTATTATAAAACAATAATTCATGATTAGTGGATGTACAATATGAATCTGAGAAAAGATTCAGCAACTGCTATTTCTTCGGTAGAATTGGCGATTTTTTAGTTATAAAATATATAGAATGTATCGAGACATACTGTATAAGATAAAGATTTCGTTCCATGTCTGATAATAGTTAATTAGTATTAATTAGATATACACTTTTGTTTTATAACATAAAGCATCACATTGTATAACTACTTGTTTGTTATGTTACAACACTCATAAATGTACATAAGTAGTATTTCTTATTAGTACATAAGTAGTATTTGTTAGTAAATGTACATAAGTAGTATTTGTTATTAAATATTAAAATATGACAAAGGAAAAATTTGTTGGAAGGTTCAAGATTCAATAAACCTAGTTATGTAGTCCAATAGCATACAGTGGTAAGATAGTGAAGGGTGTAATGTTTATATTTTTTTATACAAATATTTTTGTAACTATAGTTGTCCATATAACATTTGTTATTTTTCCACAAAATATCAAAAAATTTCTTACTCAATGGTCAAACTTTATATAACAACATTTGTATATTGTAGAATAAAGTTTTTTATAACTTTTTACCGCTATAAAGGTAAAAAGTTAAACAAATAAGCTACAGGTGATCCAAGGGATTGTTCAAAAATGTACCTAGCTTTTACTAGAAATCGTAGATAACCCTAGCATTGTCTCACTATGTAACAAATAAAAATTATGTTAAGTTGATTTAAGATGTATGATTGTTCATAAAATATTTGTTATCTTTATATAAAAAGTCATATAACATCCTACTCGCTGGCAAAACATTTTCTTTCTTATATAACTTGAAAAATATTATTATATAATGACGTTTGTACTGAATGTTATATAAAATTGTTTTATATTTTACAAGTTACAAAATAGTGCTATACAATAGAAATGTTTAAAAATTCGTTTCGTAATGTTATTAATTAAACAATAGAATATTTATTAGAAACGTAAATAGCAAAAAAATTCAAAAAATATAAACGTTCCACAATAGTGTTATAAATGTCTGAAACCTTATTTCTAATGTACAAATATGTAAACAAAAGACTTCAGCATATTTTCATCAACTGTAAAAACAATAAATTGAATCAAATAAGTAAGTAATATTGATTCGTTTGAAAAAATCTTTAAATCATATAACCCAGTTCAGAAACCCTTGCATTCAGATAACCAGATTTATGAAATATGAAAAAAATCAGTACATTTAACAAAAGTTAGAACTGTATATTAATAAATATTTTATTAGTAATGCATACTCGGTTCTATTCAATAGAAAATAAATCTTCCCTCAAGATAATGAGCGCGATGTGTTTTTATTCTGAGTGAAAGCAGATTGGTTAGTTTTATCCTGTGAAAACTATTACTAAAATAAAACAAAAATCTTTAAATGAAGTAAACAACTTTTAACTAATAAATTTTAAAATTCAATATAACGTTCTTTAGGACAAGAATACAAAAAGCTCTGTTGAGGAATAATAGTTTATAACTTTTCCGATTCACAATTTACCAACATCTGATTAATATATTTCTCATCATGCGTTGAATCGGATAAACAATACCATACACAATATATAGAAAAGGTATTCAACACCGTTTTATAAATAATAACAATATTTTACAATCTACTTCCCATCAAATACCTAAAAAAACAATCAGTAATCGTGAGGTAACCATAAAATGTCAATTATAATATTTCTAAGTTTAAATTACAGTTTAGAAAGTAACTTTCAATTTTGGTATTCGATGAAAATACAAAAATAAATTTGTTTTGACGTGTATAACATTGGCGATGCTTTTGCCATGCAAGATATTATGAATGTAGCGAGACACACTATAAAGATTACGATTTGGTTCCATATCGGATTATAGTAAAAAGTATTAGTTATCTTTATAACATTAAAAATAACATTATATAACGACTTGTATGTTATGTTACAAAACTCATTTAAAGTAAATGTACATAAGTAGTATTTGTTATTTAAAATTAAAGTTTGGCAAAGAAAAAATTTGCATGAAGGCTCAAGATTCAATCAACTTATTTAGATAGTCCAATAGCATATATTAGTAAGATATTAATACTCAATTGCTAAAAATCTGTTAGTATAAACACTATTTGCCCATATAACATTTGTTATCTTTACATTTAATATCAAATAAATTCCTATTCAGTGGTAAAATCTTTTATGAGTATATTGTAATCACAAATTATTTTATACTTTTTTATGTTTTACGATGGTAGTGCGTAATAGTTTTACAAGTGCGCTACAAAATCATGTGATCCAATGGATTGTTCAAAAATGTATCTTACATTTGTCTGGAAAGAAATGTTGCTACCACATCTTAATTCAAAAATTGTCATTTTATTTTAGGCTTCATTAAAATTGTAAATCATATTTTGCTTGTTAATTGTTTGTGAGAATTCGTATATAAAAATTCCAAATCCATTTATTCTAACAAGATAAACTAATACCATGCAATAGTTCAAAAGCGATACTCTAATTAGTTGAAACTATACTGTTTGTAGTATGTTATAACATTTGTAGTATGTTATATCAAATTGTTTTATACTTTTGCATGTTTTGTTTCGGAAAATAATTTTAAAAGTGGCCGACATAAGCATGTTATGTAATGGATTGTTCAACAATGTACCTAATTTTTAAATTGTGGGCATCAACTCTAGTTTTCTTTCACAATGTTATTAATAAAACAATATAACATTTATTAGAAAAATAGTGAGAATAAAACTGTTGCTATTACATACTCGTATATATTCAAAGCTTGTCATTTGATTAGAGATATAGAAATTGTAAATCGTATTAACTTATAACACACAATGGTTCAAAAATGATACGTTAATTGGTTGAAATTAGTTAAAACAAATTGTTTTATAGTTTATGGTGGAAAATAGTTTTACAAGTGAGTTACGAAATAATGTTATACAATGAACTATTCAACAATGAATTTGATTTTTGGCTAGAAACTGTAGTCATCAACCCTAGCTTCATTTTTTTATGTTATATATGACTTATATTCTCAGTTTATCAATTAATTGGAAACTTGATAACAATTATAAATCATTCATAACTGATTTAACATAAATGATTGTGACTGATCTAAGGTAACTGATAACTGAATAATAGACAATGTTTCAATAATGATCCGTTATTAAGTTGAAACCAGTTAAACCAAACTATTTTCAAATGATATTTGTTCATATAACATTTGTTATATTTACATAAAATGTCAAAAAACTTCTTACTCAAAAGTAAAACATTTACTTTGGTTCGTAAATGAAAAATATTATTATATGACAATGTTTTTATTATGTTATATCAAATTGTTTTATGTCAGTAAATAGTTCTATAAGTAATCTATAAAACTATGTTATATAATGGTACCTCATTTTTGACTAGAAGTTGTGAGCATCAACCCACGCCTCGTTTCGACATACTTATATTAAATTAAATATATTATATTAAAAATTATAACTACCGCATCAGTGTTATAAGTTTATCAATACATCCGGATACATCCATTCTAACAATATAGACTAATAACGTACAATGTTCAATAGTGATACGTAAATTGGTTGAAATTAGCTAATACAAACCGTTTTAAAGTGAAATTTGTTCATATAACATTTGTTATCATTTTATGAAATATTAAATAACTTCCAACTAGGTGTTAAAATATTTTCTTCACTCAAATTTGAATATTTTAATCACAAATTGTTTTTATTATTATATCAAATTAAACGATAAATGAGAAAATCCTAAATGATAAAATGAAAAACTTCAAGAAAGTCGGCAGCATTGATATATTTTGGTTCAGAGAATGAACCAAACAGCTTTCAATTCATTAATGTCAAAATACAATATAATGGGTCAATAAAACATTTAAAAAAATATTACACTATGTTTTGAAAGCTTTCTAAACCCTCTTTTAAGGAACTTACAGTAGACATGATCAAATAATTATTCATTACTATCTCGACCCACATTTAATCAACATCTTATAAAAAATAATAGTTTTCAATCAACTTTTCGCTATCAAACTTTTTTAAACAAGCACTAATTGAGAGGTAACCATAAAATGTCAAATATGTTATTTCTAACTTTAAATTACAGTTTGGAAAGTAACTTTTAATTTTGGTATTTGATGAAAATACAAAAATAGATTTGTTTTATCGTGCTCCCCTCTTCAAAACAAAAGAAGCTTTTATCAATATTGATGTGCTTTTTTTGTTATTCGCTCTGTATAACGACTACGTTCTTGCGGAATTGTGAATAAAAATAAAGTTTTAGTAATTATAAAAATTAAAAAGTTTTGAATATATACCATACAATTTTGTGCTTTGTATTGTAATTTAGAAACACAAAAAAGTATATACTGAAATGAGAACAATAAAATTAGTATTTTGTTACTTACTATACATATTATAATTAATATTAATCAATACTAATAATAATAAAGTTATTATAAAAAATTTATTGTTTAAATAGTAATAATAGTATAAAAATGTAACATATTTTGTTTTATATATATATTTAAATAACAACAAACGAGCTTTTTTGTGTTCTCTATATATTTTCAATTACCATTTTATTTATATATTCAAACTTTATTACATTTTGACATGATTTAAAATAAAAACATCGTATAAAAGCACAACTAAAACGGATTACTAATTGTACGTGTATAAAGTATATATATGTTTACATACAGTACATACTAGAAACAAATCATACGTTTAATTATTGAATGAGCTTTTTGTTAAACAACATTATTTTATGTAGTACAATCTTGTGTATAAAATTTATTCTATATACAAAGTATGTTCCATTAAGCCATTGGGAGTGTTTCTTTTTTATTTTGGACCAACCCAAATGTAAACAAAATATGTATATCTATATAGAATGTTTTAGTCATGTTGGATAATATCTATATGTATGTATTTTAACCCCTACAGCACATTTTCAACACTCCAATTCACTGACACATGTCATTTACCACCGAATTCAACAAGGCCAAAATGGAAACGCAATTACAAAAATTATTTATCTCACCTAAAACATCTTCCCATGGATATATATATATATATATATATATATATATATATATATATATATATATATATATATATATATATATATATATATATATATATATATATATATAGTTATAGCGCAAATAACAAATCACCTTGAAAGTATAAAGCAGAAAGCTTTTTTACATCTTTTCTAATTTCCATACAAGCTTTTGTTATTTCTGTTGTTGTTATTATCAGATTCATGTCAAATAATATGTTCTAGTATATACTTGCTTCTCTTCCTCATATTAAGTAAATGTATGTATGTATGTAGGTTTTACAACTTAATTTACGACTTTTCGTAATACATCTGTAAACATAAAAATTTCAGTTTCTGATTTTCTGTTTTTTTATTTTACTTTATTTTGTCTTGAAATTAAATCAAAAACCATAAATTGTTATAATTGAATTTCTATTAGAGATTTATATAGATATATGCTAGTTTAGTATATACAATCGTGTATGTGTATGTACTACAATAAATAAATTAAAGCAAAGCTATAATAAGAATTGGGTTGTTAAATAGGACTGTGAACGGAGTTTTTTTATCATACTGTAACCATCATTCACGCAACATTGATTTTGGGTTAGGTTTACGTACGGTATACACATATATATACCTAAGAATATGCCTCAAGAATTAAGAATTAGGATTTTATTATTGCCTGTGCATTAATCTATGTACGTTATAAATCACGCATTATACACAAAACTATTCGATTTGTAATTATCATTTTTGTTGTGCTTAAAGCTTTGTATAAAAAAACACTAGTATATTCACCATCAATCAATTTTGTTCGTGTGTGTGTGTGTGTGAAAGATGTGTATATCGACCAAATTCATATATGCTGAATGGATATGAAACCATAAAAAATATTCTTACATTTTGTTAGATGTTGGTCTATGAATTATGTTTAAATTTTTTATTTTTATATTTTGACATGATTTATGTGTATACTGATGTTTTGGGGTATACACCAAGTACATGTTTACATATATAGTTGGTTTAGACAAGGTTTTGATGTAAAATTAAAGGTTATTTTAAATTAATCGATTAGATGATGTGTTTTGTACATAAACATATTATACATATGTATGGTGGTCTAGAAAATTGTGGTATAATTTCCCTCGAGTAGTTTTAAATGTGGGTAGTAAATAGTTTCCAACCATAAAATTTATGTATTCTGATCATTATTTGAATATGATTTTGATTAAAAATCTTAGTTTGTACAAAAAAAGGATTTTATTTTAATTTGAATTTAACTCGAGCTTAAATAATAATCTAGCTAAAAAAATTTTTATTATTAAACTTGATGACAAACACGTGTCAATAATAAATATTATACTGTCAACAGTAAGGGTAGTTTTGCGGTTGCACCACCTCTTACACAATAACTAGGATTGAATCAAGCTCGAAAATGGCTCAAAATACATAACACATCGGTATGTTGCAAAATTGGTCTTCCTTAATGTAGCAATTTGGATTCAAAATTATGACTAAAATTATAGATTTCTTTCTTTTCTGAAAGAACTCAAACTATAGCTTCAACCACTTGTTTTAAATACATTACAAACCCTAAAGCAGCAAATAAGCCAATTAACACCTCTTTTGGCACTATCTCAGCACCATCATGAGCAACCCAAACTTTTGAGTAAGTTTTTAAGATTTAGTAATATTGGTTGTTAACAAAACCATTTAAAAGTCAAATTCAAGAAGAAGTTGCCTGATGGAGTGGATTTTCTTTTTGTGTTCCAGTTCAACACTAAAGCTCTCTTTATAACACGCATTTCTGTTTCAACGCATGTTGTGTATCGTTTTAACAGAATACTTAAATAAACTTGAGTGCTAGACCATGTCTATTGTCTAGGTCACATCAACGACTACTTCGGAGCAGATCATTTTGTTGAAGAGCTGTTTATATAGTGTTTCTTTTGCTTCTGACCAACAAATATAAATTTACACATATGAACCCGATGACACTTAAAAATAATATAAAAAACGTCTGTTGTAGTGATGTTTCGAGATTCATAAGCTATAGTCATAATTGTTTGTGCTTCAACCGGTTTTTAAATGTTATTTTGTTGGTATAGATGTCATAACTAACTTTTTACAAATAATTAAACCTAAAAGCTCCTTTGGGTACTTTTCTTGGATCTCACGCAGGACAAGTAATTTGAATTTCTAAATCTTCAATATAATTTTCTATTTGGTAAATGTCATGTGTCATATTCATCAGTATACACTGTAGGTTTATTTGTAATTGCCCAATGTCCATCGGTTCTTCAATAGGAAAATTTCTTTAATTTTTTTATTGCTGGAACAACATCTATAATCCTTTGTTTAACTTCTTATGTGTTCAAACTTTAAGATGGTAATATCTCCTTTCCATCTTCCATGACAGGGTAAAGAAGATAATTACAGTAAGTTGTATTGGTCTAGACTTTTGGTCTTAAAATGGAATGCTAGTTGGTATGAGGTATTTTTAATCCTTTTACTAACAAGCAGTCTCTTGTCAGTAACAGTATTAATGCGGCCGACCATCTTAAAGGCCAGCATAGTTTGTAGATCAGATAAGTTTTCACCTTTAGAATAATATTCCTTTATGAACTTTTGCCATCGCTTTTGTCTTTCTCTCTAGTCCCCGAGATGTATTTTATTTCTTTCATATACCTATCGCAGTGTCCGTAGAAGCTGCTGAGTATTTCTTAAAAATGTTATCGTATTTTGAATGAAAGGTTATTTAAGATTACATATTCCAATCGACAGTACAAAGTGTCGGGATAAAGTGTCGGTTTAAATATTTCCTACAAACCGGGAAGGAAACCTCAATATCTCAATATTACAAAATTGAAAGTAAAGGAAATTTGTAGTCGCCGTTTACAAACAGGGTCAACATCTGTTTAAAACAAGGGTGGTGTCTGGAAAACAACAATGTTTTTAACATATAGGAAAGGGTAATTGATTTTATAATATATAATATATAAAATAATATATACCGCGAATGTTGCTCATAAAACCCTAATAGTGGTATAAAAATATCTATTTTCGACATACATTTAATAGCAGCTTTAACATAGGATTTAAATTGCCGGCCACCGACATGTTTGCCATTTCATGATAAATATAAAATCGTAATGGAATCATCTAAGAGAAATATAGAGTTCATAGACTACGATCCAAAACTATTTTTGATTTTGTCACAGGAGAAAAAGATGGCAACCATCTCATATGATTTTTTTTTAAATTAAATAACAAATTTATTGTAACAATTAAAAAGATGCCAAAAAGTTGCATTCAATAAAATTACAGATTTAATCACCTCTTCGATAGTTGTGTCATCAGTACTTCCACGACCTTCGAATTGTCGATTGCGTGAACCACCCGGACATCCACCAGGTGCCGCGCCATACAACTTCGATATATGACTTTCTCCAACTCTTTCTGTTTGTACTCGTATTCATCTTTTTCAGCTGTTTGATTCCAGCCACAAGAATGTTTCATTGCATTAATCCGAAATAGTTTTTTGATCAGCTTCCAAAATTTCAAATTTCACATTAGTATCTTCGATTGATGTTTTCATATTGGTGCAATACTATTCTTTGCGACCATTTTTTCACGTATATTTTCGCTACGATGCTTCGCTACGATACTTCTCCGCATCGTTGACCATTTGCTTAGTTTGTTCCTTACTCAAACGATTTTTATCGTTCGCGATCGTGATTTTGTTTCTTTCCCTATCGATTTTTCAATCGCGTTTACATTCAATACACCGTTTGCGTCAATATCGAATGTAACTTCAATTTGTGGTACACCGCGGGTTGCTAGCGGCATGCTAGAATTTTCAAAGTATATGGTTATCTTTGGTCATATAGCGCGTTCACCTTCAAATACTTGAATGAGTGTTTGAGTTTTTTTTGTTGGAATTGCAGTGTTGCGTTTGATCAATGTGGTGTTAAGTCACCACAATGCCCAAAAACAATGGGGTCACGTATATCAATAGCAGATCTTGAACTTTTTCCGATTTATCGCCATGTAAAACAGCTGCTTGAATCGCAGCGCTGTATAAAACAGCTTCATCTGGATTAATCGATTTATTCAACTCTTTGATTGATCAATCGATTAAATCAAGAAAGAATTTTTGAAATTTTGTCCATTTAAAATCGTGCAACGCTTTTTCGTCGGGATCCATTGTGCTACGGAATAAATAGGCATTAAGTTCTTCAAAACGGGCACGCATGATTGATGTATAAATATTTGCGCCTTCGAATAATGAATCGATTTCGATAGAAGGCTGAATTGAAGCAGATATAGTACCCTTGGCTCGTTTACATGAAGTGCGTAGTCGACGAATCCAGCACTATTTAGTTAACCGTCATATCTTTATTAAATTTAAGCTTAAATTCTTCACAAATATGCGATACCTGACGGTTACCAAAATCTTATTCACCCAAATGCGCACCACCAGCTGACGATTTCACCTCAAATATACCACCCTCAATGGTTATACCGACACATCGAATGTTCCGGCGCGCAAATCAAAAATAAACACGTCTTGTTCACCTATAACTCTTTTGTCAAGACCAAAGGCGATCCTCGCTGCAGTCGGTTCGTTTTTTATGCGAAATACATTTAAAACTTAAGTATCCGTCGGTTAACCTCCATCACTAATCACTTAGAACGGCCAATGTTTCATATCAGCTTTTACCGTGCCGTGCCATCCTCGAATTAATGGCCATTAAACTGCTTTGTTTTAAATATTGTGTTGTTTGGATTCACGGCCACTTGATTTTTGGCCTCATCGCCAATTAGTCTTTCAATGTCGGTGAATGCGACACACGATGGAGTATATCTATTTCCCTGATCATTGGCAATTATATCCCTTTTCCATGTTACAAAACATCGACACACGAGTACGTGCGGTCTCTAAATCTATTTCAACTGCAGGTGGTTTCGATATCTTCGTTCACGTCTCACAAAATTTGTCTATTTTTTCGTGTTTTTCATTTAATTGCCAGTAGAATATTATTGGATCAGGCGGCATATAATAACCGATAGTACTATCTGTACAATTTTGGTGTTGTAGTGAGATCATCTTTATAACCACTTACGCTTGACAATATATTTCTTTATACCTGGTTGAAAAATCAGTTTGAACATATTAAACAGGTGCGTTTTGTTTGTGATGGTTGTGGTACACAAAACATTAATATCACATTAATAGTGAAGGTAAAACCTCTTAATTTGGTCATTGGAAACAGAAATTACCTTTCAGCCAGCTGACATTTAAAGCTTAATTTGCCCAAACGATTCATCATCACAAGACACCAAATAGTTGGAAATATTTTAATTGGAGTTGGAAACTACTTCAAATCCGATTTATGTATGAATAAGTAAAGTCATGAAAAGATAAAAATCGAAAGCTTGATTTTGCACCTAACTCCGTCCGACGAAAAAGTACCACACAACAATCTATAACGATTCGGTGTCGGGCAGTTTTTCTTTCTCCCAATCCAAATTTCATTATAATTTATTTAATGAAAGTTTCCCGAACGGTTGCTGAATTAAACTTTATCATAAATAATCACGTCTGAGTTTTGTGAGTTTGTAATTAATTATATACCACATTTGGTTAGCGTTGAACATCAAATTGTAAAAAGATCAATCATAATAATGCAATCCCCCAAAGCTTAGAATACTTTATAATACCTAAAGCTTTTTTGTATAATTTTAAACGATTAGTCTAAATTAAGCAATTTTAATAAATCATCACCTCCGAATAACATTGTAATCCTAGACCAATTACCAAACTTTTAGCTTATAATAAATTTATTTTTCTTTTGTCTTATTTCAGATCTGCCCACTTGATTCATAACTTCATCCACCACAATATATAGACCAACAATGGAATTATATTGCAACAAACAAATAATCAAAATAAAATCAATCAATTACACATGATATGAAATATAAAAACAAAAAGCTTAATAAATTATTAAAAAACTTATTATTTTTAATTTATAATTATAATTTAGTGAAGCAAATATAATTTAAAAAATACTATACAGTATATAGATAATTTAGTTAATAAAATTAAGCGCGAGCTTTAAAGCACTCCCCAACCAACAAAAGAAACCAAAAAATTATTAGGATACACAAAGTTTATGGACTACACATGCTCACATGTTGGAAATTAGATTTATTATATGCATTTGCTTGTCATGCATTGTCCTAGCTTCGAAACTAGATACAAAGCCGCCAACATCACAACAGCAGCAGCAACAAATCTCAGGTAAGACATAAACATTTTGCCAAACATATATTAGATTAATGAATCCCAACCACCGCACGTATTATAGTTTATAGGCCCGGAAAAATAAAAATTTATTATAGGCTTCTGCCCATTATTAAGTTGATTTTCCATATGTAAAAATTTATTTACATAAAATTTTCCCAAAAATATATCCGAGTATAGGAAAAGTTGTGTTTTTTTTCTGCTATATCGTCATGTTACACAAGATATAATATAAGAAATTTTCTAAGAAGATCACCCTCTAGTGAATTTTTCTTTTTTATTATACTTCTGTTGTACACATATACATACATATACTCATATATATGTAAGAAGAAAAATGTGAATGTTTTATTCGACTCTTTTGGGTTTTCTCTAACGGTTTTTTTTCATCTACTTTTTTTGTTAAACATATTCCAAATATGTGTGTATATACGTATGTATGTGTTCAATACCGAGTATATTATATTCGAAAAGTTATTGATTTATAATGTAATTAAGATAAGTGGAAATCTATACAGGAGATATCGGAGCTTTATACATCCAGTAGTAGGTGGAAAATGAAAAACTTTCGTTCATATTTCTCTTTTACAACAAAACTAAAACAAAAAGTTATTAAATTTAAATAATATATTTAGAGGCGCTCAGTGACTATCCTAACTTTTTTTTAGTTCATCTTGTATTTTTTGGATCATAATGCTTTACAAATGAAGTCATGTGACACCATGGGGAATAAATTAAATTTGGTTTTCGTTTTTTTTTATGTTGCCTAAGTCAGTTTATTTTTGCGCTGTTTCAACACATTAAAGTGATAAAAAAGCAAACTCTACGGTCAGCTATATCTATATATAGTCTCATAGCTATATACCCAGTTATATCTCTCTATATATAGTATACACACACACAAAATGTAACAGCATGAAATTTGTCTCTCCGTTTGGAAGATACATTTTCTGGCAATTTATTATTTCGTTGTGTACAGTACAAAAGTGATTAGAAGATACACAAAATAATTCAAATTATGTTTACGCTGGGATAGGGCCGCCTTCACCTTAAACAGACATCATAATATGTTCTTATTATGTATACGTATACTCGTATATGGGAAAGACTATTATCTATGTAATATAGTTGGTAATTGGTTTGTCGTTTAGCATCAATTGATCATATCAAAATATATTAGGAATGTGTTCGTGTATAGTTATTAGTCCCATAAATTTTCAGATTTTATATGGTAAATCATAAATATTTATTAAAATTTACTTCAACATATATACACATTTATGTTTTTATACGTAATTATTGTATAATTGTATCATTGTTGCAGTATCATAAATTTAACGATTGTATATAAAATATTAACGAAATTAGTGGCCATATATTTTTAGGAAATTTAGATTGCAAAAATTTATCCGCATACGAGTGCACATAAAAATATTTATTTATGAACAATTTATTTTGATTGTTTTAAGCACAGCGAACCATCAAAATGCTTTGATTACGACCCATATTTAAAATTATTGGCTTTTTATCATTTCAGTACACTAAACAAATTTATTCATGCTTTACGCGTGATAGTGAATTGTTTTTTTTGGGTGGCATAATTAAAGCACAAGAAAAAGCACTGTTGCAAGTTCTCAATAACAAAAACTTTATTCTTGGTTTCTTTCACACCTTAAAATATACTACCTACAAAAAACCTACGAATTAGAGTGCGGTCGCGCATAAATTACCAGTACACATGAACCAGTCTCAAGATCATAAATGAAGTATTTTATACAAAACAAATGGCAACAGCTGAGTGAATACAAATATTTTTTCGAGGAGCTTTTAACAATACAACGAATATTATCGAATATTATACAAATGGTTGATTAGGCTAAGTGCTCGAAATATGCTAACTGAGCCAACCAAAACCACTCAAATCGACCACTCAAATATATGAGTGAAAATACCATTTGATTTGAAAAATGGCTAATTTTATTTGGCAAAAAATGGATATATTTTGGATAAAGGTAAATTTGATTTGGATGGAATTGATTTTTGGGTCGCTGTCATGATATAATCAAAATTTATAAATACAAATAAAAAGAACCATGATGAAAACCTAAAGAGACTTCATGGGTAAAATATAAGCCTACGAGGCAGCTTGATGACTTTAAGTAGTACTTTTCTAATCATTTAAGGTTATTGTCCTTTCTAGTCAAACCTGCAATGGCTAAGATTAGAGACTCGATAGATTTAAATGAGCTACCCATGTTTCAGAATGCGTAGCGTACTTCAAAGGGAAAGATATTGAAACTGTTTTGCACGAATATCCTTGTCGACTTACTGGACTACTCCATAAATCACTTGCCTGATCCGAAAAAGATTTGTGTAATGTGTTTTATATGTAAAATATAAAATTATTCGAATTCCTTCCACTCACTTACCGAATTTTAAGGTGTAAGCTTGACCAATATTTCAACATTGGTAAAAAACGGGGTTGCATGCCAACGCACTGTATCGACACTATGCTTTAATTTCTGGTGGTAGGGTCGAGATATAATGGCCAACCTAAATTATCTGGCAAAATTTCAGAGAACTGCCACTTGGTGCTACAATTTAGAGGCGTGGGCACTCGTCGAATTCGAACATGCTGACTTCCACACCACATGTATAGTTTATTTATACCCGGGGTGATAAAAACAGTCTTAATAGTGGAGTCGGATGCTTCGTAATCATCTATATTCAATTATTTTAAACTCTGCATTAATCTAAAAAATCCCTGCTTTTACCACATACCAAGATAGATATATTGTCTCCATTATCCAACTTACTTGATTAAGATTACATAGTTTTTGTTTTGTCACAATATTTTGTTACATTTTGGCATCACTTTCTATGGGAAGTAAAACTTAGTTGATAATACGGAGTAGTAATTTAGGTCTATATAAAAGGTCCGTCAAAACCATCAACGATGATTTTGATATTTCATTCTACACGAGGCATCGGTTCAATTGGTTCTGAAATTTGATTATTTTTAATCCAATACCATATGATGTTCGACTTATTAGCATTGACCTTACAGGGCTAATTACCGCTCTGGTTGCGCAGTGGTTAAAATTAAGCTGCGGTGTGGAGAGGGAGGTACCGGGTTCGAATCCCGACAAGAGCAGGATGCGAAAAAAGATTTTTACCATCAATCGTTTAGGTGGTACAATCGCTGGTATACGAATGAACAGAACACATCTGAGACTCTGATTTTAGAATCTTTGTGTCGTCCCATCTCCCAAGTCAGTACTATAGGCTGGCATGTAGCTATTCAATGTCCAGATGGTTTCTACGTAAAATCAGACCTATAGCCGGAAAGTCCAGTTAAAAGTGTAGAACAATTAAGCCTCAGTGACGGATAACACAAAAAAACAGGGCTAATTGAGAGGCAGTGAGTATTGTAAAATCATAATGATTTCGTACTGAACGCTTGATTTGCAAACTCGATAGAAACTCAAACTTTTGTAACCTTTAAGCCATTTAGAACTGTCCTACCTCACCTTTTTTATTTTCACTCGTCACATATTTTTTTTTTTTATTTTTTGTTTATTATTCTATTGAAACTAGTCTTTCCAGACCATCAATTTACATCTGAATTCTTACAAACTAAAATATAATGTGGTCACTGTTGATCCAGCGATGCACGGTGCCTGTTCGTTGGTAGGTAGCTGCTCACATACTAACGAGCTCGAAGGATTTGGTTCTTTTAAGTCTCCTAACCAAATGTTCATTATCCAGTAGCCGAGAGGCTTCCGCATTGACAGGTTCCATTAGTCTTGATTCATGCTTCGATGCAAATCGTTTTATTTCGAGTTTTATATCTGGAATCTCCAAATCACGATGCAAATCACTATTACGAATGTACCAGGGTGCGTTGACTATAGTCCAAAGTACCTTATTTTGGAAGTTTTGTATAAGTTTAATGTTAGTATTTTTAGTACAGCCCCAAAGCTGAATGCCATATAGCCAAATCGGCTTAAGAACCTGATTGTAAATCAGTATTTTGTTGCATATGCTTAATTTTGACCTTCGCCCAATTAGCCAGTACAATTGTCTATATTTAAGATCAAGCTCTTTTCTTTTCTTCTTCACATGCGCTTTCCATTTAAGTTTAACATCCAGAGTCATACCCAAGTATTTAGCAGAGTTTACGTTCGGCACCATCACATCGTTTAAGCTGATTGTCGGCGGATTAACCAATGATTTATTCGTAAAGTTGACATGGGTAGATTTTAATTCATTAAGTTTGATTTTCCATCGCTTGGTCCACTGGCGAATTTCATCACTTGCACATTGAAGTTTATTCGCCGCTTCTTCCACAGTTTGCTCTGTTGATAGTATCGCGGTGTCGTAAACAAACGTTGCTATGCTTACGTGATCGGGCTGTGGTATATCACTTGTATATAGTAGGTAAAGGACCGGATCTATAACGCTGCCTTGCGGAACACCTGCCCTTATCTCTCTCAGTTCAGAATACTCATCTTCTTGTCTTACTCTAAAAAGCCTTTCAGATAAATATGATCTCAAAAGATCAATATATGGCCCCGGAAGCATAGCATTAAGTTTATGTATTAAACCCTCGTGCTATACCTTATCGAAAGCTGCTGCCACATCCAGAAATAAGGTCGAACAAATTTGTTTTTCTTCTAACGCCTTTTCTATAATGTCTGTTATTTTGTGAACCTGATCAATTGTAGAATGTTTGCATCTAAACCCAAATTGGTGACCCGGTATTAGGTCTCTACTTTCTATTATTGGCTTCATTCTGTTCAAGAGTAGTCTCTCCATTAGCTTTGAAATGATAGGGAGCAGTGATATCGGACGATACGATTTAGCTTCACTAGGCGGTTTACCTGGTTTTGGTAACATAATAACTTCCGCAACTTTCCAGGCCGAAGGAACTTGTCTTAATCTAATAACAGCATTAAACAAGTAAGTTAGTTTAGCGATAGCTTTCTTTGGTAGTTGGTTTAAAATTTCTCCCGTTATAAGGTCATATCCAGGTGCCTTTGCTAACTTCAGATTGAATTGTATTTCACTGGTAACTTCTTTTTGGGTTGTTAGAGGAATTCCACCCTCATAATTGCTGCTTTCATTTTCGATTATAATATCCGATTCAATCTCATTTGGTTTGAAAATATCAGCCAAATGGTTAGCAAATTCTTCAGCTTTTGCTTTGTTATCTCTCTAGCCCACGAGCCATCACTCGTCACATATTTAAAATACAGTTACTTGTTCTCACAGCGAGGAGTTCTCCATATTATGTGACTATAATGGACATTAATAATGAAAACTTGTTATTTCCTTCAACCAAATCGTAACAATCGAAATCGGGTATTATATATTGGTTCGCCCCCCAATTACAATTCACTTAAATAATTGAGCTTTTGTATGAGTCATTTCCACTTATCTAGAACCGACACAATAAATAATTCAGAAGAAAACAATTTTTAAAATATTACAAAATTTTTTATTATTTATTTTTTTATTGAAAAGTTGTATCCTTATTTCATAATATAGATAACCATCGTATCACCAAAAAGCAATTTTAATGGCTCAATAATAAATGGCTATATTGAGTTATCTACGATGATGCCTCTATATACATACATACAAACCCATAAATCTATCATGCCGGGAAACTCGATTTTCATTTTGATTTTCATTCTTTTCAAAACAATTTACAGATACATTTTTCACTATTGGTGATCGATATGATGTTGAAAATATTAATAAGCACAGCTTCGCGTATATACATTACATATATTGAATTATTTTAGAAAAAAAATATGTCAATTTCATTACTTCACACATTGCGTATAAATTTCGCCGCGGGTGTAGCAAAATGGTTCTGTTGTTTCAAACATAACATGACAAAATACATTGATCCAGTTGGTTCCATTAATTATTCCACCCATTAGGCATCAATTTTCGATTAGGTTGGCTTTTTTATGGTGTACGCATATATGTACATCTTGCTGTTTCGTCCTGTCCATAAATAATTTTTATTTTTATATAAATCGTCGAAAGAATACTCAACTACTATAGATCTCTCCCAGTTGGATTCTATCATAACCAATTATATGTTGGAAAAAGTGATTTCGAATGAAACTCCTTTAGAGGAAACCAAATAATTCCTTAATCGTGTATCACTTTAGTTGGAATTTTCCTTGGATGTTCTCATCTTTTTCCCTATTTGTGAAATATTGGTATTGTTTCAAATGTGGACTATGATTTTTGTACTCGGCACAATATTTCATCTACCACTGGTCACTTCCAAGCTCTCAGTATATTTCATTGAAACCATAGTGCAAACTTCTAAAATCTCTATAAAATCAATTTCTTCTAAAACTACTACACGATTGACCTCTAGAGTAATAACAAAGACTATATAAAATACAAAGACTTTCCATTTCATACAAAATACGAGTAAATTATTTTGGGTACGACCAATTTTATTTTGGGTACGATCGCATCAAAGAAGCCTGAAATCCAAACCTTGTTATAATAGTAAAATAATTGTATGCATTTGTTTCTGATTTTAAAATTTTTTCGTTTTAGAAGTTGCACTGTAAAACATCAATTTGAAAATGTATACTTTTTTATGTTATTATGGGAAGTCTTTGTATATTTATAGTTTTTGGTAATAATCAAAGAAAAATAGAATGAAGTCGATGCTTTGGGTACATTTGAACTGGGACTAGCTATACGTTGACACAAAATACTATATACCATACATAATTTCGGAAAAGGTTTTTTTCCAGTAACTCAGGCTCAATTGGACCATTGTGACATCCCTTCCCAAGCGTGCATTCTGAATCCCGGAATCTGTTTGTTGTTCTAATGAAGTCCAAGATATCCGGTGTCCTCAAATAAGAATTGTGAGCCCAAACAATGCAGTCTATGGGAAGAGTATAAATGAACAGGAACACCAAAAATATCTTCCTCCCAGTCCCCACTCTGTTCGCAAAAAGCGATGTTTCGAATTTTCATTCGAAACATATGTTTATTCACGGAGCAGTGCCCCGTGAGAATGTCCAGCAAGATTCTTATTATAATTTAAGAAAGACTGGGATCTTCGCTGGTTTACTGATTCAAAGAAGATGTTGGATAAACGAGAAGAGATGAGATTATCCCATCTCTTTTAGTGCAGATCTCCAAAGTAACAATCAATTTGTTGTTTAAGAGATAGTAACGTCACTCTTGTAACCAATCGCCTTTAGGGCAGCCTGACTGTCAGAAACAATGCAGATACGACGATCTCTGCAATTTATCCCTCTTTGTAAATCTTCAAATTTCAAAATTGCAGCAAATTCTGCCTGAAAAACAGTAGAGTACCTACCAAAAGGGATAGATAATTCAACCTCAAAATAGTGTATGTATAACCCATCACCAGCTAGATTACGGTATACTAATCCATCAGTTAAGAATAACATATCGTTGCCGGAGGGGTAGGATGGGCTGTTATAGTCCCATATGTGATTTCCAGTCATAGTAACATTAAATAATTAACCGAAGATGTGCTTCATTACCATAATGTCTGAGGGCATGTGGGCAGTTATGTACCGGCCTACCTCTCTCTCCATATTTGACAGTGCCCGAAGGGTCAAATAGATTGCCTTTGTCCTGTAGGTGAGCGGCTGTTTGCGCTGCACACCTTCTGATCCAAAGATCAAGCGGCAGCAGACCCACAGCCATCTCAAGAGCTAAAGTCGGAAGAGGTTAAAATTCATAACCTCTTCCGAGAACCGCTACCGGTATAGGATTCAATAGTGGAAGTTAAATGAAGTATTATCTACAAATCAAGATTATAACCGATTCGTATAATGGTTATAACTAAAATAAATTATTTCATAATTTGTGAATAATAATTACAACCTCATAAGCCTAAAAAGCTTTCCCTAAAAAGCTATGGAAATTATTTTTAAACATACACCAGTTGACAGTGTTATTTTCGTAATTTCCGTACAGATATAATAGTTCTGAATGATGTATGGATAATACGAGGTATTTGTAAGAATTTAATAATGGTTTTTAAGCCCGTAATAACGGGTTACGGAAATAGCCTACCATTTCTATGGACTGTGGTTTTAGTGAGCTTGATTTCTTAAAAAACTATCAAATATATGAACAAAATATTTGGAAGCAAATCTTGATGACAATAAATAATGTAAAAGCTTTACAAGCAAATAAATAATCGAGATACGAGAATTTGGATGTATTTAGAGCTTTCTCTCTACCATCAGATGAAATGTCAGCGTTGCAATCGAGAAAACAAAAGAAAGAATTTTATGACAGTAACGGCAAGTGAAAATAAAAGCGAACAGATTGATTTTCAGAGCTTCCTAAATTGGCGACCCCACTATTATATGGTTCAGATTTTGTTCCTGCTGTCTCTGCAATCTAGGTGAATCGAGCTTTTTTGTTAAAATTTATTTTTTAATCACAAATGGTTCACTTAAATGCATAACTCTTATTTGTTAGTAAATAATCTATGGCGTCTCCACTGAGACCTTACGATCTTGAGACGTCGGCGTTATGAGAAACTCTCTTAACCATTAAGCTATAACCGGCGATTTTTGGTAAATAAACAACAAATAATTAAGAAAGTGGTTGAACCCGAACAAAAATGTTTATGATTTAAAACCCTGTTATCTAGTATGTAAAATACGAAATTGGAAGATAAATTGCTTGGCATTATTAGTAAAATATAAAAGTTCCAATGAAAGGATTAAATTTCACAAAACTTGACTCGTAAAGAAACTTTCGTTGAATGTTTCGAAATGTAAAATGGATCTAGACTCACAAGGCATACTTTTCGAAATTCTAGTCAACAAATAGCAAGATTTTATTGCGGTTGGCCAAAACCATTGAAAATCCGACTGCCAGAAAGCTTGATATATGAAGCTTTCACAATTCAGAGATTAAAAATTTTATTATTAGGACAGTTCTGTTTTGGGGAACTCATTTCTCTCTTTGTGATGAATAAAGACGTTTTATAAATATCTCTTTTTATATTTGCCTAACTCTAACTATACAGTAAGATTGTAACAAGCTTAGTAATTTTAAGAATTTTTTTATATCTTCGGTATTGAATTGGTATTCACACAACAGCATAGTAAACCAAAAGTTCTGGAAAATCGATTATACCCAGAAAACTTGAGAAACTCAAGAGCAAAGAAATGTATGGAGATAAATATGGGAATTGTCTGTCCAGTATAAATAATTGGATACTCTTGAATAATGTTTTGAGTGCTTTATGATCAAAAATCCTATGATGAAATCCTACAGATGCTGTACTTTAAACTGTAGAGTGTTCAGAACACCCCATAACTTTTATTCAAGTCCCTTTGACATTTAATGCCGGATTATTATATTCTGGTCTCTATAAAACAAATTTTGTATATAATTAAAGTGAATCATATAGTTCAAAGACCATCAAGCATTTATCTATGTCACATGCACAATTATTTTTATCACAATTCCCACATAGTTTTTGTACCGCACACAAATTGTTTGCCGTTTAGAAAAAACCAAAAAAAAAATTATTAAAATAACAGACATTTTTTGTCGTGCTATAGCAGCTGTAGAGCACACATAAAATGTTAAGCCATACAACTGACCGTATCCATCGAGTACATAGATAAAAATATTTCATCGGTACAGAATACATGTATCTTACACAAACAACTTATTCAAATACAATGCCAGTAAAATTACCATTTTAATAACAAAGCATATCGTATATCACAGTATAAATCTTATATAAAGCAGTTTCTATATTACCATCATATACACACAAGTCTAGACCATCAGCAACAGAACATAAAATAAATAGAAAACCAAACATGAAAATATGTTTTTCCCATTGAAATCTACATTTTCCATCATAAATTTTAAAGAAAATATATATTTTGCTTTTATATCACTGGATGATGTTGATACGTACACTGTATCTATGTGACGAGATGAATCTCTTTAAGATGCCATTTAAGCGTAAAAAAATAAAACTTTTCTATTACTTTATAAAAATTGCTACAGCACAGGTGCTTTTATCTCGACGATATATATTTTAAGATAATCGAAAACTTTCTGATACGACTTGGTCTAGCCATTGTTATTATAGTGTCGTTATTATTGTGTTGGATATCAATAAAACACTAACGACATCATCCTAGTTTAGTTTTGTCCCCATATCTACACAATATGTCTAAATCGATAAGTGTACATATGTGATTTATTGGCTTGCATCTAAACTGTTGTTGGAAGGACAGTATGGTGTTTGATTTATTTTATAGAACAGATAGATATTATCTATACATATTGATCAAAGTAGATTATATATATATATATATATATATATATATATATATATATATATATATATATATATATATATATATATATATATATATATATATATATATATATATATATATATATAAATATAAAGATATATATGTATACCTCTCGTACCTTACTGTTTTCAAGATCTATTAGAAATTTACTCAAATATTCATTCCTTGTATAGCCGGGCATTAGCATAAGAGGTGGACTACCGTCCCTTCCTCCTCCTAGTCAATACAGCCTAAGCAAAAGTCATTAGTTTAAACATAGAGTCTTCTCGCATGTTCTCCAGGCAATGTCTTGTGAGTATCTCCGATTTAAATTCACGTCTTCGTCGCAAGTGCCTTCAGCGTTTCAAGTCCAGCTTTGGCCAGACTTGCCTTGCTTCACTACACCAGAGAGTGTTCGTCCACCTTTTATTCGTTGAGGCTTCTGCCTCCTTTCAAAACGCAGTCTTGAGTGGCTTAATGGGTCTTCCCAATTTTACCCTTTCCAGTAGCAGTTGGACCATGCCTCGCTAGTCCATCCACCGTGCAGTTCACTATGACGTCTGAGTTACCGAGACTATCTGAATGTTGAAATGCTCACTAATCTCATTGAGAGACAAGTGGCAACCGAACGCCACTCTAGACCTCAGAGAAACAAAGTACATTTATTTGATTGCCGCCTGACTCTCCACATAGATTACGATATCAGTCGAGGATACCTCATTATGTTATAAAAAATTCAGGACCTTCACAACGCTGTCACTTCTGTCTGACACACGCCGGAGTGATCAGGGAGATGAACTGATATATCTATTTCCAGAACTGATATACCAACCTGCTCTAATAATTCTAATCCATAAACAATATGTGATTAAAAACTATTCTCATTTGTGAAGTTAAGAATATCATCTCGAGTAGCTTAAGGACCAAAATGTATCGATATGTCGCTAAAGGTGTTAACAACAACATCGAAAGTCTAGCAATAGAGCTCTTGAACATCTTTAAATTTTAAAGTTGGCAGACTATGAGCCAATGTTCACTCAACCTCTGTTTCAAAATTAAATATTTCAGGCATATGTATGTGCATATCTCGCTCATTGCGGGATCTATCTAAAGTTTTTTTACAACGAAGTTACAATGGAATTGATAGTTAAGGAAATGGTTATTATCAAAACTAATTAGAATCATATTGATCACAAAAGCTTACTTTGCTAATATCACTTCAATATAACAGTCGCACTATCATGACTGTTGTCAGTAGTATTTTGTACCTCATGCTGATTTAGAATTTAATGGAATATATATTGCTAGGATAACCTAGAATAACTACTAGTGATTAATCTGAAGGTCTTTACAACTCTTGGCAGATTAGCTTTCATCTGCATTAAAAACATGATCCAATGAATTTTAGGATACTCTACTATTACTCTTAGAAATGTAATTTGAGAAACCTTAAATTGTGTAGCCAACGTGCGGATTCAACAATTTAGTCATTCAAACCTCGTAGTTCTTATACAAATCAGTTAACTTTCTTGAAAGTGCATTTGTTACATAAGTGTCCTGCATTTTAACGTAGTAACACTCTAACTCAAACAACAAAATCAACGTCTCACTGCTAAGTTCAGATTCGTCTGCTTCTGTCCAAAACAAATCTCCACATCTTATACTTAATCGTTTACAGACCGCCAATGATAATAAATAAATTTATTCACATACCCAATTTCAAGTCATGAAAAGTAAATTGCACAGGTGGTCAACTTGGCAGGTTCTACTGTTAAAATACTTTTAAGAATGAAATTTTGTTTGTTTTTTTTTATCTTTCCAATCTGTTTTGGGGCTCAATGCACTCTAAACTCTTTCGCGGTTCGCTTATTTACGTCCTACCTTACCAAAATCGAGGACATACGGCTATAGGGTCCCATTTACGTAGAACCATCTACACTCCAACAGGGTGTTATGATGTGTTCATTCACACAATCGATCGTAATCAGATGGCGAAAAATCCCGTTTGCATCCCGCCCCCATCGGAATTCGAACCCGGTTCCTCCCGCTCCAACTGCCGCAGCTTTAACCACTGTGCCATTTGCTCGCTCAATGATGATTTATAATTTTTAAAACATATTCGAGATCGAACGTTATGTTATGTACTATAAGCGTACAACGTTCCTATAATAAACTGTGTTTATTGATTAATTGAATAAAATAGTAGGTATCATATGGGTGGGTGGTAATGTAAAGCTGTACAATCGCGTGGAGCTAGATATGTAAACACTCTAACCAATTTCAAATACAAATAAGCAACTAAGTGCGTCGCATAATTATTAATGTTAGGTATTAAGGGTTAAGAAAGGGGTGAAGTAAATATAATTAAGTAAATTATAATATTTGAGTCACTAAAATAATTGTAATTTATAAATTAATTAATAGTTATGGCATCGTTTAAAACTGGTGTACAGCCAATCATTATATTTATCATAGCGTCCGAGAGTCTGAAAGAACTGGATTCCAGAATATGGTAAACCATTTATCCGATAGATTTAAAAATGAAATATTCATAGCAGACTTGCACTAATAAAAGATAAGGAAACAGATTCGGAACCAATAGTTTTATTTGAAGAACTAGCTAACAGGAGTCAGCAAGTACTCGATACATACTCAATAAGAGTAATAAGCAACTTGATTTGGACTAAATTAACTAAGTAGAATATAACTATGACTCTTCTTATTTTTATCCATGTTAAATTGTTTGTACTTTGTACGTGTACAAGCTCACTCAAATGGTTTAGTTCTTTTAACCCAGTATCTAGAGATTATTTAATATTGCCGAAGTTTTTGTAATATTTGATTTCGAACATTTTTCCGAATTTCATTTCAAATTGCACACCGTTTCTCTACTATATATATGTGTTTATATACCTAATGTACCACAATACGTGCTATAACGATGTTTCCTAGTACATACACAATTTAAGCTGAAATTTTTATGACATACAATACTACCCTTACTTAAGAAGTTTCATACCAAAAGTACAAATCAGTTTATATATGGGGTGTTTCTTTTAAACTGAGACGATCAAATATCTCGAAAAATAGCCACTCTACGGAAAAAATGTCCATAATCCAAATTTAATCATACCGCGTGGGAAATACATTAGTACAAAAAAAATAGCCTCGCCTTGTAGGTGAGGCGGGAGTAACTTTTAAACTAAGATAGGAAGCCATATTTTTTATTGCAGATACGGATTATACGACTAAAAGTACGTATGATTTGAATGAAATATTTTGTTCGGTTCATGATAGATGGTGTTGTAATCGTCAATATTTTCAATTTCTTCTTCTTAGAACACACGCATTCGATTCTGTAATACGTTTGAAATAAAAAACATCACGTTTTCAATGGAAATACTCGAAATTCGTCATCAAAATAATTGATTAATGTAAATGGCAGGTGAATAAAATAATTTTAGCTTAAAATAAGTGTTCAAAATGATGGCCTGCGACTTCAATGCACTTATTAATACGTATTTCAAATGATTGTACACAACTGAGAAGTGTGTTTGTTTGAATTTCAGCACACGCATTTCTGATTCGCTCAATCATGTTCTAACGTGTTGTTGGTTCTTGTTTGTAAACTTTGTCTTTGAGATAGCCCCACAAACAGAAATCTGGCGCAGTAAAATCTGGTGATCTGGCGGGCCAAATTATCAGACCAGCTCTACCGATCCAGTGACCATTGAAATCACGATCAAGTATTTCCACCACCGAATAGTGTGTTGGACAACCATTATGTTGAAACCACATGTTCTGTCTACATACAAACTACATGCCATTTTTTTTGCACTAATATATTTCCCACGCGGTATGATTAAATTTTGATTATGGACATTTTTTCCGTATAGTGGCTATTTTTCGAGATATTTGATCGTCTCAGTTTAAAAGAAACACCCGGCATATATGTTTTTATAGTAAAAGCAAAGAGAATAAATATAAAGAGGAAGATCTTATATGAACCGCGGTTGCATATAAACTAAAAATATTTCTGAGTTATTTGGTGATGGCAAATGAAATAGGATAAACATATATTTTGTATTTCGTTTTCTCTTTTGAACTACAACCAAAAAAAAATATTTGACAATCTATTCCATTTTACAATTGAATTATAATATGAAATAATAGCGAAGTTTTGAAAGAGTCAAATATGTTTTTTTTAGCTGCCGTTCGAAAGAGAAAACGAAATAAAAAATGTTTATCCTATGTCGTTTGCCATCACCAAATAACAGAAATATTTTAAAATTTTTAGTTTATATGCAACCGCGGTTCATCACATAAGTTGTTCCTCTTTATATTTATTCTCTTTGGTAAAAACTTGAAGCGTGTAAGGCTACTGTAAATTTGAATGTGTATATTGTGATTCGAGTTGTTGTATCTTGTAAATTCACTAGGCCGGTTTCGATCTGATGATGACGTCATTGAATGACTGTGTGAACGAAAAGTTCAAATCCATCTTATCAAACATATGATACCGGTCTTGATGTTCATACTGTGCGATCCGTATATATACGTTCAGACGTGACGCGACAGTACTAGTGAAATACAAGAACTTAACTCAAAAATATCGATTTTATTAATTGACTGTCGCGTGAGCTAAATTTGCGATTTATTTGGGTTGCTCCGAACGCCACAAGCTTTTATTATATATTGATTGAGTAAAGTTTTTTTATATCAATTAATCCTGCTTACCTCTTGTACTTTCTATTAGAGGTTAATGTTTAGGGTCATGCCTAGATACGTATAGCTGTGTTTGCATAAGATACATATTCGCCATCTTTTTGTCAAATTATGTACTTGAATAATAGCTTATTGTACCTTTCTTGTTCATTTCTCATTTCTGTTCCCGACAGCTAGAATCGCCATGTCTCCAGCAAACGTTGCAACCTGTATTGAGACTCAAGGCTCACCCAACTCCTTCGCAGTAAGCTTAGTTACGTCGTACTTTACGCCATTATATAGCCAAATTGACGGTTATAGGTTCAATTAACGTATAGAAGCATCTGCACGTTGCAAAGCTCCATCCCACCCTATAGTACAATTTGCAATTTGCTGAAACACTGGCATGGTACTTATATGTTTTCAAGTATTTTAGTGAATTACATTTCCTTAGGATAATTTCATTATTTGCGTTTACTTCGATCTTCATGGATACTTTTAACAGCTGACTGGTGTAAATGGAATACGCGTTTCTTAACTCTTCAGCTGTAAGACGATTTATTATTCTAAAATTGTGTCTAAATATTCACAGTTAGTACGGCCAGTTACTTAAGTTAACTAACTTTCTTTCTGAGATTCAGGCGCACATTGATTTTTTAATGTCCAGACTATTTATAATTCTTGTTGTAGTTGCAGTAATCCATTGCCATTCTAGCATAAGATTTTAAGACCGTTGACCATTTATCAGCTAAGATGCCTCAGACATTTGTCGTTTTGTATCATTATTGACCACTTCACGGTTGATATTTTATTTGATGGTTTGTTTCCTCACGCGGTTCGATTTGCACTAATGTTTCTACTTTTATTATATTTCAAGTAAGTATACCAACACTGCATCATCTGTAGTTAGCTAAGTGGTTTTCTCAACAGTTGCATGAGCCCTTATATAATCTCTTGAATAATGTATATCTATACATTTCACACACCAGGGTCTCTTGTAAAAATATTTTTAGTTTGCCCATAGGCCTTACATTGTAAGCATTGTGGAACAAGCCTCCGCTATAGACTGAATCAACTTGCATCCCAAGATATTTTTGGCTTGATATACTTTACAATATCTTCATCTGCTCTGAAAATCATGTTAAGAGATTCCTTACTTCGCCTTTCTTGTCTAATTGGCACTTCAATTGGCTTAAGTTATTTTCTTTAGAGATCACCAATTTTATCTATTAATATTGGAGGGCTGTTTAGGCCTCGTTATCAATAGTTGTAAGAAATTTTTCACTCACCTGACTTTGATTTTTTACATAACTGTCCAGCTTTAATTCCAATTTCAACATATTGCCCATTGGATTCCAACAATGCATCGTTTTACAAAACTATAACTTTTCTTCTGTTACAATGAATTTGTATGTTGTATTTCTACATTAGGAGCCGATATTGTTACGGTAGTTGTCTTACCTTTTACTGAATTTTGAACCTTAATTTACTGTAAATGTTGAAAAGTAGATTAGATTCCTGGCAGTTACTTTAGTTACAGTTCAAAAGCTCTAGATTATAAAGTTTTTATTTAACAAGCAATTTCGATAAATACGAACTACAAATAAGACTGAAAGCTAGCCTTTTGAAACAACCTATTGTTTTAAATTTCTATCAATTTCAGTTATTTCTCTAGTATTTCTACATTACCTACCAACTCTATATGGTTATGAATTTACCAAATATTTTTAAGATAAGACAGATATAAGATGCGATATTTGGACCATTTGTATGGTCCAGGACTATGAAATAGAACATGAAGTTGAATATAATGACGTACCAAGCCAATAAAAACGGTCTTACTAGGAATACGACTAAGGATAGCTTAATTGGGTGTTTTAAGTTATTTAATTCTAAATTTATGAATTGACTAAGAAACAAAATTGAATTAAATAAAATTCAATTAATTTATTTAAATTTTTAAGTCGCCAGCCATGAATTACGTAATCCGTAAATTGAAAAAGTCATCGTAACTCATTTAAAACTAAAAATGTATTCACAAATTAATTCGACAGTATTGTGATTTATAAATTTAAATTTTTCAATTTTCCATCCACTTTGTTGAGCATGGATACAAAAATCCAATTAACTTACATCAACTTTTAGCATAATATGTATTATGTATAATATTATATACAAATCATAAATTTGTTTCAACATATGGACATACATGTAGATGTAGCTATATATAAGTACATAAGACATTGATGAATTGATCCTTTTCTCCCGTTGATCCGGGTTTGTTTAACTTTTGTGAACAACAATTCCAATGAATAAACGAAAACATCATAAAAAAAAATTTAAAATTGTATCTAAAGGATATGCTGAAATGACGTTTAAAAATGTATAAACAAAATGATTTAATGATGACAGATTGTCAAATCCCATATTAACAGTTTTGATTAATGTGAGATACACGCAATAGTCTAGAACTTAAAATCATACCTATACAAAGTCTAAAAAAGTCATAATGTGTCTAATTACCTAAACCACTGATCTATCGGTGAGAAGTCGTTCGAAAACCAGAAGTAGTATACGAACTCCAGTTTATTGATTTGTTTGAAACGTTGCACTGCTTCCACTGTGAGCTTTTCAAACTACTTGGCGTACATCGCACAAAACTCTTATATGCAAAATAAATTAAACGTTCCTAACCAAGAATTTATTGAGTATCTTGGGTTATTGATAACCAAAAAGAGCTTTTTGATCAAATTTGTTTTTGACGTGAAGTCGATTAGAGCTTTTAACTTCTATCTATGGTTCTGAATACATTATTTTACTTATGTTTTGATCGTTTCACCAGTCTAAAGAATAGAGTACATAATATATATATATATATATATATATATATATATATATATATATATATATATATATATATATATATATCATTTTCATTATATATGTTAATGTTGCCAACATTTAGAATCGTGTTTTTTGGAATATAATTTTGGGTCAACTTCACAAAGGTGAAAACAACGAAAGGCTTTTTAGGAACTCATGTTTAATCTCCAGTAATCTCCTCCAGTGGGGTGGTAAATCGAATCATTAGGGAGAGCTATTCGGAAAATGTTCACTTCATTTCAATGTATGTGTGAACGTTTTCCGAATAGCTCTATATGGGCCATTATTGCTTTCAGATCCTCATTGTAATCGTCTAATACTGTGCACTGGTGATGATTATAATAAAAACTGTCAACAAATCATTGCGAAATCAATACATACTTTTGAATGATGTTTATTTTACTAATTTGGGTTGACAGAATTATGTTTGACTGTATATTTTTACTGTCGTGATACAATTTTTTGGGACTGACATCAATAATATGTCGGGATATAATTTGTTTTTGAACTGATCTAAAATTGGATAGAAATGTTAGTTTTTTTGCCATATGTGTTTCCATAGGATTTTTGTGTTGTTCATGGTAAAACAAATTAATCATGGCCGTGAGGGCCCACGGTTCAACCCACATTTACTCATGCTTGCGCATTAAAATACCTAATCGTGGTGTTAAGTTGCTTCTGGAAATCTTAAACTCTCCAATGACAAGTCAAATGCGATACTTACTCTGCCAAAGAGAGCGAATTTGTAACTGATTAAAGGGGGTTAGCAGATTCTGAACTCAATGTCAGGAAAACTGACCTACTAACAACAAACAACCGACTAAATGGCGCACTGGTTCAAGCTCAGTTGGATCGGGAGGTACCGGGTTCAAATCCCGATAGGGGTGGAAAACGGGTTTCTCACAACCACAAATAGGGTATTATTTAGTCTTAATCAAATACGAAAAGATGATGATTCTACAAAAGACTGGAATCACTGTATACTAGAATTCGCAAAACCCAGATCCCTGATTTTTTTTAAATTCCGTAAATCTGGTATTCAGCAGTTGGAATCCCAAACTCAAATCAATATTAATAATGTATATAATGACGGGTATACAGAAGACTGTCAAAGCTCTGTTACCAATAACAGAGCTTTTATTGATACTTATGATGTAAGTGAATCAACTTTAACACCATAACTGTTAATACACGATCTGCTACAGTTACATCTATTTCTAATAACCAGTTCAATCTAGCTCTAAGAATATTGATGTCCCATTATGAAAGTAGAGCTGCTTGGTATTCTTCATTTACAGATGGCATATGATATGATACTGAACGTTCCCTTTACAAGCTTCGATTTTGTTAGAGCTTTATAGGCAGTTGAAGCTATATATTTTTTCAAAATATGTCTGAATTTTGACCCAGTCAATAATTTAAATTTACCTTTAAGTGTTTAAGTTTTCTGAATGATTTTGAACAATTATAGAAGAGATAGTGCTTCCGTTTTTTTATGTTCTTTTTCTGCATGCGTGTCTTACTGTCCATAGTATACCAATTATCACTGCGCACCAGAATAGTATATAAATCATACTATAGAAATGAACATGCTGAAAGCCTTGCTCTGATATAGTATTTTCGAACTGCTGACGTGTTGCAATTTGGTTTTCGATGCCGTCGGTTGTTGACTTGTTATTTGTTTCGAGCAAATGGTTTTCTTTTGTTGTATTCACGCAATGTGTGAGCTGAAAACTTGGAGAGTTGTAAAATTGTCTTGTCAAATTGTTTTAAGTTGCATGACATTAGGTTAAATAACATTCTTGCAAATTACATCGATTGTGCTTTCGCAGTACTACATATATCTATTGATTCGGCTGGTGAAGCTTATTCCGATGGTTGGTTGCATTCATCGTCTCGCTGCACATATAGTGTTAAAGTTTTTCTTTCGTTGTAATATGGCAAATTCGCATAACCCTGGGCTGTATAATGTGCTCCTAATTGGTAATGTTTGGAATACGAATAGTTTTGAACTAAATATTTGACAACGGCTTACGTCATCTGTTGTCAATGTTGCAAAATGTTCTTTATGGTCATCTATGGCATGATATTCCGTTGAGGTAACCTTTTGTGACTGATATGATCTGGTATATGTGACTGAGATCGTGAATGTCGTGTCCTGGTTTTAGAGTTGAGGGCAGCTTCGATTTGCATGGTTAGAATATTAAACTTTCAGATTGTACGAGTTCACTCTCTTAAGATGACGTTTTAAGGATTTAATTCCTGCTTCTCAAATTATGCCAAAATATCCCATCATTAGCTAACATGAATATTATTTTGACAGGTAGTTTTTTCATACCTGCACGGTCTTTTCCATTATAGAATTTGCAGTTTGATTTGATGTGATTTATCGATGGAAATAGCTGTCAGGATAACTTAACCAAAAAATATTTTTAAGGTTTACTTTCGACGAATCACAAGAAATCAAACTATTTGCCACACTTTTAAAAACTTTTAAATAGTTTTATTTCTTTGGGTTAAGATGCAGAAATTACCACAATCCGCATTATCGATTGTTTCATTTTTCGGCCATAAACTTCAAGTTCACAATAACAAGGTTCTATAAACAATGTCATTGATGCTTAGGATAATGAAGTAGCCTCCTATTACTGTTAAGATATATTTGAACAGTTTATAGTCATAGCGACAAAATCAATTAGTTCAAATTCAATAAGATCCTAGATTGTTGACATAGAATTTACGAAAAATCCAGGAAATTCCACCCCATATTCGCCAAAAATAAAATATGTTTTTATTGATTGATATAATTTATTTCCACGACTAATACACGTGTAGGCATCCCATATAAACAACTACGCATTTCTGTGTACATAGAAAGGATATGTAAATAGAAAAAAAACAAGAAAGGATTTTTCCAACTCCGAGCTTTTTTTTTGTTGCTGTGGTGTTACCATAAAAAATCGTTTTAATATAATGTGGAAATTACAGTTCAATAAATTTTCTTTTTTTTTTTTGTATTTTACATAAAAGAAAATGGAAAATTTATGCTCGTGTATGTACACATATATTCCTTTTGTTCTCTTTATATAATTCAATTTTATTAAATTATAATTAACCGGCTCAAAGGAAACGTAAATTATAATGTGGGAATATTTAATAAAAACGTATATGGGTGTATGGTTGGATAAAGCTCGTCATATGCGGACTAAAAATAGTTTTTCGTTGCAGATATAGTCGAAATGCTGCAGTATATAAAATACTTTTCTACATAGCTAAAGCTTAAAAGTCAAATCACTAAATATTTCCAATCTGTATCGGTCATCGTCTACCAGCCATTAACTATGCAAATGAAAACTATTATTAAATTTTTTTTATTTTCATTTTCTTCTCTCTATAATAATTTTGAATACTACAATCTACTCATCGATTCTAGTACGACAACAATAAAAATAGAAACATAGAATGTAGCATAAAGCTTACTGTCTCGGAATAATAATAGTGAAAAATTTACATGAACAATAAAGTTTTATATTGATTTAAGTCCATCATCATCATCATCAGCAGTACAATTGACACTATCTGTATATATGTATGTATCGAGATGGTGAAGTTTCTCAACTATAAAAATTATTTTGGTGTTAAAATGAAATCCTATTTTATAGTCAACAAATAGAAAAGTAATAGTTTTGTTTGAAAAGTGTATATACGACGACAGTAGATATTTTCATCACAATCGACTGCCCCTTGAAACTCCTCTACTAAAATGTACAAAATAGAATTTCCACTTCATTAATTTACAAAATATAATTTTCCCTTAAACACTGTAGAGATGGAAAAATTATCCTAAAATTCAACAAAACATATTTAGCAATTTTATTTCGAGTAAACAAATTACATAAGTGTATGTGCTTTTCAATTATGCTTTTTCTTTTGTCTATTTCCAGATTCAAAATCAATAGTAACCGAAAGTGATTGGAAGAAAATTACATGGAACGGGAAAATGAAAAATTCTAAAACGATTTTAAGTTCAAAAACTAGAAATTATAATCTACAACAATTTAATTTAGAGACGACAGAATCACCGTCATTTGAAGATTCTGATGTAAGTGTATACTCGTATATACATGTACCAAGTTAGATGAAAGTTTATTAACACTCGAAAATATTTTTTGTTTACAGTCTATGGCACACAATACAACAGTTCAATTAGGTGGGACAGCATTCCTGGTATGCAAAGTCGCTGGTGTCGATAGAGTGGGTGTAAATTGGGTTTGTTTTTTTAGCATAGACCATATTTCATTTTTATTTGTATAATTTTCTATTTATGTACACCCATACCTTGATTTTCATTACACTCAGTTCAACATATTTCTAAACCAAACGTCTATAAAAAAAATATTTTTCTACTAATCGATTTAGAACCAAATCTCATGGATACGACGACGAGATTGGCATATATTATCGTCAGGTACCGAACTATATACAAACGATGAACGGTTCACGATATTGCATACGCCCGGATCGAATACATGGACGTTACAAATCAAATTTGTTCAACGCCGCGACAATGGGATGTATGAATGTCAGGTATTTAAATACAAAATTAATTAATCAACGCAATATTTTTATTATATTAAATTATGAACAATTAATTTAATTTCAAAAGTTTTATCGATAATTAATTACAAATTATTGTTTTTAAAAATCATTAATAATCTGCTAAAAAAAAATAAACGTCTGTTTTGAATTGGGATGGTATAATATACAATATAAAAAGGTCGTTCTGTCTGTACACAACTAATGTATATTTTGGGGAATAAATTATTAAATTAATTAAGGGTAAATATATATATATTTTTTTTTTGGAACAGGATCAAAGGGATGTACATACAGAAAAAGTTTAGATTTAATGTGTAATTAAATGAAAATTTGGCTTAAACATAAGGTTGATATGTTTCGTTTCGTCAAACTCAATAATGTCTCAGAGGAGATCGATTTTGTAATCGCGTGCGGGCTACTATACGAAACTTTTTTTTACAAATACCTTGGTTTAGCCTTGTAAATTATAAAACTCGTGCGTGTATGTACGACTCGTATATAATGCGTCAGTATATAGTGTAACAAGAGTTCTTACAAATTACAGATGTGTGCTTGAAATATTTCCGAATTATAATACATTTAATTTGATCCTCTTCCGAAAGTTAATTTCACTCACTTCAGTTGCAGGACAACTAAATTCATTTTATAAGAGAGCTAGCTATGTAGTTAGTCAAATTCCATTGATATAAGTTATTTGAGTGTTGGAAGGAGAGACCTGTACTAGAAACTTGAGTGATTATATGTGGTCGATGAAGATCACCTCTCTAGAATTATAAATTATTTTTATTTGTTTTTATAAAATGAAACCAATACACTTGTCCATATGTCTGGTTCTGCAACAAACGTTAATCTATGAATTCAAACGAATGATAATATTATTTCGATTCAAAGTTAAATATAAGCGTTAAGCTTTTATGATCTACTTTGCATGAAATTCAGTTTAGAGTTTATCCCTACCATCTACTTTCTATTATTTCAAAATAAAAATGGAGTGCTTTTAGATGTTGCGGAAGAATTTCTTATATTGTCTGTTGAAGCAAAGCAATTAAATGCCACCTGCTCCAGCAGATTTTAAAGGATTGAATAAATAAACTGTCCATCTAACACTTTCAAGTTTTTCCGACACACTTAATATATCCAATTATAAGTATCAAAGTTATAAGTATTAAACGTCATATAAGTATGCCTGGCTCGAAGTAATTAAGGAGCTGGGAAAGTGGAAGGAAGTATCCTAGCAGTTTCTTACAGGCAATCAACAAAGAATCTTTGAAAATACCATTTGGATCCGTTTGAGTTGCAATGTAGTTCGTTTAAGATCGAGATTGTATTTCGTGAGGACTTCCTTATATGCACCTCACTCTCTAGCGTCTGCCCCTAGTTTCCTCTATTTCCTCGTGCCTCATTCTACTAGAAACCATTTTAATAGATTCCCTTCGTTTCACAAGTCAGGTGTTCTCTTATAGGGCGAGTGTAAATAATTATATAGCTGAATTGAGACAAACTCCAAGTTTTCTGATGACTTAAGGGCCTTATATAGACTCCAGCTCGTTGGTCTGAAAGCAGTGATCTTGTAGCTAGTTTTTTATAATCTCTAGATCAAACTGATATAAATTTTATCAGAACAAGAAGACTAAGCAAATAAATGCCAATGACTCGTGTTCATACATCAAGGACAAGTTAACATCAGATCAAGAACTTCTTCCCCACTGGCCGTCACACATATTGGTTTACTTCTTCTGTTAGTCAGTTGACTGTGTTTAACAAGAAAATATTCAAAATCACACCTTATATATTTGTATCATTCCAGCCACATACTTTGACACCTCATTACAACCAAACCGATGATAAAGCTCAGTCCTATCTTTTTGCAGTCCACTGTAGGCCTTTTGATTTCCATGTAGAGTGATGAATATGGTATCTTGGAAATAAAGTAGAGATTATTTATCATCTCGAACTTTCCTCTCACTCCTCGAATATCTACCACGATAGCAACTAAATTCGTGGAGATGAAAATTGGAATGAGAAATCAGTTAATTTACGAGCTCACTATAGTATATTCATTCCGAGCTGTTATCGTTAATCTGTTTTGGTAATCCTCTAAATATATTTCTAGCTATCTATGACTTCTGTATAAGAACGAAAACTGATAAATCTATAGATGTATAGACCTGTACACTATATATACCTGGTGTGTACAGGTACACTATATATACCTGGTGCGTTATGCGTTCTTTTTAAGATTGGGATGTTATAGTCCTAACCCGGCCACTATATGCAGCTTGCTATTGAAGTCATTTCCTTTTCGGACAGCTTATTTTTATGAGTTATTTAAAGTAACTTCTCTACAATACGCATCGGAGTGCCCCCCAAGGGAATCTAAGCCTGTATTTCTAATTTAGCCGTTCTTTCGGCATTTCCAGAGCTTTCGATAGACTTCTAATGTAAAATTGACATTGTGGTCCTTTATCCATATAATCGCGCCGTATACATTGCCTACCAAGAGTATAAAGAGCTCTTTAACTCCACACTTTCAGTCCTTCAATCTGTTTCTTGATTAAACAAAAAATCCGCTACACAGGTAACACAATACTGTCTAGGAAGGTGCAAACACAATTTGTCCTCTGGCTTTCCATTTACCTCTATTTCTGTTCTTTCTCTGGACCAAATTTGGGAGGATCAGACTCGGAAGATCTTCCCAACGTAGTATTGACTTCCAGCGAGTACTTATATCACACTGGTTCCTATTCCCTGTCGAGCTCACTGGAAGTTATTACTGGTTGCTTTAATGTAATCTAGATGATTTATTTCTGGTCTAAGGCCAATCGTACAAATGTATGAATTTGTTGATCGTTGGAAAATTTAGTTCTGTCAACGTTTGCTTTTATAAAAATCTGCAAGTATTTCACATTTCTGCTAATAATGGATTGAGACGTTCGTCACATCGATATTTGAATGCAAACTTTTGTTCATCTATCCAGTTGTCCTTAAATTTTTCCATTGGATTGCTGTCGGGGGTTTGTTTTATTATTTTTCATTTTAATTTGGTTACAATGTTTGCCATATATTGACTTGGAGTGTTTCTATGAAGTATTTTTCGATTAACACCTCCGGCTAGTCTTGGTATATTTCAGAGCATTCGAAACATACAGAGTTCTAAAGTAGAAAAAGGTATTCCTAATCCTTTTCTGCCTTAGTGACAATGAACAAGATAGTCAAGATTGATGCTTAGCCCTTAGTTTTGGCAAAATTTGACCCACATTCGACACCACGTGCGTGTACATCGATATATTCTGATTGATTGACATTACCAAACACATAAACCTCACGAGAGTAACTCGGGATTTTATTTTTGTTTCGTATCAATCCATAACACCCTGATTGATATTTTTTGCTCAACACCCGTAGAGTATTCAAATGACACGGTAAATTTATCATTACATATATACATATGGTATATTGATCGATCGGAAATCTCTTTACATTACCCTTTTATTTATAATTTTATTGATTTCCAATTACAAACACGATATTTTGGCAGCGCAACTAATACAACAAAAAATCGTTTATCATCTTTACCTCATCAATTTCAGCTTGTACTTGTACATATCGTATTTTCAATAACCCATCAATTTTCCAAGATGTATGCAAATTTGGAAAATATTTTATGTTGTTTGTTATACGTTTATGCGGAATCGATGTACATATTTATATACATAATTCAATCCTGCATGTATTTCAATCAAATTATTTTTTTTTAACTCATCCGTAATTTATATACATTATTCGGTCTCACACCACACGTGTATGTGTGTACATATATACATATGTACGTACACCCAATCCGACTATATGTTAACCACATATAACACATATTTATGTTAAATAATAATTTTCGTATATCGGAAATGTGTATAAATTTATAGATTTTCCAAATTTTCACGTTGATATGAGCTTTCTCGCTCAGCTCGTATACCTGATTTCAATTTAATGTTGTTATTATTATTATTATTAAATTTCTACTGAACTGAAAAATTTAATAACGATATACACATAAACAGTTAGTAGAATATGGAAATTATTGGAAAATTCATGGTCTTGACGTAGCACGGTAAAAAAAATGGTTTTTTAAAACTAAATTTCCAGGTGAACGTATTCGTGTTAAGTTTCTCCCCCAACGACGAGATAATGTCTTTTCTAGCAGCTCTAAGTATTTATATACATACATATATATATATATAGGAGAGGATAGAATTTGGGTTACAGAATCATTTTCATTTATTTTTATGATAATTTTCTTAAATTTTTGTAATCAAACTCAAACCATATGTTACGTTCAAGAAAGTTTTAATTTTTACGTAAACATCTCTATATAGCACGAGTACATGTACATCTATATAAACGTTCATGCTTCTGTAGATACTGTGTATTTATAGTAGCTTTTCCTTATTTTGACGAAGGTCGGGATATAACTTATTGTTGGAAAAAGCTTGATGTGTGATAATTTGGGATATTTGGTTTTTGGTACGGTTCTCGAATGTGTGCGGTTTCTAATCAAGTTGAATATTTAAATTATAATTTCATTTTGTGATATAGCTTTTTGAGTTTTTTTTTGTTTAAACCGGAATTTAAAAAGCTCATTTAGGTTACGTAATTATTTACTCATTAATTATAATTATTTATATATCTCGAGTATAACGATAATTAGCGTTGACTATTTTTTAATGTTTGTACGAGTACATATACATAGTTGGGTTGTTTGTTGTTTGTATATATGCGTATGTTGGGATTAAATGTTATCTCACTATACAATAGTGACAGGTCGAGTTACCTTAATTTTATATCTGGTACGAAACACTTTGAAAAATAAATGAGTGAAAAATTCATTTTATATTAATTATGTTTCCTAATCCTTGATTGACGTACCCTTTTCTAAATTAAAGTATTTTATGATTTTTTGAAATACTTGAACTTGAAAGGTACAATTTAGGTTTTTGTTTTCTTGATTATATATAAATTGTGAACTTAAATAAATTAAAAGCACCTAAAAGCTACTTTAATTAAAAACGTAAAAGGATTCTCGAGAATGATAAACGCTATGTTTCAGAATCATAATATTTATGTAATAATGGCCATTTGACATTTATTCGTGAATGTGGGTAGTCATTACCTTATGACCCCATCACTAATTTTATAACAGCTGTCGGTAATTAAGATACATCAAAACACTCAATCAATCATGATCACCGGGAATCGAACTCGATTGGGACGTCTCAAGTTCCATTCCCAGTGGTGACCAAACATCCGGAAAAATTGCATAATGTTGTTAAGCTTTTAGTTCGAAATAATTGAAATACACCGTTTAAAGGTACTAATGGACAAATATGCAAATCAATGCAGTTTTCCTCTACTAAGGTTTACAGTCGTTAAGATATGAAGTGTCTTATTCAGACAAACCACCAGGTTTGACTCCACTTACAGACAATGTTTACGTATTAAAACCACATCCCGTTAGAAACATGGATAATAGAGGCAAAAAAGTCTGCAAAGTTTCTACACCATAACCCTGCCGGCATCTACACAGTTGAAAATTTTTTTGGTATGCGGTGCAATTAGCATCGCATATTGATCCAACTCAAGTTTACGTCACTTTACGATGTAAACCTAACATCGAAATCTGTTTCAATATTAATTGCATCGAAAACGAAATTAAGATGCAGGAATTGTATCGAAAAAAATTTAATAACTAATTGCGTCGAAAAAGCCATTTCGATATAATTTTTGCATCGAACAAAATTTCGACACTAAATGTATCAAATTTGAATACAACAAACATCATTTTAACTTATGGTGCAGTTGCATCAAATTTAGGTTCCTTTTACATCTTTTTTAAAGGAACAAATAAATAATAATTAATATCAAATAAATTTTAATGTAATTTAAAAAATATTTATTTTATTTATTTATAAAGTTTTTTTACATATTGATTAACATTTCAAAATTGTTATTATTCTTAACACAACTAAATATAAATTACATACATAATTTTTATTATTAGATATTTTGAACTTTATAACATAATATATAATAGTGGTTGTTATTACTACAAATATGTTTTTTATTTTTTTTATTTTATATTACGACTGAGTCTTGTACCCATTTAGTAATTTACATTGCATAATACGTTTTCATTAGTCGGAGAAATCACATGATTATCACTAGTTTCGTCTAACTCCTCCTCAGATTTTTCGCCACAGTATAGGTCTATTGACCTCCCGGTCGCGATAAGTCCAGCGGTTTGGTTCTTTGCAGTCTTCTTGTTGGAGTGGTAGTTAGCATACAGCGTTGTTGTGATTAAATGTGCGCATTTAGTTTTTTTAAATTATTTATGCTTTCAACCGTAATTTTATATGCGATGTAACTACATATTTTCAACATATTATGTAGTTTAGTTGTAACGCCTCTCCAATGTTCAATATCCTCCGATTTCCAAAATGTCAAATATAAATGGAAAGTGGGTGACTATAGGCACAAAATATGAGATGCATTCGATTTCGAGAGCTAATATCCCAAAATGAATGGCAGCTAAGAGATGTACAAAATTAATAAAATAAAACTTTAATTAAAAACATAATTAGCACATAGAAGAGTACAAAAAATAACCCTAACCCAATGCAATTTTTAATGTACAATACTTATCGACAGAACAATAAATATATTGCAATGCAATGCTATTTGCATCGTATAATTTTTTTTAGTTGATTAAACCGGTACGCTTACACACACAAAATTCACATATTACGCAACAAAATCTGGTTTCACTAAATTTTTGACAAAATAATAGATACACTAATAATATTATTAACTTACCTGAGCTGACAAAATCTTGGAACTCCCAATTATTATTGTGGCGAATTATCTTAACATTGTTATTTTCAATTTTAATAATAATTGCATCTAATAAATGCTAATGCTTCCATTAAATTTGAACTCATACTAATTACAATTATATGATCAAAGCCGAAATTACGTCGGTCAAAACGATGGCGCTTACATATTTTATTTCCATCAGTTTTTTTTTCGTTTCGAACGCATTTTTAATTAATAGTTTTCAATACGCATGCGCATTTTTTTGGTTACAAAATTGCATCTTATATTCTAGCAGTTACATCAAAAAAACTTTTGATGCATAGTTTAAATCAAAATATGTTATAAAGTAAAATCGAATACGGCTCGATACAAGGCTTGCATCGAATTTTGTTGCAAGATTTTTAACTGTGTAGTTAAGAAATTTGAGTCTCGTTCGTTATCACATAAAAGTTAACTTGAGTTTGAGGCACTCAATTCTGTTCTCCTTTGTTTTCTATAGAGGAAACAGTCAAATAGTAATACAATCCTTACGGCCCTGTGTGCTTTACCTCCTAAAATTGCACACTACCACTCTTGCCTAACCTAACATATGTCAAAAATAACTTCTCACAAATGCAGGTGGCAATCAACTTCGTTTCAGATCGCCACAAGACTAATCACTAAGCGATCGAAATCAGGCCCACCCAACAGAATTACGGCATATATAAAGGGTTTTCCAATAAGATGTTTCATTTTGAATAACCTGCTATTTGGGCAGCTGTCAATTTTGAAGTTATTTTGACATTTGACAAGTAAAAACTACGCCATTACTAAACATGAAACGATGGACGCTTCAACAACGCGTTGAAATTGTAAAAATTCGCAAGAAGAATTGTGAACATTTTCGTTGTGAAACTGGAAGACAAATTTGAGGTGTTGGGAAAAGTTAGTGATGTGAAGAATCAAAACCGTGTACATAGCTCAAGAATAACTGAGAATATTGCCGCTGTAGTCGGTAGTATTGAAGAAAGCCTAGGTTTGTCAATTCCTCGTCGATATTCGGAATTATACATTTCACAAACGACATTACATCGCAATTTTATAGAGACTGATTAGGTCTTTCAAATGGTCCGAATTTTCACCGAAAAATCGTCTCCAGTGAGGCCCATTTTCACCTTGGAATTTATGTAATTGAGCAGAATTGACTCATTTGGAGCTCAGAAAATCCAAAAATTGTTTAAAAAAACCCTCCATCCTCAACGTGTCACTGATTGGTGTGGTCTTAGGCTGGCGGTGTGATTGGACCTTACTTTTTTCAAAATGAGACTAGTGCCACTGTTACGGTGAATGGATTGCGCTACTGACCAACGAAACACTTGCAATTTTGCAAGAAAAATATTTCCTGAACGTGTTATTTCTCGAAGAGGTGATCAACATTGGCAACCTAGATCGTTTGATTTAACACCTTTAGGCTTTTTTGCTCCCAATGCTCCACAATCGATTCGAGAACTTAAAGATGAAATTCGTGAAGTTTTCGAGGACATAAGGCACAAATGCGCGAATTGGCCATGAAAAATTTCATGAAAGGATATGATGCTGCAAGCGGAGCCGTGGGCGACTATTTGACTGATTTCGTTTTCAAATGTTAATGGCACACTTTCCTCTGTACAATGAAATAAATATTTAAATAAACAATATGAAACATCTTATTGGAAACCCCTTTATATAGTCATAATCAAAGTGGAAGGGAAATTCAATTTCAGGCGAGTAATGTGGTGTTAAGTAAGTCGCGACACAACAAAGCGATACGAAACCATTCGTCCCAGAATCACTCACTAATTGCTATTTTGTATTTGTCAGTTAAAATGGGGTGCGAACAGAATTGCAACCTCTATAAGAAGGACCATACAAAAGAAATCCATCATCTCCGCAAACTGTTTGTTCTCGGCATAAAGGTCAAATAATAGCCAATCAGGCTCAACAGACTGAAACCTACATACGGCATGCCAATATATTAGTAAAATATTTCAATGTAAAATTACTGATTTTATCTGGACACGAAGTGGTGTAGCAGTTAAAAAATATTTTCCAATTGTCACAATACTTAACCAGTTTGGCAACAGGATTTTCATTGATGAGCCACATTTTTCCACTGACGGGACCATCTTAACTACAGTTCAACATGTATCTCTTAGAATCTTCTTGGAGCCACACACCTTTTTCTTAGTCGTCCTTTGTAAACAATATATATTACCAATTCCTTCCACAGTTGCTTACATTAACCAATTCTTTCACAGAATATTTTGACATTTGCCATAAAGAGAGATCACATCTAATATTAAACAAAAGCGATTAAAACGATTTTTATGATTTAAAAGATGCTTTCGAAATTTAAGCTAATGGACGTTCCCAGTAGCTAAAATGTATGTATAATAAAGTTATAGGTCGTATAAATAATATTACAGAGCTATATAAAATCTTTACACGAATGATACACGTGCTGTCAAATATTTTTATTATCCCATTGAATGGAGCAATTAAATACTTAATCCCACTCAACGATCCCAATAACAATCACATGATGTAGATATAATATATCGCAGCACAATAAAAATCTCTCGAGATATATCCTATATATACATGTATACGACAACGGGTCCATTGTCTGTTTAATGCACTAGCACACCGAATACAATAAAATACACTCGTTTAATGAAATATTTTTTGTTTTTATCTTATTAAATTATGAAAGATCATATAACATATACCAATTCAAAACGTTAAGACAAGACAATACACCTTGTTCGTCTTTATATTTAATTCAGACTCGTTGATAATAGAAACTAAACACGAAATTAACTTAATTTGATTTCTATTTATATAAAATCTAATTTAATTTCTTTTAACTTTCGATATATATGTATAGGTATCAACGGCAACTGGTGTTATATCACATTTTGTTAATCTTCAAGTCGTTGTTCCAGAAGCATTTATATTAGGGTCGGAAGAATTACACGTAGACATGGGATCAACAATAAACCTTGTGTGTGTAATTGAAAAAGTATGTTTTGTATTGAATTTATGTATTTATGTTTTGCTTTATTTATACATGATTTATGTTGTACATTTATACATACACATAAGTCATAGTTTTTATTATGTATATGTGTATATATGTTTGCTTAGTAGCTTTTATGTACACACATATATATTTTACTCAATAAAGGGAATAAACAATGAGCTTAATATTTTCTATTTTTTTCTTTCTTTCTTTAAAGCATCCGACACCACCACAATATGTATTCTGGCAGAAAAATAATCAAATGATTTATTCAGATATAAGTAGACGTGATATAACAATTGAAACAACACCAGGACCTAGAACACAAAGTCGATTAATTATACGGGAGCCCCAAATGTCAGATTCGGGTAATTATACATGCTCAGCAAGTAATACAGAACCAGCGAGTATTTATGTTTTTGTATCAAAAGGTATGTAGATTAACCATCATTATATATTATATATATATATATGTGTGTGTGTGTACTATCATATAGTATACGTGATCGCATGTCTAACATTATGTTACAAAACTTTCCCTCTTTTATTACGTATGTAAAGGTATGTATGAAAGTATGTATATGAGCTTGCAACGCCAAATTAGGTAATAAACCACTAACAAGCTTTTAACCCAAATAAATATAATTTATTTTACTTATTTGAGAAAAAAGCTAATTCGCTTATTTAAATAAGCATTTATGTATAAATTAAATTTTTCACATCAGTAAACCGTTCAATTGTTCAACAGGTAACCATAACAAACATAAAAGACTAACTAGACATCATATTAAAACTGCTACATGCGGGAAATCCTAATTACCGGTAAAATAGATATTTTTACAATTATCTTTGTTTCGAGGATTAAGTTAATGTCTCCTATCGGAAACCTTACTCGAACTACTTTAAAACTAATTACGAGCACTGTTGGGCTTACATCGTGTAATTTACACGGTTTTTTACATTTAAAAAACTTGTTATTTACATAAGGTTATTTTTTAAATTCTATATATGTAAGAAACGGAAAAACCAATTTTATGTAAAACAACTGACGCGCCATCTCCTAGTAAATCTAATTCTAACTAAAGCGCCATCTGTTAGAAAATCTTCTTACTATTTACGAATAAAATTTGTGAAATAATTAACTGTGTACCATTTTTTCGACTACATACCAAATGCCACAAAATTATTTGATTTAGATTAAAAATTTTAACAGGTTTTGCAAATACGAATTTATCTTTTGTTAATCAATAATCAGCAAAGAGAACGTCGGTTAATTTTTGACATTTAATAAAAGATGGCACTGCGAATGATGTTGACTTCGTTTTTTACATGAAATTTACGGTTTATGTAATTTACACCATTTTTTACATAATTTACGTCAAAAGAGGTAAAAAACGTTTTTTTTATGTAAAAGTGATTATGAGTCATACTGGAAATTTAAGTGTTGTTCATGCTTAGACATATGTCAAAATATTACAAGCCATCAAGTAAGAAATGGGAGATTGAGAGAGTGAGAAAAAAATGGAGTTCGAAAGTGATACAAATAACAAACGTGTTTGTTGACTATGTAACGAGTAGGTTCTAAATGTATTATAAACACCCAGATCTGCTTTTCCTGAAATTATCTATCTTGAGATAAAAACGATCAATGTTACACAATAAATGTGGTATGTGTTGATTAGAACTGAATTCCGACCCAAATATTAAGTCACCATCAGTTGCTTAAAGTGCTGAATAAATGTCATGAGACCCTGTAATTTTACTGCTTAGCCCTGTAACTTCAAAATAATTTCCCCGCTCATATCTTGATATTATTATTCTAGGAGCAGGAACTAATAAACGTTGAGCTGCAGTGGACCACAACCTATCCGGTATCTTTTATTTTGTGTTTCGTTATAAGCTAGCCGTCCAATTTATCATTTAGACTCTTAATAAAACCGACTATATATCCCGGCGTGATCTATCCATTTGTGCCAACTGTTCCGCCGTCATAGTAATAAGGTCGTAGACAGACAAAAAACAAACTCGGTAGGTAACAGTCAGACAATTTCATTTTCTTAAGATGGTATCTAAAGGCATTATGACCAATAAGCAGCCTCAATTCGGAGTAGCTAAGTACAAGAAGAGTGATAAATCTTTTAGATTGCGTAGATATCGACACGTTGCACTAACATGAAGCGAATTTTGAAGTTACCAAGCAGGGTCATTTCTTTCAATTTCTACATGTCTCATCACATACACTGGAGGTTTTTAAATGAGCAACTAGAATACTTGCCCTCGGTTTTCCTAAGAATGCAGTGAAGGCAGTACTAATAGAGCCACATTACTAGAAGTGGGACACGCTTGTATTGTTATTGAGATTCCATTGGAAGCTATATGTTTTCCTTTATTAAGTATACAACTTGCGAATTTATCCCCTCAGTCTCTTAACTCAACATAAAGAGTAGGCACAAGTTACTTGTAGATCATCTTTGGTTTCAATCCCCAAGTACTAGCTAAAAGCTAAAAACAGGTCCATAATACACTGAAATTTTATCAACCTTGATGGTATTTTTATTCGAAGTCAATATCTGATCTAGAATCACTCATAAATATTTTTATTCTTTGTACATCGAAAATTGAATCATATTGTGTGCGTTTCAAACGGTGGCCGTTAGTAACAGCACCATCCTGTTGTAAATGATACTGTGACTTTGGTGTTACGTTAGTCCTTTAGCCTTCATTTCCGCATTATACCAACCAGATGAAACTGATGACGGTCAATAATGACGGTTGGATATATGACTCCAATATATATCTAGATCGTGATCGTTACAAGATGCTACAAATCACGATGTTATGGTTTATTCAAGGTATACTAATCAATCAAATTTCAGATGGTTAAGCCATTTTTGGAGTGTATATGAATTTATGAGAAACGAAAGCTCCCGAATTATTGACAAAGATGTTAATTAAATCATTGGGTATGGTCGTCTTATTTTAAGACAGAAGGCACTCCTGTTTTTTTCAATAGTAATTGACAGTAGTGTGTGTCCGAACAGGATATCCGAATAAATAATTCCAATTATTGTCGAACGCTCCTTTAACTCTTGCATTTAAATTTGACGATATCGCACGGTTGAGTAAACCACCGATTTAAAGACTAACTCACTATTGTTGAAGATGGTGAATACAGATAGATCTTTACTGTTTTTACATCGAGATGAAAGCCAACTATATATATTCCAACTATGAAAATCCGATTGTCTGATTAAAATGCATGTCTCAAAACGAAAGTTTTCATCAGAAGGGTTCACAAATATCATGTTAGATCTACAAGATTGATGAAGTAACATTATTTCATCAAGTGGCTTTTGAGCACACTTAAAGCTGATATATATTCCAGAATCGTCTAGATTTGAACAGGATCGGTTGTTCAGGATCTACCATGACATATTTAACGGTGGACTTCATCAGCTTACCTCAATCTCTTAAAAAATCTCAAAACACGTTTTTATGGAAAAACGAAAGCTCTTCAATTATTCACAAAAATGTTAACTAACAAAAAAGTCTGGTGCGTGAAATCTGATCAGAACATATCAGTTGGGCATGTATAACTTGTTTTAATTAAACAAGGGCACACACCGGTTATTCCAATGGTGATAGAAGACCATAAATATGGTTGTGTTGTTTCGATAACGCCTTCCATTCAAATTTGACGTTTCGTGGTTAAATAGATCACTAATTAGAAGACTAACTCCTTACTGTTCAGCATGATGAATATAAATCTTCACTGTTTTTTCGTCGTTTTGAAAGTCAAGTGCGGAAAACATTGCAGATGGTACGATATACTATATACGCTGCACTATTTACACTTCACTTTGTTCTCTGGATGTAATGCATGGTAGCAGTTACATCCTTTTTTTTACAGAATGAAATTTTGGGGAAGTGGGTTTCTGATATAAGACATATATCTATATTATGCATGTTTAAGAATATATCTAGTTCCTGTATGTGGTGCAATAGCCCATTTGCATTCCAGGTTACAATACGTAATGTTTTATTCATTTCTTTTGTTTATAATTTGATTTTATATAATTTATATTGTCAATCACTCGATCAAGAGTTCCGTCTACTCTTTTATTGAAACTAGTTTGTGATTTCATTTCTTCTAGTGTTTTTTGCAGACTTCGTTCCTGCGTAGTATAAGTCTTTCGTTGATGTTCTCTATGTTTTTCAGTATATCCTGTAGTACGAGCTGCACTTTAGACTGTTTCTGCTCTGTCTGCTGGACTATCTATGCATAACTAACGTTTTCAATTACACGCTCTCTTTGCATGTTAGGAATTGGCGGTTTTGTTCCCGTGTTTTTTTTACAGGTTGTATATTTCTTATTGTATCTGGTTAGCGTGATTTATCTCTCATTTTTTGTAGTTCTACTGCAACTTCACATCCTATGTAGTTTGCTGGATGCTGGGCTTTACAATTGATACATTTCGGTGCTGTATTTCGGGGAACTGTGCAGTCGTTTCCTGCATGTTTCCCTGCACATTTAACACACCTTGCTTCACGTTGACAGTACTTTTGTGTATGATTATAAATCTTGGCAGTTTTTACATTGAGGTATTAGTCGAGTGACCTTTCTCGGTGTTTTTATTTTAACCCTGAGGTTGAGGATAGCCTTAATTTTAGAAATATTTTCTATTTGTTCTTGGTTGTCGAATGTTAGCATGAAAAGTGGGAGACCTCTTCTCGTGATTTCAGCATTCCCGTCTCTGGTTTCCCGTCTCACTTTTCTGATAATGTTGACTGCATCGATTATTTTTAGACCTTTGTTTTGCAGGTCCTCAATATTTTCATCTTTTTAACAAGTTGGATGGAGACCTCTTGCCATTAATTTAATTGATCAATCGTTTTTATCTTCGTAGGTATACCACTGGTGACCATCACCATTTAATTTGTTGGCTAGAGCTTTGTAGTCTTCGTCCTCTGTTGTGTTTATTTTCCAGATGTTATTACTGAGTGATATTACTTTTTAGTCATTTTTTACTATTTCGTTCATCAGTTTCTGAATAGAGTTTCTGAATCGTGATTTGATATTCCTAGAATGTTGATCGGGGGTGGAACCTGTTTCTTTTTTTCTGGGTCACGTACTTTTTGGACTGTAATTGCATTAACACTTTTGATGTGGGTTTGAATTGGCTTAATTTTTGGTGACGATTCAGCTTTTCTCTTGCATAGGTTTGTTTCTTTTCTTGGTTTCTTATTTGCTCTCTTGGATTTCTGCAGTATCCAGTTGGTTTCTCTTTCAAACTAGTCTTTATCAGTGTGAAATTCGTCTTGATCTGAGGCGAGTACTTGATTGCTCACTAATGTTGAGTTTCCTGCGTTGTTAGTTTTATTTATTATCTCCGCGTTGTTTATAATATCTATTTGAGCACTGGAGGTGACTTCAGTAGTTGACTTGTTAAAATCGCATCGCATTGTGGTGATCTCCGGCGGTGGAGTTGTTGGTAGTGTTCTAAGAAGTGCATTATACTTCTTCCACCAAAGGGCCATTCATTTGTCGTTTTTTCCATACTCAAAATTTATGTCATTATCACTTTATAATGTACGCCACTATACACTTTTAAAATGTTATGCACACAACAATTAAGTTTTTGATTAGCACTGCCATTTTTTAACACTGCACTTTTTAATTAAAATAAAATTCTTGTGTTATTCGAGTCAGAATGATGACTTTGCACTTTAATTATAATTATTTAACGTGTTCGAAAAATACAAATACTCATCGTAATGATAAACTGTCAATCCAAAAAATTTGTATTCAGTAAACTTATATTAACGCCTTATATGTATTTGATGATGAGCTTAATCAGCCTAAATCTCTTAAGCCGAAATTTACAAAACATCTCTATAATATCATAATCGATCGGGCCATACATTTAACAAGCACCCTCGACCACATTCAAATATTAAATTTAAATCGTATTAAAGTCAAATATTTTATTTCGTATATGCAAAATCCCAACCTTTTTGTGCTTTATATGCAAATTTATGTTTTTGCGGTTTAAGTTTAAAGGTCATTCGCATAATTTTATGTGATTTGATTAAAGTAATAACTTTATGCGGTATAGACAAACATATTTGGGGAGGCTATACATGTATTATGGTAATTTGATCGTAATTAATTACAATTAAAATTCTATTTATAAATTTTAAAAGCTCTCGTTGTTATATGTGGCAATGTGTTTATGATTAAAACATTCCATGTGTATAGGACACGGTCGGTTATTTCGATCAACACAGAATTTTCCAGGCTATTATTTGTGCTTTTAGATAAACAAAATATTATATTTTAACACCTCATCGAAAAATTACAAAAAAAAATTATTTTTCTATTATTCTATGGTTTATTGTATTACTAAAACCATAATTAAATTATAATCAATTTACGGGCTTCGCCAGAACAGCATACACATATATACAGTGTGTATAAATATATAAGCAGGTCGCACGTGCTTTATTATAATTGATTAATTTTGGTGAATATCAGGCGACCATTTTTAGGTCAGAGAGAAATTGTCGTCGGAAAAACCTTTTTTTTTTTTGTTTTTCACTTACAAAATAAAGCGATTAAATTGAAGCGATAGATAGAATCTCTCATCTAGAAATAAAAGGGTACATTGTGAATGCGTTTGCCAAAATGTGATGAAAGAGGACCTGTCTAATGAAAATAAAAAAAAGAAAATTCGAAACAAAAATTAATTAATTCCCGGTTTTTTTTTGGTGTTGTTGTTTTCGGTGTTCTGAAAAAATATTTTCTTCTTGTGTGATGCTGCTTCTCGTACACAAAACGAAATTATTTTTTTTATATTTAAAAAAAAAATTTAATTTATTTATATACGAGAGTACATTTTGAAAATTCTTAAGTAAAATTTTGGCAAGAATTCGTTATAATTTTACTGTGTTATACGCCGCTGTGCGTGTATATCGTAACCATGAGCGAGCGATATGAATTTATTTAATAATGAAAAAAGCTTTTTGTGTAATTATTCACTTTAATTTCTGGTGTTTTTTTTTTATGATCATTTTAATGGAGTATTATATTTAAGTCAACGAAAAAATTCTATCATGTTATTATTCAATGTGCTCGATAGGAGGTTGAGTGGGAGGTGGTGGGATGACACAAGGAGACGTATTAAAATTACTTTGAGGGAACAGATGATATATATAATATACAAAGAATATGGTTGTCTGGTGCGGTTACGAATGAATTAATTTTGTTCTTCTTATTTTGGGTGTTAAGATAATAAGGTGAACTTTTATGATCTGTGACCTGTAAACAATTTAAATAATATTATAAATACATAAAGATTTTATTTTTAGAGTTTGAGTTGGCTTACAAATATATTATATTAGTCAATTATTTATATACGTTGATACAGATAGGGATTTAATATAATGAAAGCTTATGAAAAATCTTTCTCATTATAAAATGTTCTAGATAATATATACATACATAAGTCATTTATAAAAGCTGTTATTAACCAAATTAAAATATCTAATAAAAATCTATATAATGTTAAAATCTCTTTCTGACACTTAATTTAATTTGATATAAGTGGCTACGAGTAAAAATTCTGTAGTCGGCTGTCCTAAACACTCACTGCTAAGCTTATTATGGCCCTATCGGAAAAACAAGATAAGAAATGTGAAATATGGATTTGGTATTATTTCTAGTTGGATTTGAGAAAATCCCGCTTGAATACTAATACAATTTTGTTGCTACCTTTAACTTAATTTTGTATAAAGTGCATTCACATAATGAAGAGTAAGCGAACAATAGTATAAATCCATTTCACATTCAAACATAACCTCAAGATTAATTGAGACTACTACTGAAAAAACAACCAATTTTAGATTGAAAATGGAAACATTGTTAAGATTGATGAAATAAAAAGGTGTCTATACCATATACCTGTCTAGACGCCGTATTTTTTTTTACGGCTTTTACAGGCCATTATTGGCCCGTACCGTGTCAACAATCTGACTACATCGGTTTCGATCACGATCCAGCTCTTCATACTGCTGCAAGCAACCAGAAGATGCCAGATCGCTCTCGACGCCGTGGAGCTATCGTCGCCGACCACGACGTTTTAGCCTAGTGCAAAGATCGCTGTATCATTCGTTTCGGATCAGCACGCAGAACGTTCCCAAGCCAGCGTACTCGCTGTCCTTTGATTTCATTTACGATATCAGGAATTTGCATTAAATTCCTGATCTCGTGGTTGAAACGAACTCTCGAATATTAGAAGCCATCTTTCGTACTCAAACGTCAAGGTCCAACTATCACATCCATACATGACAACGGGTCTGATCAACACTCTGTACAGTTTCAGCTTATTCGCAATTGCAAGATATTTTAACTTCAACAGTATACTTATTGCTGTTTTTTTTCTGGAATAAATATTGGTCTCACTATACGGCTATACGGCTCACTATACGGCTTTTCAAAAAAACTTTCAATTAACATATGACTGCCAATTATAGGTTTGGCTGAACTTATGCCACATTTTGAACACTCGCTTCTATTATTATCTCCAAGGAACAGAAAAATTAAGTAATCCCGCCATACCAACCAATATGGATTTTTTCCTATTACCTGGAACAGACCGCCAATTATTGTTGAAAATCTTATGTTCTTGGTTTGGTTGGAACAGCGTAAGGTACCACGTAAATAAGCAAAACTATATCGCAATATGTGATATCATGATGATCTTAATTTAATAATTTTATGTTATATCCTTGGCACTTCCTATATAACCCAACAACGAATAATTTTATAAAACTTCGTATTTCAGTAATGTCGTACCTATATAAAAGTAAACTAATAAGGAGTGGTCTTTTAACGGTTACTTCCTTGATTGCCTGTTCCATTCCCTTATGTCTTATTCACGATTAACGGCCGTGCAAAAATTATTTAAATGTATCTAGAATGTAAAATTCGCGGTTACGCGATGTAAATTACACTGTTTTTTACATGTAAAAACGTGTAATTTACATAGGGTTATTTTTTACATTACATGTGTAAAAAAAGCAAAATGAGATTCCCCGTTCAGCTTAAAATTTTGTATAAATACCGTGTAAAATGCAAGTGATAGAAAAAACCAAGGGGTGATCAGAGAAAATGAAACATCGAATTGTTCTACTTTCTTTTGAACAAGTCAAAAGAAAAACTTCATAAATAATTCTTATGTTCTGTTATACTTGCAGCCGTCTTGAAAAATATGGGATACAGTAGGCAAGGCTGCTTTGTCTCCCATTCTATCGGTAACGTTTTACTATCTGTTCCCCTTTTAACACCCTCAGGTAGAATGAATATGATTTTCTTTTTGATAACAGTGGGGCATTGACCATGCCATCCAACAACGGTGAGTGGTATATCTCATCACAAGTTTCTGATCTATTCTTGATTAGATCAGATAACCATTCATCCGCAGTAAATCATGACTGTTTTCTCTACTGATCTGACCTGTGGAAAATAACGCGATTCCTTGAAAATGGCTGTGCTCTGACGTAAATTCGAGCTTTTTACTCATATTTCTTGTTGAACCTATTTCGAGCAGTACTTCATGAAGCTGAACTAATTGTATAAGGATATTAAAATTATAAAACCACCCAGCAACCTTCAAACATATTTAAATTTGCATACTCAATATAACCACCCAAATGAAGTCAAATGAAATGAGCTTTCACCCATTCAAATCATATTCGAAATGATGACTCATTCTATTTAACAACTGTATTTTGTTGTTGTATTTTTTAACCAAATTGAATTTAGAAGAAAATCTATTTTTCATTCATTTGTGTCTAAGAAAAAGAAAAACTTTTAACATAAATGAAAAATAACAACATTTGGTTTTGGTTATTTTTAAGTTCTTCAAAACTATCATCATTATGTGTATTTTGTATCTGTGGAAAACCCAAAAAGCACAGCACAACAAAAAAATACTTGAAAAAAACTTATTTTTAACTAAAACGAGAACATGATAACACAGAACAAAAAAGTTCCTTTTTCAAATTTCTGTTGACATTTGACGTAACTTAAATTTACGTGAACACGTTTATGTGAACGAAGAGAGACAAACTTTCTCGAGAAAAAATTTCACACCTTTACATATATATACTTACCTACATACGTATACATAATTTTTTTTTTCGCAGTAGATAAGAGCATAGCTGTATACATATATATGTACATTCATAATTGATTTGGTTTCATGTTTTTCTTTCTTTTCATATATGTATAATCAACTGACGACAACAACGAAAAAAAGGGGACAACACAGCAGCTATATCAAGAAGGAAAACATCATCCGCAAAATGTATAACAACGTTTTTTTCATTTAAGTTAATATTTTTCCCATGTGTCCTACTAAATTTATTTACATACAGGTAGGTTGGTTACATAAAAAAAAAATATATGTATATAATATACTTTGTCGTGTGCTTTTATTTTAATAACACAAAAGGTTCTATGCATAAAAAAAAATTATTATGGTTATTCTATTTTATGTGGTGTGTACCAGAGTACATGTTATGTACAACCAACCCTTGTGGTTAACAACACATAAAATGGAATAAATAATATTTCTCTTATGCATACAAACTATACATATAACACATATTATAATTCACAAAATACATAATTTAACATTTTTTTTTATTTGATTGAAATACAATTACAACAATTGAATCGATAAGAATATATAATTATATAAAGGAGTTTGTATTGTTTATGAGGGTAAATAAATAACGAATATAAGGTAGATTCCTTAATCAAAGTAAAGTTGGCTTGTATTACTTACCACCTAAAGTCCTCTTTCTAGTTATAAGGAGAAGGTTTCGAAAGCTCACTTTCGGTTAAAGAATTTTTTATATGATTATATGTTGAAAAATAAGAACCTACCATGCAAAGCAACGAAGGTGACTCTAACTTAACCATTTTCCATTAATTAATAAAGCAAAAAACAATGAAGTGAAAAACACAAATGGGAGAGAGAAAAAGTATTGAATCAATAAATTATAGGAGTGACTGCACGTGAGTGAGTTAATGCTACTGTAGCCTGATAGTATTTTGTATAAGACACAGTTGGAACTGAAAAAAAATAATGCTTAGCAAATCATACTTTAAAAGTTCAGAAAGCCTTCGTAATATATGTTTGACGAAATATGTCTATGAAAGATGGATTTGATCTTTTCGATTAAAAGGACATTCAATGACGTCATCATCAGATTGAAACCGGTTGTATTAGTGATCCCGACGTCTCTTTTTATTTAAGGAAAATTCATTCCATGTTAATATCTTCTATGACACGACCTCCCAAAAATTTTATGTTACCTCGTGTGCAACCTAATAACACGGCAAAAATTAACTTCTCACAATGGAATTGTGTCTGCCTTCTTCTCTTCTCCCGATATTGGTGGTAGTCTGTTTCACACTTTCAAGGTTCAGATATTTTCAGGAAGTTCATTATTAACTGCAAACATAGCCAAACATCATCACTAATATAAGATGGACGAGTAATCACTATGCGGGCGAAATCAAGGCACCCAACGCATTACGGCACAGAAAAACATAATTGTGGAGAAACAATATGTTGTCGTTCAGAAGTAACTAGATAATTCTGCCGTAATACATTTTCACGCCACAATCAATTAAAAAAATAAAATCAAAATTTTCGAGATAAGTTGTCGTAATTCTCTAGGACTGTTTGAAGCAACACGATTAAACACGCATATAAGAATCCCACAGTATATATATCAAGTATATACCTGATGGATTTGATCTTTTTGACAAATATACGTCATCATCAGACCAAGCGAATTATAACGGATAAGCAACAACTCATAAAAAAATCTAATCAACAAGCTACAGCATATCTCACTTTACAGCGTCTTTTACATGATCTGGGTTTATTGTCGAGCTTAACCGAATCTGTTGTGTATATAAATAGATAAAGTCAATACTCACCCAGTTATTCTCACCGTTTTTTTTTTAATTAAGCTTTAATTGGGTGCAGGGTGAACTTATTAGACTGTCCTAGCTGATTCTAACTGACAGAGCTCTTGCACCCAAATCCCAATGCGCGGTCCTTCAAGTAAAGGTTGATAGCCGCCTTAAACTTGTGCATTTTATACTCAAACGGAAACTGAAAACCGGATAAAGAATTTCACTTCCCAGATGTTTGATAAATAAATTCGCGCTTTGCACCTTCGAGGTTTCTGCCGCTTCACCGTAAACCTATGCTCATTAACCGATCCTCATGTTATCCATCCTGGCGTAACAAATGGTGGTATTTTCTCCTTTAATTCTGCAGCACATTTACCATTTATTAATCTATAGAACACGCCGAGTTCTGCATCATATCTGCGGTGCTGTGGCTGTCTAGATCTCTCGTAAGTCTAGAGTTTCGTATTATTCGGATGATAAATTACAATGGAATCACTTGTTAAACAAGATATATCACTTCGTTTGACATTTCGATATACTCATGGCAAAGAGAATAAATATAAAGAGGAACATCTTATATGAACCGCGGTTGAATATAAACTAAAAATATCAAAATGTTTCTGAGTTATTTGGTGATGGCAAACGAAAAAGGATAAACGTATAATTTTTATTTCGTTTTCTCTTTCGAACATCAGCAAAAAAAATATTTGACTATTTCAAAACATCGCTTACTATTTCATATTATAATTCAATTGTAAAATGGAATAGATTATTATACATCTATTCCATTTTACAATCGAATTTTATTATGAAATAGTAGGCGAAGTTTTGAATAGACAAAATTTTTTTAGTTGCCTTTCAAAAGAGGAAACGAAATAAAAAATATATGTTTCTACTATTTCGTTTGCCATCACAAAAAAACTCAGTAATATTTCTAGTTTATATGCAACCGAGGTTCATATAAGATGTTCCCCTTTATATTTATTCTCTTTGCTCATGATATACCCTGTTGCTGTCTTAGCCCCATATAAAAATATAATATTTGAAAAGACTGCTTTGATGGAGAAGAGAATAGTATTATAAAAAAACGAAGAATGGGAGACCTTTCGAATATTATCAGACATTACATAACATACATAATTAAGTGATTCAACTCATATTTCGAGAACTTTACATATCAACTTTTTTACTAGTAACTTCCCATTTGCTACATTAGATTTAAAAGCACTCCGCAAGTTTTCTTTGAATGTATGTGACATTCCAAAAACAGGACATTTTGAGTTGTTGGAGTTGTAGAACGAAATTTCAATGGTTGTTCGAAATTATGTTTTCTGCAAGCTAGGTGATTACTGATTGCAAATAATCAAAGTCCCAGAAAGTATAGGGTATATATATATGATCGGGATTTATTACCAACATATAAAAGTATTAAACATTTTAAGTGAATTTTCTACACCTTTCACTCAAACAGATTCCGTCAACATTACCTCGCAATCGTATCATATCACTTACTTGGAGACACTTTATAAATGAATTTTAACAATAGATTCACACAACTACTACCAGATAAGATAAATCTGGTGTAGATAATACAGAAGCAATGTCAGTATTTATTGACAAAAATTCCTGGAATAATCAATATAGCAGAGTACACACAAGTTGCCATAAATTAAAGTGTAGAAAATTTTCTAGGTCGTTTACAGTTATGAAAATTTTATTTGCTGTGATGTTGCCTTATCTTCTAAAGAACTAAGACAATATAACTGGAAAATTTAAAATTACGTATTTTTAGATTATTTCACTGTTTAGCACATCCTAGTATGAAAGCAACAATAATGAGAGTGTATGAGAGAAAGATGTCTAACCATACATGAACAAGGATATCAAAATAAGTGTGCTGAAACGTTTTGTATTCCATCTCATAACTACCAGTAGCTGATGTACCAAGTGAGCTACTGGTCACAACGAAATAAAATTCAATATAACAGACCCGATTCCAATTTCAGACATTTTTCTATACTGTGTGAGGATATACACTTTAGACTATACCAGTATTTGATATTCAGCAGCAATAGTACAGTCGTTTGCTCTAGTCACATATAAAATACCCCAACTCGAATCAAAGTTTTTTTTTAGATTAAGTTACTTAATAACCTAGTAAAATGATTTATTAACAGATTTATTAACAGATGGTGCTGTAGTTATTAACAGATGATTTATTAACAGATGGTGCTGTAGTTCGCAGAAGCATTAAAACTATAGCAGTCCTCGTTTCATCAGCAATACGGAATTAATCTAGTCTAAAGTGATTAAACTATCTTTTATACCTTTTCACATCAAACGACGATGTTCGTATTTTTGCAATGATCTATGGAAAAAATTAAAAGTTAAATTTACTTAATACACTCAAAATAGGTAACGCTCTAATTCTTTAATACTAAAACCTATCATAGTTTTGGATCAACTTCGCATAATCTATAAATTTCTTTATGCACTTTACAGCTTGCTGTTGGTTTGATTTAGGAAATGTCTTGAGAATTTATGTAACATAAAAATAATATCGGAAATCCTTTTTGATTAGACTACATGACGTTTAATACTGGCTATATTACATTTAATCATAAGCATAAGCTTTAGAAATCTAAAAGCCTACAGGTTAGAATCAATAACATTGAACAGCTTTTTACGTGGTTCTAATTAATTATATCCAACAATGTAGATGAGATATTATAAAATTGATTTATTATTTCTAGCACTCAGTTTAAGGAATGGTCTACACCACACTCCATATGACTGTATCCTGGCAGCATAAATATATATATATAGACTATTTAGCCTTGGTCAAGTATTGGAATACTGAATCTCCGGTGGCCGAGATTAATGAAATCGGTAGACACGACGGTAGGTCACGTTGCATTGCTCAGTAGAACGGCATCTGCATGTTTGTATACTATTGCATGTACGGTTAAATTGAACTGTTAAGATTATACCGAAATAATCGATGGGAGAGCGGGCTTTGTTAGTATAAAAGTGGTCGTACAAACTCCATCGACTATGAACCAAGACTCCAAACAGGACATTTATAGATGAAAATCTCGAGTACAACAAATAGAGTTGAAGTATGTGCAGTTTCATCATGGATAGGATGGAAAGACTAAACATCTTGTTTGACATTGCGAGATCTTCAAAACACCACCTACTTTGAGATTGGTTCTATGAGCATTGTTATTATTATGTGTATTTTGTGTAGGAAAATCAGAAGTTGGAAGTAATGGTTTGAGACTGAGCTTTTTTGCAGTTTGTGGCCTAATGAGATGGATTTGATTTTTTATCAAATGGATTTTTTATCAAATCAGCTAAACTAAAATCAAAATCAATAAAGCATAGATAGCGCGTTACAAAAGTGATCTTGATTATTTATAAAGATGGCTTTGACGTTACATACACAAGTCAGTAAGAGCTATCGTAAAAATGACCAATTACAGTTATTATTTCTTACGTTCCCAGATATTCATTATGATACAATTATAGTCGATGACTCGAATAATAGTCGTAATTCAATCAATGAAGAAACTTACTAAGGGGCCATCCATAAACTACGTCACACTATTTTTGAATGATTTTTACCCCTCCTCAAAGTGCGAACTGAGGACGAGTCAAGACTCGTCACAAAAATGTATCTGTTTCAGCAAACTAATCTGCCGTTTTTCCGTTTTCTGTGTGAGCAATCACGGCGCTGTGTGCGAACAGCTATTCAGACTGTTTTTAAATGTTTTATTGGCCCTGCAAATTTTTTCTTGGAGGTGGAAACGTGTATTCGTAACATTGAGTAAGTTCCAAAGTACATATCACATGTATTGCAAACTCTATCTTGCCCTGAAGGACATTACAAGTCGTATGGAATAATTTTGAACGAAACCGTAGAAAGAATATTATTGTATAGTATACTTGAGCAAATTATCTTTCAATGATAATTCTGGTACTAACAGATGTGGGGAATAGTTTGATGAGGGGAATAGGTATTATAACAAAATAAGAACATTGACACTTAAAGCAGCAGTGTTTGCTTAAACATTTTGCAACCAGTGTCAAATATTGACTCGATCGAACAAGAACATCGTACCAATGCAGACCTTTCATTATTAGTTGATCAGCCAGGTTTTTTAGAACAAAAAAAGTGGTCCACGAGAGTTTGGAACCAAATTTCAGCCAAAGTTTGACCAGCAAAGATAAAATTTTGCTTCTCCAACTTCTTGTCAACTGTTTTGCATTTGTCTTTAAGATGAGTTACACAATGATCATGAAGCAATATTGATCCACTTTAATCATTACTAACGGTGCCATCCTTCTTTCAACTTCGTTGAATGCACTGCGCCCTGGTGTGTTAGTGGCAATAAATACTGCATCAATTTTGGTTATAGTGAACCCAAAAATCAAACTTTGCCGTGTAAGCTTTCTTTCACGACGTAGCTTGACGTAGTTGATGGATTGCCCCTTCGGGCTATTTATGCATATAGGTTGAGAAGCACTGAACTATCGTAAAGTATCATATTGTCAATACATTGGGTACAATTCAGTTATTAATTTTGTATAAAAACATTATAAAAAAAAGGTGTGAAACCTGTTAACTATAGTCACCTAATTATTCTTCTATAAGCTTAATCCTTTTATTTAAATATTGCACATAAATATTAAGGATTAAGACCAAACAGCGATGATCATTAGCTATTACCCATATAATGCTAACGAGGTGTAATTTCTACTCGTACACACACACACACAATTTTCCACTGACAATAGAAATTTAATTATAATTTACATTTTTTTGTAGAACATTGGAAAAATTTTGTATTTTAATTAAAAAAAATTGAAAAATCCGATAAAAAAAAATCATTGAATTGAAAACAAAAAATCAATTTATATTCTGATAAATAGATACAGATAAAAATTCAATAGTGCTAATCAAAGTATTTAGGATTTTATCTCATTTTTATCTCTCGGTACACAAATATACAGTGTTGTTGCTTTATACATACATAGTACATAAATAAATAAAATTTCGATTACAATGCAAGTATTGAATAAGAAAAATTCAAATCAATCAATTAAATTATATCTTTTGTGTACATCGATGATGGTAGGTACGATGGATAGTTCGAACCCGAGATATTCATACAATTGGGAAATTCGATAAGATTGTGTATTACATGTATTGTGTTTATATGGGGTTAAACAATAATGATTAATTGTCGGGTTGAAACTGTTGTTAACCCTTTTTTTTATGTGCATTTAATTCATATCCTAGACTCGTATCTATATTTGTTAATCTAAAGCACGATTTTTTTCATCGGGAAATTTTTCTTTGCTTTTCGGTTTCCCTTTCTAATTTAACATAAAGTACTATATAACTCTATGCAGAAAGGAAGGAAAAACGTAATTATAATTAATGATATTCTGGTTAATTTACTTGCCTAATCCACCGACCACGACGAAAGGAAACGCGTTAAATACAAGAAAAAGTTTTCGAATTCACAGCACCGGTACCGCATAGTAAATTTTGATGAATTAAAAATTGTGTTAGATAGAGCTTATATTAGGGACATTTTTTTAATCAATTAATTACACTTTTTTGTTTCCCGGTCTTTGTGGGTTCTCGCCAGATGTAATATATGAGAATAAGTACTTAGTAGAGTCTTATATCTCGAAATGCCTTTTAAATTGTTTGAATTCTCCGTGCATCACGGTTAAGTACCACCCATTGTTGTGTCAGTTTTTCGAATTAAAGCCAGCAAAGTTTTTATTCAAATCAAACCGATCTGGGATATGTTTACACCATTTTATGTTGTCAGGTCAACTGTTACAACCAAGTTTCAATAGCTTTATTTAGATTGGAGCTTATGTGTAGAATTTTAGAGTGGTTTTGAAGCACTTCATACATCTAACCATTTCTATAGATAGGGACAGTTGCCCTCATACTTCTGAGTCATACCCAATTAATAAAATGTATTATTGAACCAAATAAGTTAAGTACTGCATAATAAGCTATGTAATGCATTGAACAAAGGATTAAATATTATTTTTTTAAATTGATTAAATATTAAAAAAACTGACGGCGAAATATAAAAAATCGCTCACACCGACCGAGTGTTCTGAACAGTATATTATTTTTCCGTGATGATACTAAAAATATTGTTTAATCTATAATTGACAGTTACAAGAGGATTTTCATATTTATTTTCATTTGAAAAATCATGAAAATATTTATAAAAAATGTTGTGTACGTATGAACAGTATATATGTACATACATGCAACAACAAACATTATGTTTGAGTGGTTTTTTTGTAAAAAAATACCTTGTGAAATTGTTTTGTTAATTAAATTGAAAAATATTTTTCAATTAACGTTTAGTGTGCTCGACCGTGGTATTTTGATAGTTGCAAAAGTTAATAATGCTCGAGTTAAGCTAATTTTAAGATAAACATTTTATTTTCAAGAGTGGCCATTAGCCGCCAAGCATTACACCACAAGTTTTGTGGTTTATCGGTCAAATTTAGTTATGAGAGCTAATATTTGATTTTCTATAATATTGTTTTGAGTGGAAAAATATATGTGACATTTTTGTGAAAAGTCACTCAAATGAAATTATTAATTTATCCTTAATTGAGACTTCTTATACTTATTTTGTAGCTCGTATCGAAATACGTGACTTGATTCTTTATTAGTAGAGTTAATTATAATGAAAGCTTTTGAGTGAAATATTTGTAAACTTTCACTCAAAAGCTTTTCGTTTAAAAAATTTCACTCACTTAATCAAACTAAATAAGAGATGTGAAATTTTTCACAATACACCGATTCTCGATATAAATGTAACCTAGTTAGTATTTACACAGAGGTTTTTAAAAGCACCAAATGTTGTATAAGCCATTTTGGATATTGTTACTTTAACTGACGAAATGTGTTTATATATCTACACTACAAACGTAAATTATTTTCCCAACAGTTTAAAATTTGCGTTATAAAACCAAGCAAGAAGACATGAAGACCTCCGAAATACTTAAAACTTTTGCATATTTCACTCGAATTTAAAATTTATTTGACATTAACATGAAAACCATTTAGTTATATTGCCACGATTTTTCTACATTCAAACTATTTACTAACATAAATTATATCCTTATCAAATACTTTTAAATATTTAATGTGGAGACGAATATTTCAAGCGTGTGTCACAATACGGAAAAGGGATCCTTATTAAATAATTGTATATTAAGAAATGAATGCCTCGTGCAAGAAAAAAAAACGAATACCATGATTAAAAAAAATTGTTATTCTCAAAATCGGTATGCAACGTTATCGTTTTGTTAATAAAATGGGCACCAAAAATATTGTTTTATCAGGAAAAAAATATTGTTCTGTCTACCGAACCATTTCAATTTGAGTGGGAATGGTGGAAGGTCAAAATCGCACGAGTTAAATTCAACCTGAATAAATCATTTTTGTTTACGTTTTCATATAATTGTATATATATATATATATATATATATATATATATATATATATATATATATATATATATATATATATATATATATATATATATATGTATATATATATATATATATATATATATATATATATATATATATATATATATACATATATATATATATATATATATATATATATATATATATATATATATATATATATATATATATATATATATTTATATATATATATATATATATATATATATATATATATATATATATATATATATATATATATATATATATATATATATATATATATATATATAAAGTGAAATCTCGCTATAGCAAACAGTTAAGGGGTGCCGTTGATGTTTCTTATTCTATCTATGTATGTACATACTTTCGTGTAAACCTTAACATTGAAAATTATGCAAATGCATATACATTTTTGAGCCAATCGTTACAAATTTCTGGTAGCACAGACGAACTTCCACCCACTACTTCTTTAAATGAAATAGCATTTCGTTTTTTGAAGTGATCTAGCCATCTGTCGCTAGCACTAAAATTATCTAATTTCATTTTCTTACCAAGTTCTAGTGCCTTTTCTTTCAAGATTTGGCCGTTTATGCTAACACTAGCATGGCTCATAGTTTGTATCTATATAATCAAGGCCTTATCTAAATCGGGATAGTTTCCAGATCTCATTTTTTTGGTTTTTGCATTCACTGTCCTCGTTGCTTTCATATTTGCTACGATTTCCTACAATTTCCGCCACTGAGCTTGCCATGAGAAACTCATTTGTAAACTTGTGCCATATGGCTTGGATTCGATGACCATCAAGTGGATAAAATCTTTCTCAAAGACCGAAAGATCAACGTTGTGCTAACCGGGAGATCATCAACGACACACTCCTCAAATGCCAGAGTCCCTCAGGGATCAGTTTTGTCACCAACTTTGTTTTTGTTATACATTAACGACTTGTTGGATAGCACTGTGAACCCTATCCACAGTTTTGCTGATGATGCAACATTCTATTTCATTCGACGTCGAGCCTACTCCTTCAGAGTTAAACGGTAAACGGCTGGAAGTTGTCACTTCGCTTAATGCCGATTTGAGTACAATATTTGAGTGGGGAGTTAAAAATCAGGTCAAATTTAATGTGAAAAAAACACGTCAGGTCAAATTTAATGAGAAAAAAAAAATATGCACATTATTGCGTAAAAAAAGTCACAACGAATACCCTTTTGTGGTAAAAGGACACGTTCTCGTGGGTTGTGACTCAATTCGTCTGCTTGGTGTTCAAATAAGTAACAATTTAAAATGGAATGAACACATTATCGCATTGGCCAAATCAGCTTCACGTAAACTCGGGTTCCTCAATAGATGCAGACAGTTTTTTAGATAGCATCAGGTTTTACAGATATATATATATATATATATATATATATATATATATATATATATATATATATATATATATATATATATATATATATATTTATATACATATATATATGCCAATTCTTTGCTTGGCTAAAATAACTTTTATTAAAAGAGTAGTCAAATCAATTCACTTCCGAATAACATACTGTTACCCAGTGGACGTCATATTATCTTCAAGTTTTGTTCTAACTTTTAGCATAATACCAAAAATTGGTTGAGAATATGGTCCGAAAGAATGAGAATGAAGTTGGAGTTCTTTTGAAAAATAAAAAGGTCCCAATCAGCAGTTAACAAGTGGTTTAAGATCAAACTAATAAATTCACTGGCTATGTGCTACACTATACTTGAAGGATCCATTTCCAAAAATTACAAATCGAGCTTTTTTACGGTAAAGCGAGTACGATTTGTATTGTGATGAGATATAATAATAATAGCTCGTCAAATCTAACATGGAATCACCTCTTTAAACAACACAAAAACCGACTCGTACGAAACTGACCTAGGAGGAAAATGCAATTTTCAAGGTAAACTAGACGATCATTATCTTGGGGTATCATGAAAACCGTCACACTCTTTATATAGTTTACATTTTGGAAATTTGCAAATCCCAAGAGAAAAGTGGTTGGCTTTCACAGTGCTATCTTAGGACGATTTATAATAATTTCAAATTTAATATATTTAAACATTGGTCGTTTTCAAAAGTTGAAGTCTATGATTGTTCCCATTTATAGATCTAAGCAAGAGTACTGGATCTGACATTTTTCCACAAATCCATATGAGAAACTATAATATGAGTTTAACGTCTCCAATTCCTTTTTTAATTAATGTTTTTGAACATAATTTTTTCCTAATTCATGGAAAAATATCAAAAGTAACGTAAGTAAATCCGGTTTGAGCTGGTTGGTTAAGACAGTTTCTCATTCTGGATGACATAAAAAGCAATTGTATATAAAAACATTCGATGGTCTCCGTTGCGAGGTGGTAAGGGCCGTTTACGGCCTCTCAGCCATAGATTAAGGTTAGTAACTATACCAAATAATTACCTACAGTCTCTCAATATAATAACTAAGCTTCTATATGTCACCTAACCAACGTGGCTTTTTCCTGGGAGATAACAAACCTGGTATACTTTTATGGTCTTGTAATAGAATTGATTTAACCAAACGGCTGAGATATATGAATATTTTTTAAGAACCCGACGAGTTTCAATTTTTGGGGAAAATTGGAAAAACTATGAGTTATGATTATTTTGGTGGCCAGTAAACATTTATTGGTTTCATCTTTTACAAGAAACTTTTCTTGTTTATTTCAAAGATATTTAATCGTTCCATTAATAAATTTAGGCAACCCTATTTTTGCATATTCCGACTGAATTGTGAAATGATCAATGTTTGATGCATCCGTATTTTCGACCATGTCACCGTTTTTACACGTAGTTCCTATATCTCGTATAACTGTCAATAACTTATCGATTGAATCCCGGTTATATGTCACTGAAGCGACAGTTGCAACCAAACCTGATGCTAAGAGGGTGAAAGCTTCCCCTTTATTTCAAAACCAACATTTTACAATTAAATTAACAAATACAATTTATAACCAAAATAAATTATTTATAACCATTTGTGTATTTAATTATACTTCATTATTTGGTGACGTTCATCAATATGAATTTTTATTGGTCAATTTAATGACCCTGTACTGAACAGTAGGTTGAAATATCAACAAGGTGCAATCAGTTTATCTCTATATATGTACGATGTCTTGTTTATGACTAACACCTTGTATTTACGATTTCCCGTTTATGACCATTCTCCTTATAATTATTACTTGTTCGAATGAAGAAGAATATTTTATTTTGAATGTCTCATCTTAACCTTACAACATCGTATACTTACAATAAATTTTACTCTATTTCTTAAAATCGAATACAATTTATAAGAATCACTTATCTAGCCTGTACAATCTTTTGGACGTATTTGTTGCTAAAAACTCGTAGGATGATAATATTTATTGACAATAGGACTTTTGAATTCAATGACGTAGAGGTAAAAGCTGCGGTAATTTGACTGGGCTCAACTCCGGATTTTTCACTTTCTGATTTCGATCGATGGTGTGAATGATCTCATCTATGACCCCCTGTTAGAATGCAGAATTTATGGGTGAACCTATCATTCATTACAGAATTATAAAGGCTGGTATCGAGCTATGCAATGTGGAGGTGGTTTACGTAAATCGGACCTATAGCCGTTCGTCCTCGATTTGGCTAAGAAATTGCGTTAAAAATGACGTAAATACGAGAACCGCAAATATTTAATTCGAAACACTACACATTATAAAGTCATTCGATGTAATGTGTGGTTTGGCGTGTGGCGAGTACCGATTTCAAGATTTTTTACATTTTTCGGTTAGGTTATAGTGATCAATTAAGCACACTTAGTTCGGTGTTGATCCAGTATGATATTCAGAAGTTTTTTCATTCATACGATGTTCAAACTTCAATAACGAATTTGCTACAGCTGCGCATTATTTAACTCCCTGCCAATCTGAATGATAAAAAAATCCTACATGAACAATCCTACTTAGATATACAGTAAAGTATGACTTTCCAAAAACAAATTAATGGCTTAAACGTCGTAAACGATCCTAAACGCGTCTGAATTGAAACACAATAAATTATTTGACACACAAGTGCTGTTAATGTCATCCAGAGCATGTTATGATTTAACGGAGAGAATCGAACTAGACTCCGTGACATGATGAAAAACCCTCCTAGGGGAGTTCACAGTACATTATATTTGTAATAAATAACGTAGAGCAGTGATTGAAATTCCTTCTAGCTGCAGAGTTTAGTAAATTGACTAGATAACTGAAGACGACTACTCAAGACAGTTTAACTTTTTCCATTATTTGATCTACTCGTTATATAAGTAAAACCTCTTTGTGTGTCTATCTTTGTGCGCAACTCAGTACTGGTAATATATCAGTTGACTTATATATACTCGGAGTTACTGTTTAGATTTTTTTTCACTTTTTCTTTAAAGATCACTGTACCATTCGGTTCGGATCAGCAAGTAGAACGATATCCGGATACGAATTAAAATCCTGATGGTATGATTATACCGTGTTTTGGGCCATATCGCATCATATTGTTGCCTGCCACTCAGGTCAGTAGAGGAAACAATCATTGGTCGTGAGATGCACCCATAAAGAAACCTAGATTACTGCAGATAAAGAGAGGATTGTGGCCGCACCATTGTTAAGAATAAAAATCCAAGAGAATAAGATGAGGGTGTTAGTAGATAAGTTGGTACAACGTTGGTATAAAATCTCTGCTGATAAGTTGGTACAAAATCTCTGCTGATCACCTTCCTCTCTTTTACTCGCAATTAGTTATTCACATTTGGTTAGTTGTTCTAGCTCAACTAGAAAATTAATCAAGGCAAACATAGGAGGTCAATTCCCTTCTAAAATTATCTGCATACACTGCCCTTTATGCGTGTTTCAGTTCTACATTTATTACATTCATTTGGATAACTCCTGTGTGAGCCAACCAGATCCTGATCATTTGAAATTAACACACACGATCAATTTGGCTTTGCGATGTTTCACGTGAATGTGTCCAGACTTGCCACTTTAAGATCATAAGCAACGCAAAGTACATTATTCTTTCTACATTTTCGGTTGCTATTTCGTATCGGGCGTACAGTCCTATTTTTAAACATGAGTCGGTCTAATATCTGCCAACCCTAGAATTAAAGTCACCAATCTCAATTGCCCAATGTCATGTGCAATCGTAGTTTACTGCACTGCCTTTCGTTACATGTAGCCCGATGAGAAATAAAACTCCATGATAATCTAGGACATCTCCACATTGTGGAGAGAATAAAATGCTAATCAATTTTTACAGAATCAGTCGCTAGACGGAAAAATGACCTTCTCTGTAAAGATTGCTGTACTATTTGGTCTTGTTCAGCACGTTTGGACATGCGTCTGTGTCAGCGTACCAAGTATGTATTCATTTCCTGATTACGTGAATGAAAAAATATCAATCAGGTATTCGCATACCGCTGAATTGGGTTATTATTACATTTAGTTGGATGGTGTGCTTAAAGCTACACAATTGTGTGGGTGTTACTAAGTAACAACTTATTTACGGAACAACTTATTTACTTACAAACGTGTTGATGTCAAAATTTTCAGAAAAAAAAATATAATTTATAAAGCGTCAAAATTACGGTTTCGCGTTAATTCCGTGAAACACGTTTCATCACCTTCCAAGTTTTTCTTTTCCACTCGCAATTTTGTTAGTTGAGCTAGAGTTGAAATTAACTAAAGAAAAAATGTGAAACCTCCTCACTCAAAAATTTTGTATGAGTGTTTTAATTTTACATTAATTGCACTCATAAAGTTAACTCGTGTCTGAGTCAGTCAGAGCCTGCTCGTTTAAAATCCACACATGGTCAATTTGGCTTGAAGTTGTTTTAAGTGGAAAGATTGTACCTGCCGATTGATGAAGTTTCATATCGGGAGTTCGGAGTTACAACATAAGTCTTAAAAGTAGAACACAGACTTTTTTACATGTAGTCGCAAATCTTGCAACACATGATCTTCACCTTTAGGCCATCGAGTCTCAAGGAGAGCCTCGACAGTTTAATACATGTGACTTCACGCACCAAGCATGATTCGGAGACACCCTCTATAAACAGCAAATATAGATAATTTCACATATGCAGAATAAAACGCTCATCAATTTTTATTTAAACGAAAAACATTATAAATGTTTATTACGCTTAAGATTATAATAATAAATTTTATATTAAATCGTACGAAATAATGATGACGTATAGAGATTTCCACGATCTTTCTTTATTAGTATTTTTATTGTTATACCAGTCTACATACATATATTTATTGTATGGAATTGTAGGAAAACTTTTTTAAGGTACATTAAATTTGAAATATTTTTATTTAGTGAACGGAAATTCGCTAGACATACGCACATACCATATATGTATACTCATATAAGATTTTTATCATTCCGATTTCTTATTACATATATACTCGTATGTATACAAAAAAAGGTATCTTTGCAGGATTCCAGCTAGACACAAACAAACATATTCTATTTTCGACTATTCTAGATGTGCCTCTATTTATACATACTCGTGCTCGTATATATGTAGAGATTGAAAAATAATATATTATACAATCTGTAATATATTGGATCCTATTTGTGTGTACGATGCGTGCTTATTTTTAAATAGTTTTATAGATTTTATACATATTTACCTTATTTTGTTGTTTATAAGCTGCTTACATATATACTGTACTGATTTATATACTCATATGCTGTATTCATACGAGTGTGTGTATATAATAAGAATAAGGTATAAGTTGATAAGTATTTTGATTGCCTTTTAAGATTTGTAAACAAAAATATATATAAAATGTTTCGTCATTCAAGTAGCTAAGTACAAGCCTCCGGTTAATGGTTATTAATTTCGAAACCTGATTGTCATTTTATATTTTTCCGGTGAACATAATTTTTATAATATTTTTGCAAAATTTTTTAAGCTCCTTACCAACACAATTTCATTTTTTTTTGTAAGCTTTTCGACTTGAAAATAATATTGTTAGACATTATAAAGAAAGTATTAGAATTTTTAACATAAAAGAAGTGTATTTGGGCTCCTAATTAATTTTATAATAATTGTTATTAAAATGGATTATTATTTTAAAAATTATTTTAATCAATTAAGTTATATCCTGCAATAACACGTCGACACAGAGATGTGGTTAGAGCCATAATTAGCATGAATCGCAGTAGAGTTTCAAGATCGTTGTACCATATCCTTTTCATGAAATTGTTCATGTCCAATTCACACAGTATATGAGATTGGTATAGACCTTGTCTTTTATGAAGCCCCAACGAAAAAAAGTATTACGGTGTTAAACCAAAAGCTCCCAGTTGTGATCACGTGTTCGAGAAATAACATGATCAGGAATCTTTTCTTGCAAAATTGTGATTGTTTCAGTGCTTGTGTGTCACGTAGCACAGTATTGCTAAAAATAAACGTCGTTCACATCAATATCTTCCAGTTTCAACCTATAAAAATTTTAATCACAGCTCGTTAGCGGAATCCCTTCACCGAAACTAGCCTCACTTTAGAAAAAGTAAAGTTTAATCACATCGTCAGTCCAAATGTAACAATTCTGCTTATTACGTAGCCTCCGAACTGAAAATGGGTCTCATCAATGAAGAAGTTTTTCGATAAAAATCCGAATAATTTGATGCATTTGAAGAACCCAATAAGCGAACATACGACGTTTATGGTGATCGACTGACTTAAGTTCTTGTATTATCTGAACTTTAAAAGCTGCTTTAGGACCAAAGTAACCAGTAACCTAAGTAACCAGTGATGTGAAGAATTGAAACATGGTTTCGATTCTTCACATCACTAACTTGTCCCAACATCTCAAATTTGTTCACCAGTTTTCACCTCTCATTAGAGAATTCTTTATTTCACAGTATTTTTCATTAATTTCTAGAAAATAAACTAAACGAGATAGGCGTAGCAATTAATGTTGCATCAGTGTTTCTATGCCGTATAAATATAATCAAGTCGGTTTTAGACAGGTTCATTAGTTAAACCTTATCTAGACATCACTGTTTGTCTGATGGTACTTTTTTTTAAAACTATCAGAACCAGATCGTCAGCGTAACTTTGATGAAACTGGACTCATGAAGTTTAAGAAAAAGTTCGTTAATGACCAGAAGCCACAACCGGAGTGCAAGAACATTGCTCTGGAAGCATCATCTGGAAACATTAACCTAAAAAAATGTATATACCACAATGCGAGATACAAGCATTATTTCACTTCACCTAAAGGTGGTAAAACCTGCCAACACTCCTTTCGAAACCATATAGGGTAGGTAAAGTCCGACTTGCAAACGTACGCAATAAAAATTACTTTGCTTCGGCTCCAAGATTGGAAACAAAGCTAAAACCGATATATGCCTGAAACAGTTGCAGAAAATGTTCGCTAATGGTAGGAAATTCATACTAATTCAACAGGAAATATGTCATCACGACTGGCAGATTTGAAGGATTCAAAAGTGAACAAACTCCAACGCAGAAGCTTATAGTTAATTAGTCTGTAGTTAGGTCTCAATATTTCTCATCTTTTTTATTCATTTCTATAAATATAAAACTTTTTCAAATCAAAATTAATTTGTTCTAAATGTTCTAGCACTTTTTGTTGAAACCTCATAATATGTTCTACAGCGATAAAATACGTTATTTTCCTTTTTTTGCTGAAATCAAACAAACAATTCTTTATTATATTTCCAATAATATTTTTAACGGATTTTACAGACTATTACCATGCCAACAGTCTTTGACCCATACCGTGTCAACAAACTGACTTCATCGATTTCGATACCGAGCCAGCACGTCATATTGTGTAAAAAATTAGAAGATGCCACATCAATCTTTAAGCCATGAAACTACTGTCACCGATAGCGATATATTCGACTCACGAAAGGCAGCTCTAAAGATCGCTGTATTAATTGGTCCGGATCAGAACCTGACCAAACCTGCGTACTCTCAGTCCTTTGATTTCATTGTGTTGTGCCATATAGTAAACGCATGATTCTTCTTTTCAATAGTAGTTCTTATAAGTTAAGGTTAAACTATCATAATAATGAGTCGGATCAACAAGATTTATACTTAGATTTATAATTAAGGTGGGAAATCATTCTCTCTTATCTTGAAAATTAGGAAATGTAAGTAGAACCTTACATCTCGATTAAGATTTTCGATATCTAGGTAACAATTATATATAATGTGAAATAAGTGAAACTTACCATCAAAGACATTATCGAAAAATCCTCTGAATATATAATATATAAACTTTAATATTCTGAGATATAGAAAAAGTCATATCAATGTCTGTCCATAAACAATTCTCAGACAGCTGAATCTCAAAGCAATAATTTTTCAAGATACACAGTTTATTACTTTCTTACATTATATTATATTATTACCTTATATTACATATGTCTAGATTTCATTTCTGTAGTTACATAATTAAAAAGCTATGGACACTTTTTCTTGTAAAAAACGTTGGCTTGCATGGCCTTTATGAGATCGTGTTAAGTCCAATAGTTTCTACCGAATTATTTAAGTGCCATCGTTTAAAATCACATTACGGTAGATTTGATGGTTAAATTTGACGCCCAATTCAATACAATTGGTGAGCGTCCCGTGGTATTTACCGCGGTTCAAACCATCACTGATGCACCATTATATTTTGATTTGCTCCCTAACCAAACATAATCGTATTTTTTGTTTACATATTGATGAGCCGTGAAATTTTTAATCACATTATGTCAAAGTCACAAACCCGTCTACAACGTGCAATTGTTTTAACACCTTTGTGTTTTGAGTAAGTGTTACCCTCTTTGTATTTTGTAGGACTTCAATTGTTCTAATTTAACGTTTGAATTTCATTGCGGACGGTTTTTTCAACGGTGACGTAAAAGATTATAGGGTTCCACATAGGGTTTTAAACAACATAAAAGACTGGTCAAATATGTTTGGTTGCTACAGTAATGTGAAGTTGCCCTTCGACTTCTGACCCCTGTAAATTACACTTGGGTTCTAGAACAATTTATATTTTCTAATCGTACTGTTCATCAATTAAAATTTCTGTAACACGTTCTAGTTATTGGGTGGGGCCAATAGACAGACACTTTATTAGTTTATATTCCAAGAGATGATAATCGCTCACTATACAGTAAACACAAATGGTTTTGTTTGATATCCAATCTTTACAATCTTTGACTAAAATTGACTTTAAAAAACTACAAAGATCGAAATCTAGATAAACAGGATATTATTGTGACTGGGCAATCATTTACAATAATTCCCTGTCAATTGAAACCAAAATGAGTTAAAACTTAGAGGAATTCAATAAATCACTTAGAAGTTTACTAAATATTCTATCAACTAACTACATCATAATTGACCAACTAGCGCAGTGGACAAAGCTTTGTCTGCTCAAGCGGGATCAAATTTCAGCGAAGCAGCCCATCTATCAACCTCATCCATTTTGAAAAGACATTGAACAGAAATATTTAATTGGTGATGCCAATAAATAGTTTACGAATGTTAAATACATTATTTAAGGCGTTATCTGAGACACGGCAAACAGTTTATAGGATCGTTCGATGTACTCATAAATACTTTATTCCATATCGACACCAAGCGACATAGAACTTTTCAGGTAGAGGATTCACTTTTATTTAGCGCAACATGTATCCCCACAATTGTATCTCCACGGCAGTTGAAATTCTACCCAGGGTTGTTCAGATCTGTTGTCATGGATGGATGTGAGAGTTGGATATTGACGGATGAGAGATGGCTTCTAGCATTCGAGAGTTGAATCATGTGTGTGATATATGACCAAAAACGCGATGTTGATGCCACATACCAAGTTTTTTTCACTCCCGAGATCAGTAATTCATTCGAATTCGAATTAAAATCGTGCTTGAAAGGACCTTGATACATATTTTTCATTTTTACTTTGCGGTTAAAATTTGCTCGTCAATTTAAAATTTCTTAAAAGCAATCGTTAAAAATTTGTATACTTACCCCTTCCATGTCAATCAGGAACCACTTATAATCGAAGCGCTGACGATTTGTAATACCGTTGTGTCTAAATATAACAAACAATTTAAGACAACTCTTTATCGTTTGACACCAAATCAACAGCACCAACACAATCTCACCACTCCATATCTCTCTATATTCAAAAGCTCACTAATCACTCGTATTGATTAAAACTTCATCTATAAAAACCCAAATATTAGAATCAAATAATTAAAAAACTTTTGTGAAAGTAAAGTAAGCGTTGTGACTTTTGTCTCACAACGAAAAATCATCTCGATAGTAAATAGTCTATGGACATTCAAAACTTTTACCAAAGTTTAACACCACTCATCTAAATTTATTGTATAGATTCGTGCAACTGTTTGAGACATCTTCAAAGTTGTATCTCAATTATATTTTAATATTTCATAAGAATTAATTTGTTCAGATTTAAGAACCTTCAAGTCAAATATAATATACATTAGAATAATTTAAGTTAAATTTAAGCACCATAAAATGTATATTTTACATAAAGACCAGATAATTATTTATTCAATGTCCTTAACACCTCGTTAATCATACATAAAATTGAAAAACAACTTTCCAACCATTACGCTCAAACTTTTATTGTCAATCAAAATTTTTTTGTTGTTAATATTTGAAATTAATATACTTTAATACGACATTTGAAACACTTTACTCCCTCTCTCGATGGTATAATTGATAAGCTCTTATAAAAGCACACATATTACATGTATATATATACTTTATGATACAGTCATCAAGTTCTACTGTACTTATAAGCTTAAATATTATTTTTACAATACTTATTGGTATTTTCCTTTTTACAAATTTAAGAAACAAACAAAAAATTAAAGAATTTCCCAATAAATAAAATTTTCTTTAAATTTTATGGTTACGTTTGTGCTTTTACCGAAAGTACAGGTAATACGGTTTTTTTTTCGTGTACAACAATTTTAACGTTCTCTCGAAATAAATAAATAACAATAACACGAAAATGGATGAAAAATAAAAGGAAAAACCGTGGAATTAAAAGTGAAAGGAGGTGGAGCTTTTACAGGGTGGGGAAAAAAATTGCTGATTTTTTTTTTTATATAATATGTACATGGTATATACAACATGTATCAGTGTTCGTACTCGACGAACGTAAGAATAGAAAAACATTGTTTTAATTGATTGTAATTAATAATGAAAGTGATTTATTACATGATGCTAGATTACACACAGTTTTTATGTAATTTTTACTTTTAAGGTGCTTAATATAAATTTTTTTTCTTCCGTCAAATAAAAATAAAAAAAACATTTTTACTTTCGTTCGTTTAAACACATAAAACGTTATTATTTGAATTGTAATGTCACAGGTGACATATTACTGTAATTAATTCAACTGATATAGCTCGCGCGATATTTTCATTTTATGTTCGATATGGGAGGGTGTTGTACTCTGTTAGTTTTGACGGTAACGGGTGTAATAAAATGTTTTGTCATTAGTTTTATGATGGCTAAGGTGACTGGTTTCGACAGAAGGAAAGTAACACAAAAGTAACAATTCTTAATTTGTTTTGTTTACGGTCCTGGGTAACGAGGAGTTTATAAATTTTTTTTATCACTACTACTTAATGTTTTCGGACCCTTGGGTACTTTAATTTTGATAAGCGTAAAAATGATTTCAAAAGTTGGATGAACTTTTTGAACACATACGATGAGCATACATTCAAAATATTTCCTCCTTTGATAACATTCAAGGTCGTTACATCATGGAACTTTAAGCTGTGTTTTATTTGTAGCTTATTGTTTAGCTGAACATCAGCACTTTTACTGCCCTATGGAATTATTGCAGTTGGTTATATAACGGCAAAACGGTGACTCGTTAGACCGGTTTTTAGTTTAGCACAAATAACTTCAAATTCTTTAGTGAATATGGTGAATTGTTACTCGCCTCATGATTTGTTATGATAGCACATAAAAGAATTGATATGCAATATTGTGTGCTGTCGTTGTTTGCATAATTTGCACCCAAATTTTGAGAGAATGATAAAACTCGGAGTTTACACGACACATAGCATTGTAACTGAGTTCTGAATGGTAGATCCGTAGTTAGAAATCAGTTGGATGTAAATGCCAAATGATGCTCTTCACAAAAAATACAGGTCATCATTGGATCGGTTAGTTAAGGCAGGTTTAAAACAAATGAATGATGCTTCTGTGCCAGCAATCATTTCAACGTCATCATACTGTTCCTGAGAACCTAGTGTTACTATACTTCATTTGTAACATTATAAAGTCTTTGTCTATGCTTGTTTCTTAGATGAATTAGCTGAATACTGACAAATGTGATCAACAGGTTAGATACAACATATTGTAACGATTTTTATGGATCGTATTCGGATTACTAACTCTTCAAATTTAGTACTGCGTATATACAAATCGATGGGATTCTCGATCTTTCCATTCTACTCGAAACAGGCATTTTCGTAGTATATTTCCAGGCGTTTCCATATGCGTTACTGTAGTGGTATTTTCAAGTGGTTTTTATTCTTCGCTTTATTCTCCTGATGTTGATTCGCTCGTTGTAAAGTAAAATCACTTTTTTCATCTGATTATCACTTCTGATGTTGAAATCGACTATTACTGAAGTGTTGATGAGATAACATCTATCACTCTTCGAAATAAATTAGATCATACAAATATTGCATTGTCCTCGGTTAGATTCGAACTAGCTTCTAATTTTACTGCTACTTTGTAAATTGCGCACTATAACCACTCGACTATTGACTGCTTTGTCGCTTACTGCGTTAATATCTTTTCCCCACCTTTAGATAATTTTTACATGTGTACATAAATTAATATAGCTTTTATACCCCTGACTAATTATGATTTTACTCCTGCAGTATTGCCAGCTAATAGCTATCTACTAAACAATCAGTTTGAGCTTTTTCTTTGTGGCTACAATGTTGACACTTAAATTTTTTTTCATTTCTCAAATTTCTACAACTCAAATATAGATTAAATGTCGTTATTATGACGTTAGTAGTTATTATACATTTGTTGCACGACTTAAGACACATTGCATTACTTTAGCGGCATTTTTTATTTGAATAATTAGAAAGCTTAAAATAAAGTGAAATTCCCAATAATTCTGTGAATCCTCTTCGAGACCCTATTCCATCGCTACGGAACACTATCAGCAGTTAAAATATAGTTTTCTCATGAAAAGTAAATTAAACAAAGTACGTCGTCGTGCACTTCAAGTGAACCAAGGTTTAATATTATTACAATACAAACCTTCACTTGAATTACTACCATATTCAAGCCTAGAATTGGAGTGAGGAATTTTCCCCGACATATAACTTGCGAATGGCTGCATTTAGTGGGTTTTTATCTGATCGAAATGTACATTAAAGGTGCAGTCCAATATTATATGGAAATAAAATTTCACTAATAATGCACAAATGCAATTTAGAGTTTTCTTATCAATTAACATATATTTTGATTTGAGCCTTAGAACCAATCAATAGAGATGAAGCCACTGAGTTATAATTTCTGCCTCAATATATGGTTTTGTCTAATTATAAGAAGGCCCAAAATAAGAAAATGCTACGAAAGATGTATAGCAACAATTTTACTCTTGAAAATCGAAAAATAGTGTCAAAATATATTCAAAGGAGAAGAGGGCCGAGAATAGAACTTTGGAGTACACAATTTAGAATGGTTTCAGAACTAGAGACACTATAAACTTTAACCTGTTGCTTGCTAGTCAGCATCGATCATTATTTCCATGCTGGAGTAAGAAATTTTTAAAAACTGTTACTATTCTGTCTGAAGTCAAATTGAGCTAAAGAACTTTATTTTCTCACAAAAATTTGCCAATCTTGTCTTAACGCATTTTTCCAGAATTATTAATTTGTGTAACGGCATGACGTGTTTTGAATTGTGTGGGAAATATGCCAGCACAAAGACTTATATTAAAAATGCATTCCAGAGGCTCGATTATAAATAAGACATCGTTTTAACTATACGCTTAGAAATACCATCCGAAATGCAAGAGTTGCAATTACGGCAATTTATAACAGACAAGAATTCTGACTACTAGCTTCTGATTTGTAACTGCTATATGGTTACATAATTTGGGCTTTGGTAATAATGAGTTAAGCTTTAGATAACAGGTATTGATGTCGAGAGTGACACCTCATTAGAAAATATTATTTTAGCACCCGTCATTGGATGATAAGTTGTTACTCTATATTTTACTTTATAATCAATACATTAGATACAATAAACGAAACATACCAGAAGAGGAAAATATCATAAAATATTCCGATTGATTTTTTCAACAATTTATATATATGGAACGCAATGTATTTGCAAAATGTTAATGTTTATGTATCCAGCAGTTTATATAACTTAGCGCAACTTAGTGATCCGCTTACAGTCAATTTTAAGTATTTAAACCCTGCCAGCAACTAGTTAAGATATTCAGTTTCGTTCGTTATCACCACTAACAAGACAAATCAGTCCATGCCGTCGATTAATCTATCTTACTGATTTATGTTCGTACCGGTTACGTTTCTCTGTGTTGACTGTTGAGTCAAATTAAGCAGCAGGCTTCACTCATGGTGGTGCCTTTCCTTCAATTCCTTTAAGTTTTAACATTGAAAGCGACTGAAAGAGACATATATATAACTCCATCCAATTGGTATAGCTAGCATCGTTTATAATAAGAACTAGAGCAGAATTTGACCGTCTTCAAACCTCTAATTTATCGATAAAAACATATTAAGCAAATGTAAGTCTACGAAGGTTAACAAATTTCACCTCTGGCGCCGTAATAATAATACTTCCAGCTGTTTCTATTAATCATTACTTCTTGATCTAAAAATCCATTAAAATGGAACAAACGACTTGCCCCAATTTAAAGTATTGAAAGTGTATACATTCCAATTACACCGCCTCTGATTAAGTTCTATATTGTTATTTTTGGTCACTACCTCCTCGTGCTGAAATTGAGTAATGTATGCGCGTGCTGCCTTCCTTGGATGTGGTAGCCGTAGATACCACAATCAATAGTTGAAAGGGTAGACATTTGAAAGGTTTATCGCCAGTACATGTTAATCAGATTGATCTTATAAACAATCCAATATATAAAAAAAGCTTAATGTATCGATTGATTTTAATCTAATAAAAGCACACGTATATATACGACATTATTCAGCAAAGCTTTTACTGAGGCGCAGTCTAGTCATACTTTATATACCGTCAGCTGCATAAATAAAAGATAGCTTGGATCAGTTCAAATAAAAGTAAGAACTCCTTTTGCTCTTTGAGAAATTTAATTCAAGTTGATGGTTGTCTGATACTAAAGATACTCAGTTCTTTATCATTTATCCACATTTCGCTAGAAAAATAATAACTGGTTCATATTTGATATTTGACAAGATCAACAAGGGCATTGATGTAATCAATTTGCCCACCTTTCATAGATAGTTGTATTTCAGTTTGATTTTTACACTACTGCATCTAATGTGATGAAGGTTTTCTTCGAAGCACTGTGATGCAACAATTTCAACAAAACTTCATCCACTTATTTGTCAGTACGCTCCAGTACTCCAGAATATTGACTTTTGTTGTATTTTCAACTATACAGTGAATTTTATGATTTTCATGGTGCTACCATTTAAAACTGTTTATTACCACTTAACCCTATCTACATAGCTCATTTTACTTGAATTAATGTATACGAAGAGTCTGGTGGAAATGATTGGAAAAAGAAAATAGCATTACAATTTATTTATTTACACAGTTATGACAGATTACCACTTTTTTAGAGTGTTGAAGATATACATTTTGTCGGCATTCGCTGCCAATTTGTTTATTCATGCAGCCCAGACCTGGAGGACACATCTAGGTTTTTTTGCCACTGGAGCATTTTTCCCAACTTCAAGAATTTGTGTGGATGAGCTTGACGTAGATAAAACCTGTCTTATTGTGCATTTTGTGTGTTTTGAAAGACTCGAAGAACTCCTTCTTTAGATATTTGGCACAACCAACCCCGAAGTATTAATCCAAGTATAAATTAATCCAAATAATTTAATTAATCCAAATAATCGGTTTGTTTACCGTTTTGACAACAAGCGTGCCACAGCTGGTCCAATGTAACAACACTCGTTTTGTAGAGTTGTAATTCCGATTTCAGCCACTTTCAGTTCTTCGACAGCGTACGATCCTTAGTTAATTGCATGGAAATACCTTTCCTTTTCTCAATATGGGATGCCTTTTAGTAGGTAGCCGCGCTAAGGCTGTTGCAGAACCACCAAATTTTCCATATTTATTTGGTGTTGATGGGCTTGAATGAAGCTCTACCTCTTAATGGCAACAACTGTTCGTCGAGAGTGAGATTTTCTCTCCTGGGATATAATGCTTCAATTAATTGGTATTTATTGTATCACAAATTTCCCGAAAAGGAGTAAAATTATGACGAAGTCTTCTGTCGGAACGGGTGGTTTTATCATCAAACCGAATGAAGCAGCATATGTTCAAATCGATTACATGACATGCCCGCTCGAAACAAATAGTTCCCAAACATAGGGTGCCAAAAGTTTCGTTTATCCGGAATTCCTAGCAGATTCCAACCGGCGTTTAGCAATATTTCAATGGAGCAACGAATTTTCACTGCATCTGTGGACTTCCAAATTTCTATAACAAAACTTTCTATAACCTTGTCACTAATCAAAAGCGAAAAGGCAACTATCGGTGAATGATGTTACATGATGGAGTTCGTCTTTGAGTAAATGGTGATTTTTTCAACTGGGTTCAATCTTTTCCAGTAAGGATACTATTCGTCGAATTTTCGGAATAAGATTTGGAGTAGGACTCATCGCATGCATTTTTGTTAGAAATTTTAGAATTTATTTATTTAAAAAAATAAATAATAAATATAAAAATACATACAGCTCAATAATTTTTTATAGGATAAACTTAAAATGAGTCTCTGAGACTCAACCCATGTTGATTAGGGCAAAAATTGTATTTTGGTTAGAAAAATATACAATACAGATTTTATTGTGTATATACGAACTATCTAAATTGCAAATCATCGCCAATTTTATGCACTGATAGAACACTAAAAGTTATTCAAATCAATATTTCAAATCTTTCAAAAAATAAAATAATTTATATAAAATACAAATTATTATGTAAATTTTAGTTTTCACCAACTCTCCACCCCACCCAACATTATTTCCAACCTGTCTTGTATGAGTAAACGCACGATAACAAAAAATCTTGATAAGATTATCTCATACACCGACTTATTGGAAAAACGTATTAAAAATAATGACTCAGCTGTACCAAGTACATATATTTTGGATAGCATGTAACTCAAAATTAGGTATATATCGATTTGGGGGTTGTACTGAATATGACGATTACATATAATACGGGTATATATATAAATCGCGCAGATGATTAAGATATGACGGGCGTTTACGTTTTTCGAAAAACTAATTTAATACAATAAATCAATTTTAGATTATATATAATCGTATATATGCAATATGGCCATTTTAAAATTAAATTCTTGACACATTAAAAAATACAGTCTATATGGAAATAAATCAAATATTTTATCAATAAATATTAGATATACATTATAATCGAAATACGTCATACACTTGTTCAACAAAAACGAATATTTAACGACGAATGCCATATATGTAACATACGAGTATGTGTAGCTATTCAACAAAGCGACATATATCAACCCAAATAATTTCGATATTAAATCCAGGATATACGACATAAAAGCATTATACGTATATAATAATATTTAGATGTCAAAATTTTAAAGACAATAAAATTGTTTTTTGGACGTACGAGTATGTAAAAGCTCACACTCATCCATATGTACACGTGAAAAATAAATAAATATATATATCAAATTCTAACCACATATTGACACAAATAAATAAGCTAAAATGTAATGAAAACGAAAACATTGGAGCTTTTTTTTATGGTCAAAGTGCTTAAAACCATATGTGCTGCTTTTACTATTGAACACATAAACCGAAAAACACCAATGAAAAGAAAACTATGTTTTTATGTTTGGCAGAAAGCTTTTTCTTTTTATTTCCCGATTTTGTTTTTTTTTTGTGTTGGCTTTCTAAGTGTTTGGAATTATTGATGTGCTTATATCGGTCGTAATATTGTCGAACGGCATTTTCATCGTTTGTATGGTGTAAAATATTAATATCCATCGAACGAACTTTACCAAAATAAAAGTGCTTTCGTATATTAAATTTTTTTTTTGGTTTTTGGTTCGATTTTGGTTTCGTTTGACAAACCATACACAAAAACATAGTTATAGTCGTATAAATGGTCATCGAAATCGCATATATATACTCGTATATATGTTGTGTACATAAAATTAAAAACATTAAATTGTTGTTGTTATTGTATTAATTAGAGGAAAGAAAAATAATTACGGTAATTATAATAAAAAGAAAATGGCTAATACAATATAATTTTATGATTACTATGGTGTTGCTGATGGTGGTGGTGTTGGGTGTATATGACTACTCAAAAATTATATATTTAATTACTTACTTATGAATAATAATAATATTATTATTTTAATTGATGTTATGGCCTGGAATGTTTACAAACGCTATCGTTTTGGTAACAACAAATAAACGAATTACTAATTATTTTGTTGATGAATTAATTCTGAAATTAGCTGTGTAACCCTTAACGACTCGGCGATGAATAGATTACAACATTAATTTTGTCTCTTGACTAGCATAATTACAAACCACTGTGTCCTTGGTGATAATAGATTGAGTTTAAACCAAATCAGAATGTAATTGGCTGTAACTTTCAAAATCCCATGTTTTATAGATTCATAAATATGAATTGTTAAGCTTTTGTCTAGAATTGTATCGATTAATGATACACTTAATCATATTCTAGCTGTGCTATATATTAGAGAAGGTAAGCTTTCCGTTTTTACCTTGCAGATTGCGCGTTAGCCTTATTAAAGATCCGTGAGCATCAAGCTATGCCGTTGTATTGTTATATGATCAAGCGAATCCAAAAACTCGGTCGGATTCTGGTTGCCTCATCTTGACGCACAAACAAAGGATTTGTAACAATGCATTTCCTCAGCGATTTCGTTTTGAATCGAGTAATTTCGACTGTCCACATCCTTGACTCCAAAGATAGAATACTTTTACTATCGTTTACTTTTATTCGAACGAATAAGCACCACTAACATATAGGTGCTACATAGATCGAATCGCTTAGTACTATAGATGGTGTGTTGTGCACCACTTATGAAGCTACTTGGCAATGTCTTAATTTGTTGGAAAATGACTCACATTGAGACTTAACACCCGCCGATGCTATAGTCGAGCTACGTTTTCACGTTTTCATCAACCTGAACTGGTGCACGTGGAACGCGCACTTATGCAAGTTCTGCGTTGATTTAATTTTTCGCCTTGCTCTTTCGCTTTATTCTCACATACACCGTACCACTTTGTAAAGTTTAATCAAAAAACAATTCCTATTTTTTTTATCAATAATCTGTTTTGGGGCTCAAGGCACTCCCTACTTGTTCGCGGTTCGCTTATTTACGTCCTTACTTTTACGCCATTACAGCCAATTCGAGGACACATTGCATAACTGCACATTGCAAAGCTCCATGCCAGCCTATAGTACTGGCATGGAAGATGGGTCGGCCCATGAGCTCTGCACTCCAACAGGTCATAGTTGTGTTCATTCACACCTCAACTGCCAGAGCTTTGACCACTGCGCCACCTGCGGGAGGTCGATTAATTTAATTAATCTCTCCAACATGACTAAAGTGTACTAAATTCGAATATCATAAAAAAGTGAACGATAATACTCAAACTAGCAACAGTCAATTATCATAATGCGAAAAGGACTCCTGTCAACGCCTAAATCAACGTTCACCGCCATCTACTGGTATGAAGCCAGCGCGTCTCTTATTTATCCAGTTATTACGAAAGCTTCTGAGTTTTCCATTCAGATTTTCGCATTTTATTTTCTAAAAGACCATTTTTAAACCTCAACTTTTGCAGTGGATTTGTCCAAAATTCTTTTGTCTTAACCCTCTCCTGGCAATTGCAAACACAACAAAAAAATGAGCCAAATCGGTTCACATGCTCTCAACTGATGAATTTTTTATATTAAGATTAGGCTCACATGGGCACTCCGAGTTATTTCGCGGTTAGCTTGTTTACGTCGTTATTTACGCCATTATAGCCAAATCATGAACGTTCAACTACATATATCCCAATCCATTCACTTTCTAAAGCTACAGCTTCATAGACAGCAATTGCGACCTGTTTTAACCTGTAATGCAGTAAGATCGACTGAATTTATAAACCACATAGTGTCTAAGCCATTTTGTATGAAATATACAACATCGTTCATGTGACAACCATGACTTCTGTTCACGGCCTTAATCTGATTTTGAAAACATCTACTTTATGCTGCCATTAACACTCAACCAATTAACATAAGGATATCAACCCCTCAGATGTGTTTTGATGAAAAAAACTCATTTTGTTCGTATAAAGTTTGGACTTTTTGTCTACAATAAAACGTTCGCGTTCCCACCACACATTTTTTTAATAACAGCATGAAACACGCATATTGAGTGAGCTTTTATCATTTGATTCCTTCTTAATAATATGTTCACTCATGAGTAAGAATCTTCGTTGGCAGTTTGTGAGTGGAATCATGTTCAATTTGGAAAAATTCAATTTGGAAAAATTATTAAATTTATCAAAGAGTTTACCACTAAATCTTATAGTCGAACAGTTACAACCTTTTTTACCCTGTTATGTATTAAAAGCAACCGCATCTATAAACCACATAGTGTTTATGCCATTTTGTATGAAATATACACCATGGTCAACCATGAACGACCAAGTTTTCGTTTATGCTGCCACCAGCACATAATCAATAATAAAACATTAACATAAAGACCTCAGTTCCTCAGATGAAAGTTTTGACTATTAACGAATTAATTCAGATGAAAATGAGCCTAATCTGAAAAGATGATTTTTGATTAAAAAAGCTCATTTTGTTCATATTAAGTTTGGACAACTAGAGCAAGTTGTTGTTTTGTAAACGACTAAATATGACATTGTTTTGACTTTTCGTCTGTAATAAAACTTTTGGTTTCCAACCACAATTTTTTTTTAATTAACAGCAGCATGAAACCCACTTATTGAGTGAGCTTTTATCAATATATTCTTTTTTTGCGATTTTTTTTGACAAGTATATACTTATGAGAAAAAAAAATCTTCGTTGGCATTATTTAAGTGGAATCATTTTCAACTTGAAAAGTTATTAAATTACTACGCTGGCTAATTCATTATCGAAGAGTTTCAATGGCTGGCGTTGTTCATCCTTGCAATTCATGGATTATCAATACTTTGCTAATAAGTGTTTTAAGAGCTGAGATAGTAATTTTTTAATCGGAGTAAAATGGGTTAAATATTCCACCGAACTATCTACTTAGTAAAACAGTCACTGTGGTGGATTCCATTTGGGTAATCATTTGATATCATGGCTTGGGTAGTTCGGTAGTATTATCAATCTTGCAAATTATTCTCAAAACTCTGACATCAATAATTCAAGCGTAATCAAGACCACCGATATTTATCACAACTTTTATTTGTAGCCCTGCTGTGAAAAAAAACTGATATACATATATATATATATCTTTAATTGACATATACATGCAAACCTTGGGTGGCAAAACATCATCCCATTAAACAAGATAACGAATTTAAAACTCGAATCGACTCGATGGAAGTTGAAAGAATTAAAATCCAATTTAATAGTTTTTCACTCTTCGTCTAGATAAAAAAAAATATTTTTTGCAAGAGCTTTTTCCACATCAAAGTTAATAAATATTCAATCGTCTATAATTTTATATTTATTTATTTTCAATTTATTATAGCACAGCATTTTTATTATTGAATTTCATGATGATAATAATTTAGCTGCCATTTAAATGTATTTTTTATGGAATTATCTTATTTTTGTGTTTCAGTTCCAGCAAAAAGAAATTTTTTATTTCTTTATAAGTTGTTTGGTATAGGTTGCTTTCGTACCTCTGTTAATTAAGTATAGCATAAAAAGTAGGGCATCTGAATTCAGTTGCTTATACATCATATAGAATGACCTTGTACCAGCGGGCCATTAATAATCTTCTGAGCTTTTGTCTTTTCTACATCATTAACTTGTTTAAGTGTTTCACGGTTAGTTGGATCAATGGGAAAATTTGGACAAATTTCGTTGTGACACACGCATGAATGATATTTTACAACGATACGACATTCATCTAGCTTCCATCATGTCTTATTTTGGCCCGCGTTTGTAAGGACGAAAAAAATTATGAGTGTGTATGTATGTTTGTATATCCGATTTGTATAAAAATATATATAAATTTTATGTCATTAATCATGTTTATTGTAAGTCGTTAATTTTTATTAAAAATACACAAAAAAAAATCTTACGTTTATTTCGCATACAACAGCGCAAGGTGTATATTATATACGAGAGTATATATATATATATATATATATATATATATATATATATATATATATATATATATATATATATATATATATATATATATATATATAGTTAAGCTTGAATAAAGTGTGATGAATTTTTATCTTAAATATTTCAGACAAACATAAATTTGTTTCTAGTTTATTAGTGGGTGAAATTATTTATATAAGAATTTCTAAATCTTAATTAATTGATGGTCATTTATATATGGTGGTACAAATTGGTGTATATATGATATCGCCACTATATTATATTATATATTGTATACCTTAAGACTAGAAATTTGTAATATTGATATTCATCCGACGTAAAACATTAAGTATGTAGACGCCAGTAACCGTAAAAAGCATTGAGAATATAAAAATTAAAGCTATAAAAATAAATTGGCAAAAAAATCAACCATTTAATGGTTCTTTTTTACACTAAACTGAAAATAAATAGGATTTGAGGAGTTGAAACCATATCGCCTAAATCGGTATATCAAGTGTAATTTTATAATGCGCGTACAGTAATCATTACTAGTTGTAAAATAAATGTACATCGTCCAAATCGTGTCGATTTAGGAATTCACATCAATACTGCACATATTAAATAAACAAAAGGTCAAGCTTTTATTAAAAACAATAAAACCATGCAGTGTACCAATAATTTCAAACAACGAAAGAGTTGAACAAGATGAGCAATTCGTACTTAAACCAACCAGTTAACCAATTATAGAGCTTTTAATTAACTGAAGCATTAAAAGCTCTATAATTGGTTAACTGGTTGGTTGGTTGGTTGGAAACTATAGAAACCATGGCTACAATTTGATTAAATACGTATAAGAAAGCTCATAAAAGCTTTTTCTTTGATTATTCGATGTACACAATTTTTATTATGTTGGTGGTTTACTTGAATACTGCAGGTATTTAAATTGAGTTCATCATACTGAGTCCATAGTATGAGCTACAATGCTACCTAAAATTGCACTGTAAGGACAGCCCTTACAAAATATATCGAAATTATTTATTTTTAATAAAAAATTTCACGACATGGTATAATTTGGGTTAAGTATGTAGTAAACCTCTAATGATTTCATCACTCAACTTACGATCGAATCGGGTTTTGTTAGCATATAGAGATTAGTTTTCAGGTACACTCAGAGACACAAAACGAAGGTACTTGGCACTCAATTTATCTTGTAACTATTTCAAAAGAAAATGAGTCCAACGCATCAGATATATTTTAAGTAGTTTATAAATTTCTATTCAAGAACTTGTTTGTGGTTACATAGATCTTATTCTTTAAAAAATCATGGCCCCGTCGTCGAATTAATACTAGAAAAACTAAGATATCGTCACACGATATCATATTCCATTTACGGTTACTGCTTCGTTACACTCATTCTAAAATGGACCAATTACACCTTCGAAATAAAATTTGACACAAACAGTATATAGATTGACTGTTTGACCCAAACAGTATATAACTCTTTCTGAATCGATCGTTTTTCATCAAAAGCACGAGGATTTTCACTAACTGAAATGTGACAATTCTATGCAAAATCTCTATTTCATCACCCAATGAGCGAAATGTTTGCATTGCAATTGGTTGCGAGTGGAGGTTAAGGTCTTGGGTGAGAATTCGTAAGAAACTACGTCTGTTAATTTTCAATTGTTCAAAACTACGACTTGTAAGTGTTCCCAGATTATTATCAATACTACTCTCACTGACATTTCTTATTTTTTTCGGCTGATCGAACAGGACTAGAACTAGCTAGAAATGGTTTAATGAGAAACGAATAATTGTATTCAAATTTTTTAATTTATCTTTGAATCGTCGATTCATTAATTGGAATATGAATACCAAAAACTCTATGAATTTTTCGGGTAAATCGTAACAGCGTTGTTATGTAACCCATTAATAAAGTGTACTGTTTGAAAAATCCACCAGCACAATGACGGATCAAATAGTGATTCATAGTGAAACCATACAATTTATTACGTGGTTTTCCAGTATTTGATATGCGATTGTTTTTCTAATAAGGGTCCAACTACTGTGCACGAGGAATTGAGGTTATCGAAGGTTGAGCAAAGCACACCAGTATGAAGAAGAACCTATATTTTACATACTGTTCCTATACCCAGGTCTTTCATGTTTCTGAACACAAAGTGTTTATCACCTCATTTGATCGGTTTTATTTAGAAATTATAATTTAATTCTTGATCAGATGAAACTTTTAACGTTGGTTAGCTTACTTCAATATTAGTAATAAAAACTTGAGTGGCGTTTTGACAAGTTTTTAGCTACAATTCGTTACATGAAAAAATTTGTAAATTCATTTCTGACCTGGTCCTACAGTGTAGAATTTGGGTGAATATTTCAGATGCTCATGGTAAATTGAACTTCTATCAGAATAGCCACCATTTGGCAAATGATATATATATATATATATATATATATATATATATATATATATATATATATATATATATATATATATATATATATATATATATATATATATATATATATATATATATATATATATATATATATATATATATATATATATATATATATATATATATATATATATATATATATATATATATATATATATATATATATATATATATATATATATATTTGATACAAGAAAAATACTGTTTGCAAATTAAGAAATGTGATGAAATGCTGCATGATTTCATGTGGCATTCGAATGCCATTCTTTAGAGGTAAATCACAAAACCACAAGCAAGTCACAACATAATATGAAATACATTAAAATACGATTTGAAAAAGTATTCTGTTAATCGTTAGAGCTACTAAATTGGACATTTTTGATAAATACAGCACGTAATCCCAGTACTTCCCAAGATGAGTTGATCATTTTCAGTACACTGGCCTAGCATAGTATTGCAAATTTAAAGGTATTATTCTGTTTATTCGAAAGGGAATTTATTCGAATTATTTATTGTGTTTATTCGAAAGGAAAGGCTTTGCATTTTATTTGTACCACTCTATAGCCAACAGCTTTAAAATGTGTGTCTGCCAATAAACAATGGTATTTGCGAGCTTCAGGCAAGTGTATTAGATTATGAATGACATTATTATCAAAATGTATCCCTATAAAGACAAGATGTTGTGCACATTTAGCCCCAAAAAAGATTAGTTAAACTCAATATAAATAATTAACAAACTGGATAGATATCAACTGACATCGTGCAACAGACGTATAAAATCACATACATCACCAGGTGTTATTTATACAAATCAAATTTTCTCTACACTAGCAATACACATAAGTTGATAAAAAAAATTTTTGTACCAGAGAAAAAAAAATCAAATTTTCATTTTTTTCATTTGCGAGATTAGAAATTCAGCACATGGGACCATATCAAACGACGAAAAATGAGTTCCACTCGACTTTTCTCTAACTATATACGAAACGTGTGTATACGAGGATGTACATACAATATATTGTCTATCCATACATGCATACGCCCTAAAAAACCAAAATCATCAAAAATCTTCATTAGAAATGTAATGAAGTAACCCAAAAAAAAAAAACCAATATTATCTTAAGATATTTTCATTTTGTGTTACGTCATTTAAACTTAAACGAAGAGAGTTAATATACGTAATGACGTTACAAAAAAAATGAAGAAAATTTTTAGAAAATCAAATCTGCGAATAAGATAAAATAAAAAGGAAAACATTATTTGGTAACTTTTCAAATTTTATTTATTAAATCATCAACGTCACTAAACTACTAAGCGTCTTAGCCAAGTTTAAAGACGTTTTTCCGTCAATATACGTTTATCGGATTTATAATTGTTTTTGATTTAGAAAAGTTTTACAGGATTAACTTGCTTTACTCGGCATGTTTGCATGTTCTTGTAACACGATACTCCATTGTTTATAAGGCAAAATGAAACTTTCTATCGATAAGGCCCTTCCTCTATTAAGTGATGTATGCTTATAAATATATTTTAATGATTTGTAATGTTGTTAGAATTTCGATCAACTATTTCGACTTTGGTCCTTTCGAGTCATTTGACATATGTCGATATCATTTTTTTTTTGGTGCGATTAATTTATTGGAGAACTGGTCGTCCAGGTTTGTGCTTCCCTATACCTGAAGTTCCTGTATCTAACCTCTTTTAAAAGGTCTAAATATAAAGCCACATAAGCAAATATTTAAAGTGCAATATTATCATCGGTGGAATCACAATGCCATCAGCAGAGACACTTAACTTTATTTGTATCGTAGACTTTGTTTGTTCCCTCTGGTGCCACTACTATTTTGAAGTAGAAATCGAGACTTATTACCATTAAAAATTCTTGATGGATCTTTAATTTCGTCATCATTTTAATTTATTGAAACTAAATAGTCTTTAGTTGGTTGAAACTAGCCTGTAATATGTTTTTATGAAACAAGGACACTAGAATAAGTTGCCACTTCGCGTGTGCTTATATCTAGGATTACAATCTAATTATTCCCTACTAGTTCACATTCTTCATGTTTTCTCGTTGGAAAACTTCTGGAATGGTTTTTAAAAATTTAATCAACCATTTTCCTCAGAGGTTGATAAAGCAGAAACAGTCACCATTATATGTTATGTGGAACAGCTTTTTACAAATATATTTTACGAGGCTTCATCACTAGAAGATGGCTCAAGACTGAGTAGTTCACTTTACTTTGAAATTGACTTAAATTCCTGATCGTGTAATATTAGAGAACTCGATGTGGGCATCTACGTTTTTTTATTCTTTACTTGGAAGGATGGTACTAAATGTGATCAAGGCATGTATTGCTTTTATGTAGCATATACACCTAATTCTATTTTTGCGCGAACTTTTTTTACGCGAATTTGATTTAACGCGAATCGAAAAAAAAATCTTTTTTGTTTTACGCGATTTCACTTGTTATTGCGTGGTCAACAAAATTTTCGGTTATTTTCATATAGAATAATGTACGTACATATTTTTAAATATAAACAACGAGCCAGTGCTTTCTAACACGATTGAGTACTTCAACATCATAACATTAGCTCATGAAGTAGGCGGAGAAGGATTCCACAACCTATAATTGGCAGATATCGAAGAATTGCTAGTGAATAGCGAGGATGAAATTTTAGATGTTGCGCTGGAGGATGCCAACGCTAAAGAACATATTGAAACCGACGAAGAGGTTGTCGCCATAACCTAAGATCAACGTTAAACTTAGCAAATCAATTAAGCAACCATTTTCAAAAGTATGATCACGTTGATGAATCAGTTCCTGCATGAGCTAAAACTAATGATGGGTCGCTACCGAGAAGCATATAAGTATATTCCGGAACTCAACGTTTAATGTCGGAATCAATATAAATCTTTATTATATAAAGAAACAAGTTGGGCCATATACATATGGGCCTATAGTTCAAATCTCAAAATGCGGCTGGTCTTGTCGTTTTGCTCATAGTTAGTGGACACGATATCAATTCGATTTCGCTTGAGATCGTTTATAACTCTAATAATTTTTGGGAAAGTTTAATAACAATTTCTTTTGGATATATTAAATTTGTTTCCACACAAACTTTGAAACAATCAAATCTTATTGATTATGATTTGTCAGTTTTTCTTTATAGAAGGTAGAATATTGTTCGTTCTTGAGTACTTATTTTCCAATTTCGAACAATTTCTGGCATGATTTTGAAAAATTCTGGGATGGGATGAAATTAGTATTACCTGATCAACATTATATTTTTTTCTGGGATGAGATCCTGGGATAACTTCACACACTTAATTTGTAGCTAGACGCACGAAGCCACCGACACTAATTGAGCACACTGATGGAATCCAAAATGTGTCTCTGTGGCACTATTCTAGTAATTCGTCGGGATTAGGGAATTGAGGAATTATTTTGTACCTTTTTGTGATTTTGTATTTTTTTGTCTGGCATTCTGAAGTTAAAAGCTAGTATTAAATTGAATAATTCTCCCTTCCAATTTTGGTAAAGGAATAATTATTATCAATTTATAAATATTTTAATCGAACTTTTTTCGTCAGTAGGTCCGATAAATATATTTGAATAGAAATTACATATAAAATCTGTCCCCAATTCCATATTCCCAGGGAACTTCCAGAATAGTACCACTGGACGAATGCGTCTCTGGTCCGAAAGCGACAGCAATTAATAATTACATATTTCGTGGTATGTTTTTTTAATGGAATGACGGTTTTGACTCAATATACAGACTAAATATTTTGCTCTTTTTATTTTTTGTCGTTAAAGTTTATGAATTTATTGAATGTAAATAAGATTAAGGTCAATTTTTAATTCGCCTACTTTTATATTTTTTTTATTATATATTTACATTAAATGTAATATTTTTTCTCGATTTTTTTTACGCTAATTGTTTTTAAAAAAATGTTTGTGTTTGCATCACTTCAATCATATCATATACCAAAGCATAATCAACAATTACTCAATAGCTTGTTCTTTGGTTTCCAAAGAATCGTCTGTGGATTTCCTTTACCAAAAAAGTGATTCTTCTCAGAATATTAAAGTTTCATAAAACTTCTCCTCAAATTATTTTACAAAATAGATTTAATGTATGGTAATGGAATTTTCACTATCTGATAACGATCGGTGGTGTGAATAACAAATCTATGACCCCTGTTACAGTGCAGCGATAGTGGGCAAACCTATCTTCCAGGTCAATACTATAGTCCTCGATTTGGCTATGTAATGACGTAAAGTAACCGAACCACGCAAGAGTAAGGAGAGCCTTGAACCTTAAAACAGATTGCAAAGATATCAACAGACAGATAGAATTCGTCGAATTTAATCATAATCATTGAATTTCATAATACATAGTTTGCTCCAAACAAACTGGTGAAAATCTATAAATCGCTGGAATCCTTCACATTTTTCTTCAAATAGATAATAAGATTTCAACAAGAATTGTATTGTGGTAAAAATGTCATACAAACCAAAGCTGCCAAAAACAAAGTAATTTCTTTAAGCAGTAATCGAATCCTAATTCAAAATCCAATTGTTTGGTAAATTTATCTACGACATGTGTCGAGTCAACCGCATTGAAGTGGGTATAAAAGTATTTATCCACGTCCCAAAAAGATAGCTGATTTGTTAAGGTAGAAAAGCTCTTGATGTTCGATTACGCTTATAATTAAATTTTGCTTAGCAAGATGACATCAGTCAATTAGTTTTAGGTTTAGTTTCGCTACCCAAAGAACACCGATGTTTGGATAGTAACTTGCTCAACGGGTATTAATTATGAGTCCTTGTCGCATTTCGTTCTAGAAAAGCTTTATAACATTATATATATATATATATATATATATATATATATATATATATATATATATATATATATATATATATATATATATATATATATATATATATATATATATATATATATATATATATAAATATATATATATGTATATATAAATATATATATATATATATATATATATATATATATATATATATATATATATATATATATATATATCGTGAATAATGTGCTACGCGATATTTGTACAAACTTCTTATGAATTTTTGGTGATAATTGTACCAAGCTTACTAACAAAAAGAATATTTCAAGATTTTAGCAACGCAAAAAGAAATTAAATTTACAAATTTAATTTTCATTATTGAAACTCTTAAGTATTAATACGTCATTTTTTTCTCAAAAGCTTAAACAAAACAGAAATATTTTCTTAGCAACACAACAACAAACCAAAAGTACAAATATATATATTTTGTGTTTTTCTTTTTAATTTTTAAATCTGAAAGTAAAAGTTAAAAAAGCATAACGATAAGAAAATTATTTGTCCTTTATTTGACCGTTTTGGATTAAAGAACTTTTATTTTATTTTTGTGCTTTTCAGTACTTTTCAGTTACAAGGACTAAAACTTATTATTTTATATTAATCATCAAAATGCTTAATTTTTATTTCGTTGAATTACATTAAAGGTGTTAAAATTATTATTCTAGTTATAATTATAATTTATTCATGAAATAAAAAAACAAATATTTTATTATTATAATAACTCCAATATTGTTTTTTATTTAATTTCTTTTCAGATCACTCCTCAAATATTTTTCATTCTCATATTTCTAGACTGAATACAGTAAAAAAATAAATAAAAATGAATTATAAATTTATTATTAATAATAAACATTTATTTTCAAGTTATTAATTTGGTTATTATATTATGATTGTTGTTGTTATACTAATTTTTAAAATGATGAGATAAATAAAAATATTTTATTATTTAATCCTTAATTTTTTTATTGTTTTTGTTTTATTTAATCGTTGAAATAAAATTTAACACGAAATAATCTCTATTTAATTCTAAATATAATAATTTATGATTAAACACCGCAACCAAAAATAAAAAAATAAACAACATTAAATTAACAATTTAATAAATAAAAGGAGAAAAAAATACATACGTTTATATATAATTATGTTATTTTTAATTATTTTATTATTATAATTATATTAAATTTATATAAATAAAAAGTAAACCAATTTAAATTAAATTTTATTAAATTTAAATTTAAACAAAAAAATAAAAATATATATATATATTGAAATTTAACACAAAAAAAACAGAACAAAATTAAACATATATATTTAACATAAAATAAAAAACCAATGAGATAAATAAATTTAAATTAAATAAAGTAAAAAAAAAATACAAAGAGAATTTTTGTAAATAATTTAATTTTAAATGTAACTTAAATAAATAAAAAACAAGAAAACCAAAAAATGAAAAAAATTACATTAAAATATAAAAAAAAAACATTTAATTAATTTTTTGTTTAATTTTTGTATTATTGGGAAGCCTTCCGGGTGCAAAACCAATTTTTGTTAAATTTTCATAGTTTTCCTATAGTTGGATTTTTGATTGAATTTATTTTTGGTTTGAGGCACAACTGAACATGAATTCTTGAAAAACTTTGGGTTTTTCATTAAACCAAAAATATATTAAATTTGACCTACAATTTTACTATGCCAAAGGTAAGTATGGAATGGTAGGGTCACCTTTAAGAGAACAATATTGGTATAATGTCAATGGGTTTGAACCAATTCGAATGACACACCTCAGACAAACGAGTTCAACGATGGGTTTAAATTTTTTATAAAAACTATTTGTTGGTCGAAATACTGAACTGCGAGCTTTATCATACCATGCATCATATTAGTCTATCTATCAAAATATTTGTAAACCAAAAAACTTCGGCATCACCTCAAGAATAAGTTTAAATATTAGTAAGTGTTAATATTGTGTGATATGTCATTGTTGGATGAAAAAACTGAGGAATTTAGACTCACCGAAAAACTAAGAACAAGAACGAGCTTTTTCAGCTTTTATCTATTCCCATGATTTATCAAGTAGTTCCATGACATCACTACACTTTCTTTTTTTCCATGCGTGTTCCAGCCCAATGATATCCTCGTTTTAGCACTTGGTGACATAGTGGTAACAAATAACCGATATTTTCATCAATGGGGTAGATTGTGAAAGTAATTAACAAAAGTGACATCAGAGAAGTATACTTGAAATTCGGAAATTTCAATTTCATTTACACCAAGAAAGACATCAAAAGCTTATTTTTGGCTTTATCAAACAGCAAATATTGCGTTCCACTTAATCCATTATGCTTCAAAGACTCCATTACAAACCACAGAATATTACCGGATTCCATATTATTTTGGGTTATGTTACAAATAAAACAGAATTGGATGTACTTGACATCAGCGATATGTGGTTTAACCAAGATGTAATTTGTAATCCAAATCACGTCAAATAATTAAATCGGTAATCATGTAATCTCGAGTAATAGTCCAGTCGTATGACTAACCTCTCCCATGCGATTTTACGTTATGGGATTTCTTTTACTGAAGTTATGCTTAGTCGTTCGATTATACTAACATGGCAACAGTGATAGTCAAATACAAAATTGTTGTCTCTAAACAATCCTTGACTACTTAACTCAAAATAATTTTTCTGTCGCGTTGTCGTGGCTGTCATGAGCTTTTGCGGATTCTATTTGTTATCAGCGTCTTCGTTATTGACCAACTTGACTCTATTTTGTGTTATGCTGATTGTAACATATAGCAGTAGTATTGCCAGGGCGGTACTAGTCTTAAAATTTTTTTAATGTTCTAGACCCTATTTTATGGCTCTATAATTCTGTTATACTATCTAACAAATGCGTGTTAGTTGGACTATATTATCAGAAGTGTGTGGTACTATTGTTTAACTCTCTGGTGATATAAAACTATTTTTGTATGATATAGCCATGAAAAAAAACTCTATTCCGCTGGTCCTCGCAACATCAAGAAAAAAACGGTACAGGCCAATGTCTCTAAAGCCCATGAGCTAGAACAATTACTACTTGTGCTACTACAGTGAAGGACTTGCGTATTTTTCAGAGTTCACATCGAATTTGGTCACTGGTTTGAGTCTGCAAATGTATATGGATTAGAAAAAACTTCACATCTGAATATACAAATAAATCTCTGACTACTGTCTACTAAGTACAAACATTGAAATATATTTCCAGTACCTTGGTATTTTCGTCTATACTCGTGCATATACTTACCCTTTCAGTTAATTTAAACACTTCCAGCTTTGAGTTCCAGCTTCGATAATTGGTATCACTACATACATGTTTCAACGACAGCGGCTGTTTGAAAAGTAAACAAAAAGAATCTGATTATTAGAAATGGACATTAATGCCTCGACTATACTCTTTTTAAAGTCTACGAACAAATCAGCTTCATTGTGAGCTGGTAGAGTTACCATTAAAAATATACCGTGATCCATGGAACACTAATAGCCAAATTTTTATGATAAAATATATACATTCGTTCCATGCTTATAACTGCGTCCAACTAGCCGATTTTGATTGGGAGTTGAGTCGATTACGATTAATTAGAAAAATATTGAAATCAAAACACCTGTTAGAATAAAGTGATAAGTGCATTGTAGGCAGGCCTACCATATTTTTTACCTATTAATTTCACATAGTTTCATATCTCTTTTCGATTTGGTGAGATTTCAAACTCCATTGCCACAATGCGCGATCATATAATTTGCTGCCTAGACCGCACTTAAAATGCAGCCCGAGAAATAACTGAATTTACCCAACCTGGATTAGTCTACAAGCCGTCAAATGAAGAATATGATAAATGATGCTGGGAGCTGTAACCGTGACAGCTAATGATGGATGGGAGTTAAACTAGAACTCAATAGAGTGGCATTTATTGATAGCTAGGGCGCTGAATCAACCAGCCGATGAAGACGTTTGTCTTATGAAATGTATGGCATCTTATGTATGTAATCTATAATGTTCGTTTCGCTAGGCCAATTTTGATCTGATGACGTCATTGATTTGTTGTGTGATCGAAAAGATCAAATCCATCTCTTCAGGTATACGCAATGGATAAAATCCATCTCATCAGGTATTTGTATTGATGTTGTGAGGCTTTGTTGCAACAGTGCTAGCGAATAACAGAGTTTTTTGAATCGAAATCTTTTTTCGATTATTTTGTTATTACTTCACATTTTGTGAACGCCACAGTATTTCATAACGAGGTGAGTGGAACCGAGCAGAGCGTGTATTGGATCAAAATACAGACGGGTCAAAACTGAATATCACATTTATGACACCATTCTGCGACCGATTGTCTGCCTCCTGCCCAGTAAAATCTTTCGCGGACTTTTATAGACGCCAAAGTCTTATTGATTAGTGCATGGCAATTAAGGGTCCTGTAAAACGAAGCCATGGAAAAATGCAGCAGTATCACAGCGGAGCACCATTTGAGCGGATCGCTATGGATATTGCAGGTTCATTTCCTACCAGCGAAAGCGGAAACAATTATGTTTTAGTGGTGATGGATTATTTCAGTAAATGGCCTGAAGTCTATCCAATACCGAACCAAGAAACAACAACAATCGCTAACGCCGTATGGTGAATAATTGGATTAGTCGATACGGGGTACCTATGGAACTGTATTTGGATCTAGGCCGCATTTTGAATCAGTGGTATTCCAGGAAATGTTTCAATTATTGGGGATCAATAAAACAAGAACAACACCTTTCCATCCTCAGTCAGACGGCATGGTTGAACGGTTTAATGCTACGTTGGAAGAATTTCTAAAGAAAACCGTAGATATAGAAATCAGCGTAATTGGGACAAAAATATACCACTGTTCCTAATGGCATATCGGTCAGCAACACATGATACAAAGGGAATAACACCAGCTACCATCGTTTTTGGACATAATTTAAGATTATCAGGAGACTTGAAGTTTGGGGCAATTCCTACGACAGCCTTGTGTGGACAAGCGTATGTCGATAAATTGAAAGAAGATATAGACGAGATACACAAATTTGTCAGAGAAAGAGTACAAATTTCAAGTGATAGAATGAAGGCACGATATGACGATATGACATAAGAAGGGCAGTTGAGTTTGGCTTCACAACTTACAACGGAAGAGAGGCTTATCACCAAAACTGCAACCTAGCTGGGAAGGACCATACAAGGTGATTACAAAAATCAATGATGTAATCTACCGAATGCAGAAGTGCATCCGAGGAAAACCAAAGGTTGTACATTTGGAAAGGTTTGCTCTCTATAGAGGAAGGGAATTGGATCCAGGTTTGGGCGGAGGGTAGTGTTACGGACACGGGTGACATCTCTGATTGAATAGAAGTACTAAATGCTCGTAATTGAAAACCAGCATGAATCGCAGTATACAGGCGAAATAATAAATAAATCGAAAATTCTACTATGACCGAGAAGCGGGCAAAATGAGTATAAATACGCGAGCAGAAAGCGTAGACTTTCAGTCTGAATTGGGAAAGCGATAAATAAAAATCGGGAAAAACTAATAAAAAGTGAAATAGTGAAATAGTAAAAGTAACAGTAAAATATAAGTACTATATAAGTGAATTGTGGTTATTGTCAATAAAAGTTATAGTGGAAAACAAACAAGTGGTTTTATTTATTCACAATCCAGTGATCGAACCGTGGAGTGGTTTGAATCCCTAGTAGGGGAAAACGTAACAATTGTTAGGAATATGGTCTTTGGAGAATTATAGGTTCTTGTGAAAGTTGACTTAATCAAAGGTTTCATCTTCGATAAAGACTATAACTTATCTACATTTACGTCTAATCGTTTTGTTGACCAGTAGTTGATCCAAATAAAAAAACTCGAGGAGTGAATTTTTAAAAATCTTCTTAGATTTTTCTATCATCCTACATCGTGTAGCTCATGAAAATTTGAGTCTACGGTGTTAACTAGATTTTATTGCATTGTCCACAAATCAAGAAAACCCATCTTTCAAGCTATTATCTTTGAGTGAATTTTAAAGACAATTTTAACAACAGATCCAAATAAGTGTACTATAAACAATGTTTCAACATGAAGGACCAACCAAGTCAATTAGGTACTAAAATTAAATGTATTGCCTATACTTAAAGAATGCTTAAGAATTTTACATGTAAATGTATTTTGGTTTGACTTTTGGAAATGCGCGTAAAGGCTGAATTGGGTTAAGGCTAATATAGTTTGTTACTATTTTCGCTTTGGATTTGGTACGTTTGGTACACATTTTGATATATTCTCACAATTATTTGAAGTAGATTTTTAGTGTGGTTCTAGTTGTGATTCTGGTGAATTATGGATGCACTGATCAGTGTGAATGGCATTTACATAATTGTCTCCTAAACGATTATCAGATGTCTCATGTAAACTATTGATAACATTTGTGTTCGTAACAGCTGTTATTTAGAGCCGATATAGAAAACACAAGAATCGAACTTTATCTATAAAGAAACAACCGCCCAGATGGCACAGTGGTTAAAGCTGCAGCAGTTGGAGCGGGAGGTACTTTGACCCCCTGTTGGAGTGCAAAACTCATGGGCCGACCCATCTTCCATGTCAGCACTAGCTGGCATGGAGCTATTCAATGTGCAGATGGTTAGGATCGGACCTATAGCCGTACGTCATCGTGAATAAGCGAACCGCGAACAAGTAGGGAGTGCTTTGAGCCCCAAAATAGATTAGAGATTTGATAATTAAAAAAAAAAAGATTTAAAACTTGTTTTACATTAACCTTCCAAGTTTGGTGTGGCAAATGGGATCTTACAGCTACTGAATGGCTGAACAAAAACTCGATATTACACGTTTTGTAATTCATCAGAATTGTACCTCAATTCCAGAACCGTTTAATTTCTAATGGGATATTGCTTTGGTTCGTAGTCTTGATATAAAAAAATTATGTATGTCGTATTGGTTGGCAAGATTTCCAGAAGATTATGATCCCTATTATAAACGTTTCGATTTTGATTGGTTGGGGTTTCTATCGATTTGTTGGCAATAACGGAGTTGTAGCCGATCGTCTTCGACAGGTGCATGTACCATTAATTACAATTGCTCAATATGAAGCACTTATTGGTTGGCAAATTGGAGGCACATCACATTTTGCTTGTACTGGCCCACTATCCGACGGAAGAGGTGGATGCGATGGTGATTCTGGTGGTGCAATGGTTCAATGAGATGGTGACACTCTATATCAAACTGGAATCGTATCAAACCGACCATGTGTTGCAGTAAATGCGCCAACTGGTTACTTAAAACACATTTGTCATTGATTGGATTAAACAAAATCAAATTTTTAGCTTTTAAAAGTTTTTAATAAAAAACATTATTGAGTTTTCAGTATTAATGTGTTAGATATTAAAAAGAATCTTCAAAGAGTTGGGAGCGATTGGGACGCAAAACAGATAATAAAGACAGAAACCAACAAATACCGTGCATTAAATATTTTACTCAGTAAATGAATTTGTGAACAAAAACCTCCGCATATTATTACTTATTCATAAATTAATCCACATATTTTCCGACCAATTTAATTTTCCGAATAAAGCTGATTTGAAAATTGTTTTATTTTTGTTGACGTATTGTTGCACTCATTTCAAAGCGAATAACTTATAATCGTTCGTTTTATATAAAACAAACCCAATAATGTGCTCTCCAATCTCAACCCAACCAAATATATAAATAAAATGAAAAAACGCAACCCTAACACCAACATCGTTGTTTCGTGTACTCATCTCATCAGTTCATTAAAATTTTTATGATTTTATGTTTCTAGAACAAACACAAACTAACTATACACTTTTCATGGTGGTATGAGGCATGACTTTATTTTATTTTACAATCGCAACTTCTCAAAGTACCAAGAATTTCTTTCTTAATTTTGTTCTTTTTCGAACTCTCTGTATATAAATTGCACGAAACAAAGCGTAAAAAATTACTATTGGGAAAATAAAATTAATTTAAACAAAAATTACAAGAAAATAGTTAAATCGAAAAAGCAAAAAATAAAAAGCTGTTAAGTAAAAAAACTTTTATTAAAAAAAAAACTACGATACAACAATAGTTTGTTGTTTCATCCCGTCGTTCGCGTTATACATAACGAAAAAAATCTTTTTGTTTCCATCAAACATGAAAATAATAATAAAGCTCGTGTTGTTGTAGCCAAATAATTAATCTAATGAAAGCTATTAGTGTAATTAATAAAAAAATATAAAAAAGCTCCACACACACAAACAAATATAAGTTTTAATGATGTACATTATAATTTTCAAGTACGTACATATACATTCCGTTTGTCATGTACTAAAACCACTACGTTACATATACGTTTATAATATGTATGTACATAACTCAATAGGGACTTCAAATTACTTAAACTTACAAAAGTTTCATATATAATTTGTTACAAAAATATACACACAAATTGCATTAAGCTTTTTCCGTTTGCTTTACTCTATATATAGCTAAACCAAACGATTACGTCATTAAAGTTTTACAATATTTCAATTTAAGTTCCGCTGTATATCGACTGTATATATAGTTGGTAAAGTTTTGTTATGCACGGGTATGATAATCGGTTTGTTACCATTTTATGTATATGGACAGGGCCAGAAACTTAAGTTATTTATATACTTTTGATGATACTATATGTGGATAATATTGACTTGTTTACGACTTTGTAAATTTGTTGTGTGCTTTTCTTGAGACTCGAAAAATAAACAAAAAACGAATAGTGTTTATTCACCTATCCTTGAATCTTGCATACTCGTATATCTTACTATGTGCAATTAATTTAGAAATAAAATGAAACATTCCTCTAAGACTAGACCGGCTAGACAACATGATAAGCTAATATTTATTTATTTTTTTTAACTAGCATGTGAATTAAGACATGTGAAGTAGTTTGGATAACAATACAATCCGTAAGAATTATTTATGAAGATTCTCTAGACAACTCAAGATTTTTTGCTTAAGTAAATCACTGAACATCTTTAGAATGGTTGTGAATGTTAAACAGCCCCAAATCAACGTTACAGTTATAATTCTCCTAATGATTATAGCTTAAATATGGAGTCAGAATTGATCAATCTGATTTACTTAGTTAAATCGGATTTTATATTTTAAGATTTGATTCTGAGACACCAGATAACTGACTATATAATCTTTTTACGTTTATAAAGAAATCGAATCACAGTAATTAAATTGTTGAAATTGAAGGCGCGTTGACATAAATTTGATCAAGGCATAAGTTCCTAGAAATGTGTGAAATCTTTATGTTGGTAACGTTTACTTAATTTATTGTAATCTTTGTCAGATCTTTGTTAAACGAACATCAAAAAGCCTTGTGTGATTTGGCCTTTTAAATCGTCTATATTTTGTGATCAATATGAGCTGTTGTTGACCAAATTGTAAATTTGTTGGTTAACCAAGATATCACTTAAGACGACCTCTTATAGTATAAGTTTTCCTCTTACATACACATTTTTAAAATTCTTAAGGTTTAAAGTGGAAATTATCAAGCTTTATCAGTGAATTAGTGTGCTTCAACAAATATAAATGTTTAGATCGACTACATTTTAAATCGATTATATAACTAGACTCACTGAGCCTTGTATTTGTAAGCATTTTTTCCACTCAGTTGAGTTCCATTCAATAATAATTTGGGGTCAAAATCCCAGTATATATAGAATGATTTCTGAAATAAGACAAAACATGTCTTGTATGATATTTAAAGAATTAGACCGCAGGCGCATAGGAATTAGAAATTTCAATGGCATTTTGACCGTAGTGAGTGCGTATCACCATTACCAATAGATTTAAGGAATTGAACTGTTTGAAAATCTAAAATAAATAAACAATTTAGCAATATAACATATAAAAGTTGCAATGGCTTACCAATAATTAAGTTTTATACAATTATATATAAACTCACCATTCATACACAAAGTCCGGCTTTATATTTAAGGTCAATGATACTTAGTATAAATATAAACAAAGTCAATACAAAATTATAAAATAATCTGATAATCACCCACAATATTGTTACCTACAAAATGATCGTAATAACATCCAATTAGCGCAATTATCGCAAATATTTCTATTTAAACCGAGATGTCAGTGTCAGCACGAAAAAGGGGAAAGAAATAGTACTAATCTGAGCTAGGTGGCAATATTTGTGCTAGAAGTAAAATCTTTTGTAATAAAGAAAAAAAATGAAAATTGTTAATTGCTATTAAGAATCTCGAGAATCACTATCGAAAGCCGAGGAATAAAAATAAATTTGTATAGTTAAATTGGTGATAAGTTTTATAAATATTAATAAAAAAAATAAAAATTACAAAACAAAAATCTTTAATTAATTAAAATTAAATTACTCAAATTGAGAGTGATTTGAGTAACCATTTTGGTGCCGAAACCCGGGATTTGCTGTTGAGTTACATAGAAGTATTATCTGATGAAACCTGCTGCATCATTGAAGTATTAAGATAAGTAGCCATTTTAAAACTTCTTAATTTTTTTTTCTTATCTTATCAATCGATAAATTCATACCTAAAATTAAAAGAAAGGTGTATTATAAACATTACAAAGTTAAAATTAAAATAAACCATTGCAAAATAAGTGAAAGTGATAAGAATTCCGTAAAGTTATAGTGTCTTGAATTATTAAATTGATAAAATGGATCGAGCCTTACGCGCAAGAGACCGTATAGTGAACCAAATAAAGGCAATAAAAACCTATAGTATGAATATTACCAATCTTACCGGAGTAGAAGCAATACAAGCACGTGTACGCAACCTGGAGAAACTATATCAGGATTTCAATACGCAGGAACTAGAGTTGCTTGTTAATGATCAATATACACCCATATCACCGGAGGTTGACGAAATTTATATGGATACTATTGCAACTTTAAAAGCTGCTATTTCAGCTAACCTACCAAAGAATTTGGAACCCCCGAAGGAAATAAATGATTTGAATGCTACACTCGGTCAATTCATAGGTCAGCAACACACGTTTTTGCAAGGATTGCACCAAGCGCAAAACGTATGCTTACCTAAAATCAACATAGAACCCTTTTCCGGCGACTACAAATTATGGCCAGCCTTTCAGGGTTTATATATAACGTCTGTTCATGAAAATACAAATTTAAGTCCAGTTCATAAACTACAGATATTGAACGGATTATTAAGAGGTGAAGCTGCATCATTAATACGACATATAAAGGTTACTATGAGCAAAATTACCAAGAAGCATGGTCTAAATTAGTCGCAAGATACAATAAACCAAAAGCTATTATTTCAAGTTTAATTCAGCTATTTTTGGAGCAAAAGTCTTGCAATTCATCAAATTATAGAGAGTAACGTAAACTATGTGATACTTCAGATGAAGTTATTCGAGGTTTGAGAGTCTTAGGGGAGCAAGCTGAAACACGTGACCCCTGGTTAATTCACATTATACTAAGCAAGTTAGATGAGGATTCAAGACAATCGTGGGCAAAAGAAACAGTTCAAAACTCGTTCCCCTCATTTAACATTTTTTTGGAGTTTTTATCGACCAGGTGCGATGCCCTTGAAACTTGTGGTGTCGTTTCAAAACCAAGTGGTACATTGCAAAGACATATCAAGTCACATCACGTAATACCAGCAACCAAATTCAGTTGCATCGCTTGTCAAAAGGATCATTATTTGTTTAAATGCCCAATTTTTAAAAGTATGAATGTGGAAAACCGAAGAAAATTGATTGAGGATGCAAAAGGTTGCACTAATTGTTTGAGATCTGGGCATATGCTAGCACAATGTTTCTCACGCACGCTTTGCTTAATATGTAACAAACGACATCATTCGCTGCTACATAAAGAGCAACAAACAATGAATTTACATGCAACTAATGGTGATTCGTCCGTATACCAACTACTACCACCGGCTACATTCAATAACACTAAATCAGAAACAGCTTCAACACCAACAGCAAATCAAAATAAATCAACATCTAATCAATCAACATCACATCAATCAACATCTCATCAATCAACAAATTTATTTGCAACTTCCTTGCATCAACTTCAAGCACCTCATAATATTCTGTTGCCTACAGCATTGATCTACGTTCAATCAAGCAACGGTCAACAAATCCCAGCAAGAGCACTCCTTGATTCTGGGTCACAAGCATCCTTTATCACGGAGTCATGTGTTCAGCGCCTAGGTCTACGTCGGAAATATGCTAACATTTCCATTTACGGCCTGGCCTCAAGTACTGCGGGGACAACAAGAGGCAAAACAACTTTAACAATACAATCACGTGTAATGAAACATTACACTATTAAAATAACAGCATACATAATCGAGAAAATCTCCACACCACTACCAGAAACTACCGTAGCAATATCAGAGTCCAACGAAGTATGGCAGCAGTGTTTAGCGGATCCACAATTCAACCATCCTAGTTCAGTTGATATTTTGATTGGCGCTGAATACTTTTTGGAGATCATGGGAGAGCAGAAGAAGAAAATTCCAGGCATGCCCGTTTTACAAGATTCCAAATTTGGTTGGTTATTGGCAGGCGATATTAATCGACAAAACGATGGTTCACATTTGCATAATTTTAGCATAAATTTAGATTCCAAAATTAACAATGAAGATCTAATGCTACTATTAAAACGGTTTTGGCAAGTAGAGGAAATAGCAATAAACACAGATCGCCTTGACAAAAATGATCCATGTGAAATATTATATCGCACTACCACTACTCGATCGCCAGATGGAAGATTTATAGTACGGCTACCGTTTATCAATCCAAGGCCAGAACTAGGAGACTCGTTCGTTAGTGCTAAATCGAGGATGTTTGGAATGGAGACAAAATTTGCCAGAAATTTACAGTATTATAAAGAGTACACAAACTTCATCGAAGAATATATCGAACTTGGTCAAATGGAATGCATTCCTTGGTCTGAAATCCCTCAGATGAACAATAATAAATATTTTATGCCACACCATGCAGTTCTCAAAGAGAGCACAACTACAAAATTACGAGTTGTGTTCGATGCCTCTTGTAAAACGAGCAATGCGGTTTCACTTAATAACTGTTTACATTCAGGACCAAAGATTCAGCCCGATTTAACGACAACATTAATACGATTCCGCCAAAATATTATTGCGATTAATGCGGATATTGAAAAAATGTTCAGGCAAATTTTGGTACATCCAGCAGATACAGATTTTCAATTAATTTTGTGGCGCAGGAACGTTGAAGAAAAACTAAAGGCTTACAAATGCAAGACGGTTACGTACGGTACAACAAGTGCCCCATTTCTTGCTATTCGCACGCTAGAAGAGTTGGCACAGATTTATGAAAGAAACTATCCAGAAGCGGCTACAGTAATCCGACAGAATTTTTATATGGATGATATGTTGACTGGAAGTGACTCTGTGGAAGGGGCAGTTAAATTAAAGAATGAAATAAATGAAATATTTCAAAGTTGTGGCTTCAGACTTCGTAAATGGAAATCTAACTCATTAGTCTTTTTACAATCTTTAGCATTAGACAACACCGAAGACGTGCCAAAATTAATTGAAGATGATCCAAGTGCCAAGACGCTAGGAATATTGTGGTATCCACAAGAGGACATCTTCATGTTCAAATTAAACATTCTGAGCGAAGAAATAAAGTGGACCAAACGTAAAATGCTCTCTGAAAGCTCCAAACTTTATGATCCGTTGGGTTGGATATCACCGGTCGTCATCTGCTTTAAGATTTTTCTACAAAAACTATGGCTAGCAAAAGTCGACTGGGATGAAGAAGTACCAAATAATATTGTAACCTTGTGGAAGAAGACCTACGATAATCTACATCACCTCAAACATGTAAAAATCCCTAGATGCTTATTACAATCGGCCAAACCATCTGCAGTACAATTGCATGCATTTTGTGATGCATCAGAGTCTGCATACGGCTGTGTAATTTATATAAGATCTAGCAACAGCAATGGGGAAATTACCTGCCGTTTAGTATGCTCCAATAAGCAAATAAGCCTTCCAAGGCTGGAGCTTTGTGGCGCTGTTCTGCTTGCCAATCTTCTAAAATATTGTCAAACAACATTAAATTTTAAAAATAGTTCACTATATGCTTGGACTGACTCCATGGTAGTACTACATTGGTTGTCTGACATACCGACGCGATGGAAAACCTTTATAGCCAACCGTACTTCGACAATATTAGATATTATTCCTCGAGAGAATTGGAACCATGTTGTTTCCAATCAAAACCCCGCAGATTTTATTTCGAGAGGAGTAGATCCAAAATTGATAATAAATTTGAATACCTGGTGGCACGGACCTAGTTGGTTAACCTTACCTGAAAATCAATGGCCAAAATCCAAAAATCAACCACTACCTAAAGCTGTAGATACTGAAGCTCGAACCAAGACAGTAGTAATGTTAACTGAAACCAATCAAGTTGATATGGTTGAGCAGTTGCTAACAAGAGTTTCATCTTGGTTTCGATTGAGGAAAACAATGGCATATGTTCTTAGATATTGCAGGATTCTAAAACACGAAGAGATTAAATCAAAAGGAAAATATTTGGCCTACTGGGAATACCGGACCGCTGAACTGTTCCTGATTCGCACCATACAAAATACAAATTTTAAACGTGAAATCGCTAAAATAAAAGAGAAGATACCAGTAGAATCTAGAAGCGCGTTAAGCTCACTGGATCCGTTTATCGATCAGCAAGGAATTTTACGAGTTGGCGGAAGATTGAGAAATGCAAACATAAGCTATGCCGTTCAACATCCAATCATTCTACCAAAAAATCATCCAGTGAATTCACTTATCATTCAAGAAATACACAGATGTAACTTACATGCTGGAACTAATTTAATGCTAAGTATATTAAGGCAAAAGTATTGGATGATAGGTGCAAAATATGTGATTAAACGGTGTATAAAATCCTGTGTGACTTGTATAAGATTTCGCCACACCCAACGTCCACAAAAAATGGCCGACTTGCCAATCGAGAGATGCACTAGAAACAGACCATTTTTAAACACTGGTGTAGATTATTTGGGCCCTATATACATTAAAACGAGTCAACAGAGAAATGCACCTCTAACTAAAGCTTATGTGGCTGTATTCATATGTTTGGCCGTCAAGGCGGTTCATTTAGAAGTAGTCAGTAACCTTAGCACTGATGCGTTTCTATCTGCGTTGAAAAGATTTGTGGCTCGCCATGGTTATCCTAACCAAATCTGTTGCGACAATGGCTCTAATTTTATTGGAGCCAACAATGAACTAAAATGATTAAAAAAGGAAATCGTAATTCAACAAAATAATGAAATAATTTCAAATTTTATCTTGCAGAAGAATATAGACTTTAAATTCAACCCTGCTAGTGCACCTCATTTTGGAGGTTTGTGGGAGGCTGCGGTTAAATCTGTAAAGTATCATTTCCGTAGAACCACTAAGGAGACCAAATTTAGCTTTGAAGAGACAACTACCTTGGTAACACAAATAGAAGGCCTCCTGAATTCTAGACCCTTATGTCGGTTGAACGATGACCCAACTAGTCTAGAAATGCTTACTCCGAGCCATTTCTTAATTGGCGAATCGTTAAAGGCTGTTCCAGAACCAATACTAGAAAACGTACCTGTTCACAAACTATCTAGATGGAAAAATATACAACGTCGGGTCGAGTCTTTTTGGAAATCGTGGACACGTGATTATTTAAATACGTTGCAAGAACGAGGCAAATGGAAGAAGGGCAGCTTGGCGATCAACGTCGATGATGTAGTGGTAATCAAAGATGACAATCTGCCACCAAGTCAATGGCTTCTTGGCCGAATAGTTGAAATTCATCCGGGTAGTGATGGTATTATTCGAGTTGCTACGGTTAAAACAGCTACCAACACAATTAAACGTCCAATAATAAAACTAATATTGCTTCCGAAAATTGAAACATAAATCCATATAGTTATTAGTAGCACTATTTCATGTAAAGGTCATTGCATTTTTATGATGATATTATTGTTAAGAAACTACTTGTCATTAATTTCTTAACGCGGAGGAATATGTTTGAAAATCTAAAATAAATAAACAATTTAGCAATATAACATATAAAAGTTGCAATGGCTTACCAATAATTAAGTTTTATACAATTATATATAAACTCACCATTCATACACAAAGTCCGGCTTTATATTTAAGGTCAATGATACTTAGTATAAATATAAACAAAGTCAATACAAAATTATAAAATAATCTGATAATCACCCACAATATTGTTACCTACAAAATGATCGTAATAACATCCAATTAGCGCAATTATCGCAAATATTTCTATTTAAACCGAGATGTCAGTGTCAGCACGAAAAAGGGGAAAGAAATAGTACTAATCTGAGCTAGGTGGCAATATTTGTGCTAGAAGTAAAATCTTTTGTAATAAAGAAAAAAAATGAAAATTGTTAATTGCTATTAAGAATCTCGAGAATCACTATCGAAAGCCGAGGAATAAAAATAAATTTGTATAGTTAAATTGGTGATAAGTTTTATAAATATTAATAAAAAAAATAAAAATTAGAAAACAAAAATCTTTAATTAATTAAAATTAAATTACTCAAATTGAGAGTGATTTGAGTAAACAGAACAAACCCAATTTCATGAGGTAGAATTCCCACATTTTGTGCTAATGTAACTGGAGACAGTGGAGAAGATATTACTGGCAACATTTTGCGAAAGTCACCGCACAATAGAATTGTCTTAGGACCAAATAATTTTTATCTAATTTCATGCACAGCCAAATCTGTCAATAATCTATGAATGATGAAAGAAACATTGTTACTTTAACAATAATTATCAATGAAGCTGATTTATCGGCCTTGCGCACTGTTAGCAGTAATGAGATGTATTATTTAAATGTTTTCATTATATAATCCTTGAGGAAGACTTCATTATCTTCGTGCCATTATCATTGGATGCAATACCTTGCGCTTGACTATCATCGATACATGTAGGACAATAAACATCTAAATGCATTCGCAAATCTCCAAATGAATTTGGGAACATGAAACTAAAGTAACCGTTAATGAAACAACTATCGAGATATCACTTTTTCACTTATTCCAATTTTTCTCTCTATAATTTCAAACAATACGCAATCATATTTCACGAAACAATAATCGAGTAGCTGAAGGGTCATTTTTTGTGCAAGTAAAAAACTTCCAATAATTTGACTTTGATAAATTTGCAACAGCTTCATTAACAGAACCTTCCCGAAAAACAACATTTTGACAAGAGAAAATTAAGGCGAATAATCGAATGCAATCGCTTTGATTTCCACTTGTCAAAATGTTGTATATAAACAGAATATCCATTTATGCTTTTACGGATATAATCACAGACGTTTATTCGAAAGTTATTTTATTTTTTTATATTTTATACTATGCAATCTGTTTTAGGGGTCAAGGCTCTCCCAGCACTTTCGCGGTTCGCTCATTTCCATCCTACTTTACGCCTTAAAGGCCAAAGCAAGGACGTACGGATATAGGTCCGATTTTTATAGAACCATCGCGCATTACATAGCCCCATGCCAGCCTATAGTACTGACATGGAAGATGGGTCGGTCCAATCATAGATGTGTTCATTAACACCCCCGATCGTAAACAGATGGTGAAAAATTCCTTTTGCATCCTGCCCCTATCGGGATTCGTACCCCCGATAATTCCCGCTCCAACTGCAACAGCCTTAACCACTGAGCAACCTGGGCGGTTCAAAAATTATTGTTATATTTTCTTCTCTCACACAGAGTGAGTTTGGACTCGGTAGACCGCATGGCTCATAAATCGTATGACGCCTAATTTCATATAGTTGTGGATGTGCTTGAATATCAGATATTGCAGCACGCACAACCTTATCAATATCAGCAACCTCATCTTTTCCATCATCTCTACACAGTTATTAAAATGTGTTCATGACGTAGATCACATTTTCGGAACTCAATAGTACAAATAAGTAAATTGATAAGTTCCTTAAGTTCACTTTTAAATACACCAACGACAATATCAGGACGAAAGTTTTCCATTCAAACGGTTAATAATTTCCGGCCATTGTGTGTTGCACGATTGACATTGCATCTAAATAATTTTGCTACATATTGCATTGAAATCCAATAAAAGATTATGGTAAAATGATTTAACGAACCACAGTATGATCATTTGGACAATTATTTACATAGTCAGTTTCAATCTGCACCTGCAATCCGCACATACTTATCAACCCCATAATTTTGCGAATAATGGAAAAGGTTAATGCCATCAGGAAATGCGAGTCGATAAAAAGCATATGGAAGCTTTGTAGAGAAGGTCAACATCATCATTTTTGAAAACTGCTGCAATGTTTCCAGTTTGTTTAAAATATTCGGACATTGCCCTGAAGGATCGAACACATCATTCACGCGATCAAATTCTACAGTCCATGCACTTGGGATTTCAAAGCCCCAGCAGGATGATAAAACACATTGAATCTTAAAATGGTATACATCACTTAAAAAAATATTAGAGTGATAGGAGCTAAATTAGAGGAGCGAATGTTTTCAAACAAAATTTTTAGAACAACGTTGGATCGAATTATCGTTGCCTTTATGGTAACATTAGGAAGCGATATTCCTTTATAACTCGGTAAACTGATACCTGATTTTTATGAAACATAGGCTGTGCAAACCTACAAAACAATAGTTTCGTCGTAAAAGAGAGGATAAAATTCATGTTTGCCTTATACATAATATAATAAAAGAACATTGAAGTCAAAAACTACAAGTGGAAATTTCAAGGCGACCAATCCAAGTATGATTTTCTTTTAATCTCCCGAAGGATTAAAATATAAACGCGAAAAATCTTCATTTTTTCCAGTTTTACATTTTAATTTGGCCATCCCGACAATAATCAGATTGTTCTTATCTGCTCTCTCACCTATGTCCCTCACCAAAACCAATTAAGAATAAATCCTAGACCGTATTGATCTTAATATATGTAGATCGATATGACACTGCAGCATGTACTTCACGAATTGTACGAATTTCTTATGGTTGACATTAATATTCCCACAAGGTGACATTCTACACTCTATTGAATGTTTGTAACACTTTTTCATTTTGAAATTATTAATATTAAAAGAGCTGTTGTAGTAACGTATAACTTGCCGGTTGTTGGCAAAAAAGAAACACGATTTCTGACAAAAAACTCACTGGGTAGTTTGATTGTCTGCCAATGGTCCATCTCAGTTAGTGAGCGCTAAAAAAAATTATTTTACCGTTGCTCGAATACCAAGTAAAACGATTGGTAGCTCGGAACTCCAATGAACGGTATTGCCTTTGACCTTGAGATATGTTTCAAGTTGGCTATGAAATCATTCAACCATACCATTAGCCTGTCGATGACAGCCAAGATGTTTCGTTAGCTCAGTAAATAGTTTGCTCTCAATTTGTATTGCTTGATCAGTTGTGATGTCAAGTCGAACTACGAATCGGAATACGTCATCACAATTTTTAATAAAGGTTTATGCATTAGACGGTGGAAAAGGTCCAACAATGTTGATTTGTGTGAACCGACCAGTTGGTATTTGAAAGAGTCCGTAAGGCGCTTTTGTATGTCTCTGAATTTTTTATCGTTGGCAGGATAAACATTATTATGCCCAATTGGCTACATCTTTGGCTAGACTAAGCCAAAAGTAGTGAGCCATGATCAATTTACGAGTGACACGGATACCAGGATGTGAAATGTTATGTGTAAAGTGTAAAATATTGTTTTGCGTAATTGTTCTGTTATATATGAGCGATTGTTACCTGTTGATGTTTCGCAGTAAATTTTGAACCTAGAGTTTGAAAAGATCTAGTGTCATGTTCAAAGTAGTAATCACATTATCTTTGCCACTCACATGTTGAATATCCGTAGTAACTTGACCAATCTAATCCAATAGATCCAATTTCGGCATTTTAAATCAAGCTACCAAAAGTGGAAGTGAATTAAGACGAGTTGTTCAGCTTTTTTCGGTGTAAACCGATTATAGTAGTTCACTATGCGCCGATGAATAGTTGAACGCTTTTGATTGTTGTGGGAGGAGGAACTAGGAATTCCGTCATCGTAAATCAATTCATTCTAGTGACAGCAGAATATCACATAAGCTGATCATGTCGCGGGTGATGCAACGCATGATAATGATTTTGATATAAAATTGGAGTGGTTTACATGTCTTGCTGCTATAGGTCTCATCAAGCTATTCTATCAGTTCAATCGGCTCGCAACAGTGCTAGCGTACTTTTACTCGAAATTTAGGTTTTTTAAATTATTTGACTGTGACATGACGATAATTGATGCTATTAAAGTTAGCCGAAAGTTTCCAGCCGAAAAAATAAAAAATAGATAATGCAGATTGTGTCTTTGCTATTCCAGCCGAAAGTTAAAAATTGTATATTTTTTTGATTGATTTCTAACCGAAAATTTTTCTCCGACATTTTCCAGCCAAAGACTCCCCACATGAAAGTTGACCCAAATTTTTTTCCACTGATAGCCATTGACAAACCGCTTAAAATAAACTTATATCCAGCCATAACACTTTTAAGGTTGATTTATTTCTGAATTTAAACATTATTGCATATGAGTATTTTAATTAGTTTTAATATAAGTGTTTTTCCGTTAGTTTGATAATTTTTCGTAGCAATTTTGTTTTGGCTGGAAAATGTCGGAGAAAAATTTTCGGTTAGAAATCAATCAAAAAAATATACAATTTTTAACTTTCGGCTGGAATAGCAAAGACACAATCTGCATTATCGATTTTTTTATTTTTTCGGCTGGAAACTTTCGGCTAACTATAACAGCATGATAATTGTACATTGTACGAATTAATTATTTGGAACTAAACACCCACATGCGATTAAGGCAAATTTAATACTTACAAAAGTCGAAACTCTTTTTAAGCCGTTAACATTCATTCAGTTTATTACAAAATAAACAAACCTCCTCATATGTTATAAGCATACTCGAATATTATTATAAAATATACTTAAATCATTGTTATCTCAATGTAATTATCAAAATGTGTACTTTGCAACAAAAAAATATCATTTTTCAACGTTAATTGGTTCATCTATGCAAATATTTCCACATCCTACAGCAAAACATGCAAACTATAGGAAACCTCTGAATTATGAAAATTAAAATCATGCATATGTAAGTATACGTACATATATAGTGTTGTTTGCTCATCTCTAAATCATACATGACTGTAAGTACGTATGTGTATAATTTATATATGCTCGTTTATATCCATATAAAAAATTATACAACCAAAGTGATATACAATTTTCAGGTATCGCATATACACATATATGTATGTGTTCAAGCGGCGAACACCCACTTTATCTATCATACAACTATATATAGATAACGTTTTATGGTTTAAAACTTTTATATATTTTCACAACCGAGAAAACCGTTGATTTAAAATTTTCAATATTTTTTTGTTTTCTGTGCGAGCTTTTTTCGTATACTCGTCTTTTTTTATTATTTATTCACATACATATGTACATATATTGCAAACCAAAGCATTTAAATTTAAATTTACGTAAATTTTTGATTTAACCATTAAAACCATTTTAAGTATATTTTGTTGTTTTCGAGAAATAAAAGTTTTGTGTTTTTTTTTTACTTCAAAACAAACAACAAAAACAAAAATTAAATAAAGTTCAACTCGTCTATAATATAAATTGGAATACAAATATAACATTTTCAAGTAGCAAATAAAAAAAAATAAAGAAAACTTGAAAGCTCCAAAAAGCATAAAATAAACTTTTTGTTGTTTTTGTTTTATCATACTTTTATATGGACACAAACATCATTTTGAATGTGTACGTGAATTGAATATTATTATTGTTAATTTTTGTTTGATTTTATGTATTCTTGATCTCGATTTGAAGTTGTTAAATTTTGTTGTTGTTTGTCGAGTATTTGATTGTTTTTCCAGTCCGAGTTTTATTTTTATGGTTAAATAAATTGCGCTTTTCCAGCATATAATTTACTTGGGTTGTACTCTCCAATATATAAAGGGTGTCCCAAAAATAATACAAGATTTAAATTTTGTTTTAACCTCGCCAGCTGTGAAATGATTAACTGAAAAATTCAGGGAGACTAGATCAGCTGGAGACGCTAACCACATCGGTCGTCCAAAGACAAGTCGTTCAAATGTCAATTTCGAAGCAGTGCGTAAGAGTGTTCGTGAAAACCCAGAAACATCAATTCGTGGACGAAATTTGAAAATTTTAAGACGATTTCTATATCTTATATTCACAAAAAATCTGTGTCTCCATGCTTACAAAATTCAATTAACACAACAACTGAAGCCTAATGACCATGACTGTCGAACAATACATACAGTCACAATGTGTTACCGTTTAGTACGGATTTTAGGCTTTAGGGATCATTGGACTACACTTTATTTAAAATGAGGCTGACCAAGCAGTAACGGATTCTGTTGCTCGATGTTGCGACCACTCTTGGGCATGTTAATTACACAATGTATTTTACATGGATATTTACATGTAAAAAAACGTGTAATTTACATAAGGTTTAAAATGATTTTATGTAAAAAACTTTATTTTTGTAACTTGCGCCCCATCTCTTATCAAATTTTATTGTAACTGAAGCACCATCTGTTAGAAAATCTTCTTACTATTTTACGTATACAATTCGTGAAATAATTAACTTCGGCATATTCGACTCAAAGTAACCGTGGCAATAATAACCTAAAATTTTTTGATTTATAGACTGATCTACCGGTTTTTTTTGTTAGTAAAAACATTTACTATTTAAATTGATTATAATTTGATCATTTAAAAGTTTTTATTATTTTAAAATAGATGGCACTGCGCATATTGTTGTCTGTTACGAATTAGCCGAGTATAGATTTAAATAATTTCGGTTGGATCACTGAATTGTGAATATTAAACTCGCAAAATTTAATTTTAACAATTAATTTATTTCGCAATAAATTCCACAAATATTTCACAAATAATTATTACAAATAAATAATTAACACAAATAATTATTACGAGTATTATTATTTTTTGTTTGCTCCGCCAATTTCATTATTTATTTTTATTTTGTTCGTATGTGTAAACATTTGGTTACAAGGTAATCCGTAAACTACTTCTATAATTTTTAATTCTTTTTAACTATCACAGGTGTCACTGTGATTCGTCACACTACAATCCGCCCAAACCTGTTCGACCCGAATAGGATCCAAACCTCTTTTTCTTCCTCTAGGGTTTTTCCTATCCAGGCTCCACTTTGGTTGACATCTCCTTTCTCCTCTTGGAATAAACCGTCCTTGCATATTTACCCAATATCCAGCTGTTGTCCGTTTGTCATCAGTCTCTCGATGACTTCCTCATGGCAAGTAGGACTTCATACTGCTTACGTTCTGCAGGTACTCTCATTCTACAATCCAAACGTACTACATCCCAATCGACCTTCTTCGGCGTCTCCTTCCTTCCAAAGTGGACACTTTCCGCTCCGATACGACGCTTATACAATATCCTTCGTGCTCGGTGATGCCAGGTTCTGCAGATTCCTCTATTTCTATCGAGTTCAGAACCACATATTGTCTATTTACAAGGTTATCCTGCATTTCCCTGCAGCTCCGGCATCCAATTAAGTCCTACGTGTAGTACTTCGAATCCGTATTTCCTCATGAAGTCTGTACCCAGGATGACCTCATCCACTATATCCGCAGTCAGAACTTCAGGCCAAAATTTGTTGTCACCTATTCGTATGACTACCTCCTTCTTACCGCTGCATTCTCGGCATTTGCCATTTGCACCTTAAACTCTGAACTTCTTCGTCCTCATATTTCCCGAGTCTAATGTAATGAGGCTAGATCTACTGTCAACTTCACATTGTCAGGCTGTCTCCACCTTTGGCCAGTTCATGAGACACTTTTTATTTCGCATAGACTTCTTCCTCCTTGGCCGTTCGTTTCTTCTCTTCCAATGGTCTCCGAAATGATTGTGATCTCGTCCGCTTATACCTTATCTGCCAGCATTCTCTCGAGATGTGTCCTATTTTGCCACAAATCCAATCTCATATTTTGGTAATCAGAAGATCGTGTGATTCAGCACCATTAGATTTCTTATTATAAGGTTGTTTGTAGTGAAAGGTCTTACTCAACAAGCCCACAACCCTCGTTAGGAAAAATTTTGACAAAAGTGCATTTCTTCCATCGTAGCCGTGAGGGCATTTGCCCGATGTACTCCCTATCCTATGAATTTTATGGTTCAATAAAAATTCTAAAGACTGCAAAAGCTGTGTTTTCAATTTAATTCAAACTTTGCATTAATTTTGGAACACCCTGTATATTCTATTAGGAATATTGGATTCGTCGACCCGATATAAAGTGAGGTGTTCAGATTATATATCGGTAGTGTTGGCTGATGATATTGAATTCACCTGAAATTATATTATTTGTTTACCCATTTTCCATGATATGCGTCATAAATTTAATTTCCATTGCTATGGGTTTAGATGTATACCCACCATGTACATGTATGAAAAATTTTATGGCGTTGTGACAAGAGGAATCCGAATTTTTTTATGGACATTTAAAATAAATTGACCAAACACCTTACCTACTCGTATATGTGTGTTCGTAAGGTTACCCATGTTTGTATATATTTTGATGAAATAATATTTTATGAAAAGCATATTTTATATGCTGTATGGACATAAAAGTCGAGTTACGATATTCTAAAGTAAGATTAATACTTTTATTTATTTATTTTATTTTCTTCAACAAAAGACAAGAATATCAATTAGATTTGTGAAATAATACTTTTATTTTATTGACTTTTGTATATCTAATCAAGTGGATTCGAGTTTGATGGTAATAAAAAATGAAATCGAGGATATTTTTTTTTTGTCTTGCTTTAAATCCGGAATGGATGTTGAAATGAACTTTTAATAAAACTTTTTTATTTTATCTGATCGGATGGAAAAGTCTCGTAATTTTTTCTTTCATGCAATAAAATTATTCGATTGAATAATTTAAATATTTATTTATGTAACGCGTATTGGAGGTTGCCTTTTTCGCGATATTGGTGATTTTTTCTTCGGCCATTATTATACCTATATATGGTATGCACAACAAACCCAGTTTTTGATCTCACGAACCTACGATAAAATAGCGAAAGCTTTAATTTCATATCAGATAAAGTTTTACTAATAAAATCCACTTACTCTACGATTCAGCTTTAGTCATTGATAAGCTAAATATTTTTAGAAAGAAATAGATTGATGTCCATTTGGTTATGGAGGCTAGTTACATGCTATTTATCAACTACCTTTTCTGATCAATCATCTGAAGTTTTATTTTTGTTAGTTCTTGATCCATCCTAAACCTTGTGGTTAATGGCGACACCTAATCTTCACTTGAATACGAAATTCTTGCAAGTCTTATTAACAATATTTCAGTATTATTGGTGATTAAAAAATAATTCCTACTACTTAGCATATGAGATAAAATTTCTTAACATTAAAGTCTGTTTTTACCATATTCGACGAGTATTTGGACTTTTAATACGAGATCTAATTTCCGCTGGAAAATAAGACGTTTCGATTAAATTGGCTCTAGTTTATGTCTAGAACCAATTGGTAGATTTCCTTATATGTAGCGTCTATATATCGATCTCCTAGAGGATCGATTTAAAGCTCTCAGAGAAATTATAAATTTTTTTGAATGGTTACAATATCACCTATAGTATTATCTCTAATAGCATTATGCTTTAATCGGAAGATTATTCTCGTAATTGAAAGTAGTTTATTAGAGTCTAGTCACCTTTCTAGTTCTATGAGTTTTGATAACGGGTCAGCTTCTCATTCCGCTACAAGCACAGAGCTAGAGTTCTCATCGAATCCAATTGCAATGCTTTTAAAGCTGGTCTTAATGTCCAGCAACATCCTTATCCCATTTGAAGTATGCGCTCTCTAGAAACGAACAGTCGTTCTATAGCTTATCAATTTAGAACGATGCCCAAAACAGAACGACGATAGCCAAGGTATTTAAGAGATAATTATAATGGTAGCATACCAGTTCCATGACTTCCTATACACTCGTGGTTTTTTTATGGTAACTGGCTTAATTCTGCTTTTTGAAAGATTTACTGCAGACCATAGATTTATTTTCAATGATCCATTGGAAATGGTGTGGCAATTTAGACAGTCTAAATGTAACTCTAGTGCTGAGGACATTGAGGTATCACAAACTCCCATTTATCCTTACGAAAAGACTACGAAGCTTTGGTTGCAAACCTACATCGATGGGGCCGATCCCCGTAATAACCACTGCTGGTGGCTCGGCGTAATCGATTTTCAATTTTACAGAATCTTTTAATTACATATACATCAAAATAATTGAGTTTTACAAATAGGCCATCGCAGTGGTAATGGTCAAAACGATACGAGTTTCTAAAGAAGTTAATTGTATTTTCAATATCTCACGAAGTTACCACAACACCAAGATACAACACATCTACTATACAATGGGAAGGTCACCTGGTGAATTTCTACTTCATCGTCCCATAGTTTCACACTCTTTGGCTGTCTTCACCAGGCCAAAATTCGTTGGCTATATGCAAATCTCAGGGAAGAAATTTCGAATCACAACTTATCAGTGAGATAAAGTCAATTTAAATAAAGTCCATTAAGATTCTCGATCTTCATTCCTCGGAAAGCGGAGCTATACCGCTATAATTCTCATTCAAGTGTTGGAAGTATGAATCAATGTCATAACATAGCTCAGTAATTTCTGCCAACTCGAGCTTTAAAGTTATATCAATCACCAATGTGCATATACATTTGCGCACGTGGAAATTGGTTGGCCGAACTATTTCTGGATTCTGATCTCGCCAACCTTGATGGCAATTGTAAGTGAGAAATAAAAAGAATAAATGACATGAATGAAACAAATTTAATGGCTGGAAATGGAAAGGAGGCCTTAATAAGGCCGAAAAAAGAGTTAAGGCTAAACAATGTGTCAGATATGACACATATAGGACTATAACTAATGATGTATGGGATAAATTTAATAAAACCAGAGGTAAACGGACAAAGGTAAGTACCATTGTGTTAGAAGTTCACGAAAAATGAGATCAATTCTATCAAATGATGATTATGAGATCAAACGAAATAAATTCCTGAGGGGTTTGGAAAACTAGAAATCTACAACCCTACGAATAAAGAAATAAGTTATAGAATGATTCAGCCTTTGAACCTTTGAACTTTTCAATAGAGATGAGTGAGTGTTCAGATGCCAAAAAGTAGATGGAATGCAGAGTGATTCTCCAAAAAGTGTCTCAACTTGGGCATTAAATTATTGGGGAATATCTAGGAAGTTTTATTTGCTAAGCAACCACTTGAAAAATCTGTATAAGAGGATTTATGAATAGTGTGAAAACTTGTATTGAATGGAAGGAATTACAGGATGAACATTGCACTTTCGTAACTAGGCCGAAATTATCAGCTTTCTTCACTATGTATTTAAGCTCGATTCATCGGTATGATTTGGTTGACAAAGGCATCTTGAAAATGGATTCGTATCTTAAATCGAGCACAGGAATGCGTAAGTCATATAATAAAATATTTGAGAGGTTAATCTGAGAATTAATTCTAGAAAATTTTAGTAAGCAAATAATAATTTATGTGCAAATCTACGATGAAAGTTTTGATATCATCACACCTACGGTGGAGTGGTTGTGTGACTTTATGGATACTAGTTATGTAATTTAAGAAGTCAGTGGAGCTATTAGGAGGGTGAATTTATTAAAAAGATCCAGGTGCAAAATGGAAGTACTTTGGGTTGCGTATAGGAGCTCATATCGTGTATTGATTAAATTGCGAGTATACAAAGGACATTTCTTGAGTCGGGCAACGATTTGAAAATAATGTGTTCACGATATGTTTTATAGTAAAATCTTTGGTGTTTTTGATTACCAATCGAATCAGGATTGCAATTCCAACTATTATCACAACTTTTCAAATGAAAAATTTCCGGTGTGTGCCTTAAGACAATTATCAAATGTGGTCATGAGAATCATAATTTACAGGGCTTTTACTATCAGACCATCAAGATTCTTGCAAATATGATACACTCTTATACATTCGTAATATGACTGAAATCACGTATAACGATTAGTTTTTAACGACGCAGATTACCAACACAATTTCTCGACACATGCATATCCCAAATCAAATAGGTCCAAAATTAAGATTAAAAAATGGTTTTAAGAATTATTTTAATAACAAATTCCACTTATACACACAACTGCTATTTCTGCTATCTTATATACCCTATCTTTCGAATTATGATACGCGAGCTAAACAACAAATCGGTTGTCTGTCGTGTCAAATAAATTAATTTGAGCTATGAAATGTTTTGTTTTGCGTATTTTAATTAAATTAGATTGAAAATTAAGCGAAATTATGTCACTTGGGTGGCGGGTGTGCTCAATTAGAAGGTCTCGCCAAATTTACTAGACAGCTTTTTACAAAAACAAAAAAACACAACAATTTATCTGCGAAAGATAAATTTTCATCTTTCTATATACATATTTGTTTTGTGTTTAACTTTTCGAAAAGTAAAATTATAAATTCATTAATCAACAACAAACTTTTATTTGGCAACAAAAAAAAAGTGTTCGCTTTCTGTTAACTTTAAGATTTTAAATTAATGTTTAGTATATATCGTATATGTACATAGCGTAACACGAGAAAGCTTTATATTTATATATTTTATTAAAAACTTTAAATATTTATTTAATATGTATACTCGTCTAAATATAGAATATAAAAATCAATTTCAGCCACCCTTTCCGGTTATTCCATTTAATTTATTATATCAAAGTACTTTGTTCTAAAAATAAGCTCTTAGATATTGTTCTTTATTTTTTTTAGCACCACCACTACTACCAAAACGGCATAACCATCAAAACGAATAAGACAAAAAACCATTAAGAATGTGCATGCATATATTGTTTGTGTCTTAACAACAACTGTGTATACAGTTATTTATAGAAACACTTGAGAAAACAAGATGAACCAATATTAAAAGCACAGAAATATTTAGCATTTCGTAGAAAACAGCAAAATCTTAAACAAACAGACGTACATACACATATATATTTAGTTTTGGGTTGGTTTTAAAAACCAAAATAATAATAATAATGGCACTGTTGTGCATCGTTTTGTGTATTGGACCATCCCCGCAGAAAAGCTCTATTCGAGTTTATTTAAATATTTTAAGGTTGCATATTTAAATATATACAATTTAAGGGCCGACCATTACATGATTGACTATATATATATATATATGTATTTATACATATACAGACCGAGCAAATCCCAAGTTTTTTAAAATTTTAATTATTTTCGCAATTGAGATAAATTCTATTAACGAACATATATAAGGAGATACATTCTATTTTTAAATCTCCAGCATAATATATCATTCTATATAATATTTATATATACAGTATAAACACAGAGCTTTCGTATTTGCTTTAAAGTTTTATTTCATTTTAGTATTTATTTTAAGTATTTTTTGAAGCTTTTTCTCGTGTAAGCACTTTTTTTATGCTTGCATTCGGTACTTTTTAAAAGAAGAAATATATTTTTTTAAAGAGATGAAATGAGATAAGCGAGATTCACAACATGATTTTATGTATGAATAATTTTATGCAAGAATGTAATGCAAATATGTTTAAATGGGTATATTGCACAAGTAATTATGGAAATTTTATGTTTGAACATAAAAAAATGATGCTTTTCGTTTTGTGTGTATGTATGTGTGTTATTTTATATTTGAAATGGAAAACTAAAATATAACATATTTTAGGTTTTATGATTATGTATATGTTACTTGTATGTTTGGTATGCAATACTAAATGTATTTTTTTAAGATTTAGTTTAACTGTTTAAGATCCAAGTATATGCAATTCCAGAAAATGCAATTCAAATATATTAACAATATTGTGGACTTTTTGGGTGGACAGATTTGAATATGTTTAGCAGCGATCGGTCAGTACCATGAAAATATAAAGCTTTGTTTTCTAAATTGTCTTACTCGATACGCATTATGTATTGTTTAGTTAATAATACGATAGTCTTGAGAAATTTGATATTCCCTTCATATCTCCTAATCACTGATTCTGCATGACCCTGCGTTCAAATACTTTATCAAATACTTTATTGTTATGGAGAATACAATTACGAAGGGCTAAAGGATTATAGAGCATTATATTTCGAAATTCGGAAATTACACCGAAAAAAAATGCAATGTTTTTATTGCAAAATTGACATGTAAAGTAAAAGATGTAAATAAAACGATGTTTTTGTAAAAGCTGCATATGCAAAGCGTGATTTTTTTAAGTATAGTTGGCTATTGCAAGGTTATTACTTCAAAAATTGACATGTAAAATATAAACTTATGAAAATTCTTTTATGTTTTAAAAATTACTTAGATGCTAGGCAAACTTTACAATTTAGATGCATTAATTACTGATGCTAAGCAATATTCACGTAAGAAGCCTCGATAAATAGGTTCAGCACGAATATGTTATTTTTACTTCGATTACAGCGATAACCAATATTTAAATGTGCTATAAGCAAAACATATTAAACTCAACTAAATATATATATATATATATATATATATATATATATATATATATATATATATATATATATATATATATATATATATATATATATATATTGATATATATATATATATATATATATATATAAATATATATATATATATATATATATATATATATATATATATATATATATATATATATATATATATATAAATATATATACATACAGTACAAGCTTGATTGTAAGATTTTTTAATAAATTAAATGAATCTATTTCGATTATTAATCACTTTGAATTTTTTGTGATTTTTAATCATGTTAGATTTAAATTAAAATCAAATTTGTCGGAAGCCATTAATGCAGGCCAAACCTGTTGATTGAGATTCTGAGGACAAAATACCACTGAATGAATTGTGCAATGACATTCACAGCCATGGAATTCAGTTTATAACAAATTAACAAATGTACAGCACTAACAAACGGTAGTAGGACAAGTTCTATCGGCACATCAGCTTTCGTCACAAAATGTTGTAAATTGGATAGGTAAAGTAAATTTAGGTTTCTAATTTTGCTGTATCAAATGAAGAAAGTAGTGACAGTGACTATGTAGCAAAATCTAACTTGAAATCACTAAAACTTGAACATGATATTTAAAGTTTAAATAAAAGTAAGGAGTGGGCGAAACCAAATTCTGCAACAATAGGCTAATTAATGATACTTCAAACAGTAGGAGAAGATGCTGTTTTGTATATTTGATGAAAACAAATCAAAATTTCAATTTTTTTTATCGTTGTAAGATTGCAAATTTATACTGATGAATAAAATATGCTCTGAAATCAAGTAACAAATTAAGTGTTCGGTACATGCGGCATGGTCGATAGTAGCAATTGATCTGGTTTTAATTGTTGCATGAATCAAGATTCTACTGTAAAATTCATTTGCAACCAAACTTACTACTAATAAAAGTTATCCTTGAAAATTCACTTCGCATTTAGGTAAATTAGTCCTATGGTTATGAAATTATAGCATATCCATAAGACTATTTCACACCTAATGCTACTAAGGTGAAGTTAATTCAACATTCTTAATGTAAAATTCAGGTATAAATTGTGTTAACTTAACCAAAAATATTGAATTAACCGCTGTAAAATTGCGTAATGCATGAAATGAAATACGGAAAATTATTCTTTTCTTAGTCTAGCTCCGACAGAGTTTGTGCAAGCTATTTCTGATTTTTAATAAATAAAAGAAAAGTGTTAAAGTTAAAAACCGTAATTTAATTCAAGGTAAGTTCTAATAAATAAATTGTAAAATAAAACGTTTCATTTATTTTATATATTTTTTTTCTAAGTACTTTTTAAACAGTAAATCAAATATTGGAGGAAACAGAACATGTCTGAACAATAAAAGTCGTGATTTGATGTATTCACTAGTATCAATCCAACAACCAATCAAATTCTGAAAATTGAAATAATTCAATGTTTCCTTGGTACGTTAAAATAGTATATTAATTGAAATTTTTTATTAATCTAAAATATTTGTATTTCAATATTTTCAGTCAATCTACTCAAGGTATCTGCGTAGTAAATTTAAATTTTATTTAATTTAATTTGTTTTTTTAATTTTATTTTTATTAAATTAATGATTATTTGTATTTTTGTTAGATTTCTACAATAAAGAACTCTTAAAAGCAGAAAAGCCCAAAGGCACTTTGATATGGCCGAGATGAACCAATGAAACTTGTCAGTTAGAGGACAACAACTTAAATGCACAACCGGTAGTTTTGTTTAACCATGTTTTAAAATCATCTAAAAGTGTTTTAATAACCTAACAACAACACAGGACCATCAGTGATAAATGATTTGGAAAATAGACAAGTTTTTTTTATTTTATTTTCTATATATATATATTAATTGAATTTTGTAATTGCATTATTATTTAATGAAAAATAAAGTTATTAAATAAATATCTTGTGTTATTATTTTGTAGAAGTACTATAATGAAGGATATATATATATATATATATATATATATATATATATATATATATATATATAATATATATATATATATATATATATATATATATATATATATATATATATATATATATATATATATATATATATATATATATGTGTGTATATGTATATATTAACTCGGTGTTGTTAGTTAATATGACGTTAGTATCAGGTTAAAATTTGATTCGGGCTAAGCTAAAGAAGCAATAATTTAATTTAAAATTTACAGTTTGCAATGTTATTCTAAACATGGTGCTTCATTTAATTTACTTCTTGCTTTCATATTCAAAACAAACAAAAAGTTAGTTTAACTATGCTATGTTTTAACCAGAGACAAGATTGCTTTGTTAAATTAACACTTAAATTTAATTAAATTTTACAAAGCGCACAGATAAAGTTACAGAAAATGCGGTTATATTGACTACTCATAAATGGAACATTACTAACTTTGCAATAAGTGACATTTACAATGTAAAATTGTATTAATTTACAAAGCGTTAAGTTGGCTGTATTTGAACTTATTTTTTTGTAAAATTTTCTTATCTTTTTTGTTAATATTAACATACTTTTTCTTTCAGTGTACAAATAAACGTAAATTATGAATGATAGCGATGGTAAAATCGGTTGTTGTCGATTGACCACCAACATCCTTTGTACGCATTTAAGACCCTATTTATTGCCGTGTAATTGAGAGTATAGCATATTGGGATAAATTTATGTATCGTAACAATTTGGCCGAGCACACTGGCTGCTGAGAATGTGTGATGTGCACCAGGCTCAAAACCAACATTGTAGCAAGAGCAAGAAGCCCCAGGAACGATACCAGCACTCCCGACTAAACATGTTGCAATATTTATTAGAATGTTACTGAACATGTTTGGCGTGACCAAAACATCAAACTCATTATAGTTGTTGAGATTGTTTACATTATTGCTAATGCTATTATTTGCATTTTAGATTTAGTTGAAATCGCGTTTGTAGAAAAATACACCTCAATGGAGAAAAAGAAAGATGAAAATTTCCTATATTATCTTTTTGAACATGTCTACATGTATGAGATTCGATAGATATGTACCCGGTTATGCATATCCTCAAGATCGATCATCGATAAGATAATTCATGACTGGACTCAGGATAGAACACTTCATTGTCTCGAATCAACTTCATTCGTTCAATGCCAGGTGATTCAAGCTATGTGACACCGGGTACTGTCATGAATCAATATGAAACATTCTTCTTCATATCCTGCATAGGGCACATACTCCAATAGAAATGTCTCGATATATCATTAAACGGTTAAATCTCCTCTACGATAAATAACTATTTTTCCCTTAACCAAAATGGCAGCACACACAAGAACTGTTACTGTACGAGACACTAGTCAGTGAATTTTTTTTTTTTTTTTTATTTATTTAGTAGTACAATCTTATCACATGATAATTTATTACTAATGATAATAACGCACTTATTTGAAACAAATAAGTGAAGCGAGTGTGGGTTTACAAGAAATCAATATTCTGCTCCCAATAATGAAACTTTATTTATTAGATGACTAGCTCATGCGGTTTAATTCTTTTAAGGCGTCTCAGTTCTTGTGTTATGTCAAGAAGTTGTATTGCTTCACTGTTAGTATGTTGCAGTAATCTTCTTTCATGTTGGATGGCAAATTCCTGGACCACTTCATCAATCCATTTAACATTAAGGTCGTTGTGCAATTCCTCGTTGGTAACGTAGCGGTAAGCATTTGTTATTGCCCGTAGAAATTTGTTTTGGCTGCGTTGAATAATTAAACGATTTGATTGTTTAGTGCATCCCCAGAGTTGGATGCCATACGTCCAAATTGGTTTAATTATCGATTCGTAGATGAGGCGTTTACAGTACAGGCTTAGCTTAGAATGTCTTCCTATCAGCCAGTACATCTCGCGTTGTTTTATTTTAATTTGCTCTGCTTTTTGTTTAACGTGGTATTTCCAGTTCAGTCTCGAATCAAGATGCAATCCGAGATATTTAGCAGATTCAGCTTGGGGTATTTGTATCCCGTTCAGAAATGTATGGAGGTTGCTATTTTTGTGCCGCAACGTGTATGTAACCTGTACTGATTTTAGCTCGTTAAGCTTTATTTTCCAATCCCTGGTCCATTGGCTGATTTTATCGAGTGCTTGTTGTAAGTATTCAACTGCTTGATTCAGTGATTCACTTGATGCCAAAACTGCTGTATCATCAGCAAAAGTTCCAATGAAGGTTCTTTCCGTTGTCGGTATATCGGAAGTGTAAATTAGATATAAGATGGGCCCCAATACGCTACCCTGGGGCACCCCTGCTATGGCTGGGTAAAAATTGGAGTACGTTTCTTCATGAAATACTCTAAATTTTCGTTTGGAAAGATACGACTCGAGCAATTGGCAGTAATTTTGTGGCACTATTTTACTTATCTTGTAGATAAGACCCTCATGCCACACTCTATCGAAAGCCTGTGAAACATCTAGGAATACGGCAGGACAATATTTCTTCTCTTCAAGTGCTTGTTCAATCTTTGCAGTCACGCGATGAACTTGATCAATTGTCGAATGTTTATTTCTGAATCCAAACTGGAAGTCAGGTATAATGATCATTGGGTTTACTCGTTTCAATAACAACTTCTCAAACAATTTTGAAATAGTTGGTAACAAAGAGATCGGCCTGTATGATGCAATTTGCTCTGCTGGTTTGTCTGGTTTTTTTATCATGATAATTTGTGCAACCTTGAAACACTCAGGCACATATGTAAGTCGAAAGCAAGCATTATATATATATGTTAACATAATAACTCCTCTCTTTGATAACTCCTTAAACAACCTTGGAGAAATTTCATCAATTCCAGGTGACTTTTTGGGATTCAAATTCATATCTATTTCTTGTGCAATTTCTAGTGGGGTGATACTTTTGATATTTAATGGAGATCTATAGACTGGTTTAGGATCAATCGTAGATTGTATAGGATCAATCGTAGATTGTTACTGAACATGTTTGGCGTGACCAAAACATCAAACTCATTATAGTTGTTGAGATTGTTTACATTATTGCTAATGCTATTATTTGCATTTTAGATTTAGTTGAAATCGCGTTTGTAGAAAAATACACCTCAATGGAGAAAAAGAAAGATGAAAATTTCCTATATTATCTTTTTGAACATGTCTACATCTATGAGATTCGATAGATATGTACCCGGTTATGCATATCCTCAAGATCGATCATCGATAAGATAATTCATGACTGGACTCAGGATAGAACACTTCATTGTCTCGAATCAACTTCATTCGTTCAATGCCAGGTGATTCAAGCTATGTGACACCGGGTACTGTCATGAATCAATATGAAACATTCTTCTTCATATCCTGCATAGGGCACATACTCCAATAGAAATGTCTCGATATATCATTAAACGGTTAAATCTCCTCTACGATAAATAACTATTTTTCCCTTAACCAAAATGGCAGCACACACAAGAACTGTTACTGTACGAGACACTAGTCAGTGAATTTTTTTTTTTTTTTTTATTTATTTAGTAGTACAATCTTATCACATGATAATTTATTACTAATGATAATAACGCACTTATTTGAAACAAATAAGTGAAGCGAGTGTGGGTTTACAAGAAATCAATATTCTGCTCCCAATAATGAAACTTTATTTATTAGATGACTAGCTCATGCGGTTTAATTCTTTTAAGGCGTCTCAGTTCTTGTGTTATGTCAAGAAGTTGTATTGCTTCACTGTTAGTATGTTGCAGTAATCTTCTTTCATGTTGGATGGCAAATTCCTGGACCACTTCATCAATCCATTTAACATTAAGGTCGTTGTGCAATTCCTCGTTGGTAACGTAGCGGTAAGCATTTGTTATTGCCCGTAGAAATTTGTTTTGGCTGCGTTGAATAATTAAACGATTTGATTGTTTAGTGCATCCCCAGAGTTGGATGCCATACGTCCAAATTGGTTTAATTATCGATTCGTAGATGAGGCGTTTACAGTACAGGCTTAGCTTAGAATGTCTTCCTATCAGCCAGTACATCTCGCGTTGTTTTATTTTAATTTGCTCTGCTTTTTGTTTAACGTGGTATTTCCAGTTCAGTCTCGAATCAAGATGCAATCCGAGATATTTAGCAGATTCAGCTTGGGGTATTTGTATCCCGTTCAGAAATGTATGGAGGTTGCTATTTTTGTGCCGCAACGTGTATGTAACCTGTACTGATTTTAGCTCGTTAAGCTTTATTTTCCAATCCCTGGTCCATTGGCTGATTTTATCGAGTGCTTGTTGTAAGTATTCAACTGCTTGATTCAGTGATTCACTTGATGCCAAAACTGCTGTATCATCAGCAAAAGTTCCAATGAAGGTTCTTTCCGTTGTCGGTATATCGGAAGTGTAAATTAGATATAAGATGGGCCCCAATACGCTACCCTGGGGCACCCCTGCTATGGCTGGGTAAAAATTGGAGTACGTTTCTTCATGAAATACTCTAAATTTTCGTTTGGAAAGATACGACTCGAGCAATTGGCAGTAATTTTGTGGCACTATTTTACTTATCTTGTAGATAAGACCCTCATGCCACACTCTATCGAAAGCCTGTGAAACATCTAGGAATACGGCAGGACAATATTTCTTCTCTTCAAGTGCTTGTTCAATCTTTGCAGTCACGCGATGAACTTGATCAATTGTCGAATGTTTATTTCTGAATCCAAACTGGAAGTCAGGTATAATGATCATTGGGTTTACTCGTTTCAATAACAACTTCTCAAACAATTTTGAAATAGTTGGTAACAAAGAGATCGGCCTGTATGATGCAATTTGCTCTGCTGGTTTGTCTGGTTTTTTTATCATGATAATTTGTGCAACCTTGAAACACTCAGGCACATATGTAAGTCGAAAGCAAGCATTATATATATATGTTAACATAATAACTCCTCTCTTTGATAACTCCTTAAACAACCTTGGAGAAATTTCATCAATTCCAGGTGACTTTTTGGGATTCAAATTCATATCTATTTCTTGTGCAATTTCTAGTGGGGTGATACTTTTGATATTTAATGGAGATCTATAGACTGGTTTAGGATCAATCGTAGATTGTATGTCGTGCGGTTGAAATACTGATGCCAGATGTTGCGCAAACAGTTCGGCTTTTTCTTCATTACGTCGCACCCACTCTCCGTTTTTGTTCCTTATAGGTGGCACTTGGTTTATTGGCCTCTTGTATCTTTTAGTTGCTTTCCAAAGAGAATAATTTTTGTCAGCTTCAGGACCTAATCCGAATAATTTTTGTCAGCTTCAGGACCTAATCCTTTCAAATAATTTTCAGTGCAAGCTTCTTTGTGTTCTTTAATTAATCGGTTAACTTTATTACTTATCTGATTAAAATCTCTTTTGTCAATAATGTTTCTGGTTCTATGCCATATGCGTCTTTTCCTACGCCTTTCTTTTATCAGTTCTCGAATCACCAAGGGGTAATTAATCTCCTTTATGCCTTTCTCGCATAATACGAGTGTAGCCTCTTTAGCTGCTTCACGCATAGAGTTAATAAAATATTCAGCTTGTAATTCAAGTTCTTGTTTATTTTTCAGACTGACTTTTAACTCAATTAGGTTGTCCAGTTTCTCTCTAAATAATTCCCAATCAGTAAATTTATTAGTAAGATTGAGTTTCATTTTCTTTTTTATGACTAATGTACTCAGAGTCATTAAGACCGGTGTGTGATCGGAAGTAAGATCGTCAATGCCTTCGACTTCAATGTAATTGGAGGTTACTCCTTTCGAAATATAAAAGTCAATCAAATCAGGAACCTTGTTGATGTCTGTAGGCCAGTAGGTTGGTTTACGTGATGAATGATATTCACAACCTGACATTTCTATTGCACTAAGAAGTTCTTTTCCTTTTCCTGGTGTTATGAGTCGAGATCCCCACGCAGTATGTTTCACGTTGTAGTCACCTCCTATAATAAACCTTCGTCCAAGTTTATTGAAAATGTTGACATATTGATTTCGTATGATATTATGTCTTGGTGGGCAGTAAATCGCCCCTAAACTTAGTTCCGCACCACCATGATTGATTGTTATTACAGTACCTTGCATAAACGGCTCTGTAATTTCTGCTTGTTGAAAATGTAGAATATTTTGTTTGATTAAGATTGCTGTACCCCCTCGAGCACGACCACTGGGATGCAATGTCCAATAGGCTCTATATCCCGTAATTTTGATAAAGTTTTTCTCTGTAAAGTGTGTCTTTGATATTAGAGCTACATCTATGTTGTTGGTTCTTAGGAAAACATCTAGTTCTTGGGCTCTTGCATTAAGCCCATTAGCATTCCAGGTAATTATACGTAGGAACGTTGCAGTCATTTACTTCTTTTGTATTAGCGGTTTGTTTGGTGGCTTGGAATTATCTTCCAATTTATCCACCCTATTAGTAAGCTGGCTGAAATTATGTCTCATTTCTGCCTGAAATTCGGTAAGCATTTTCATTATATTACTAATGGTTGGCTCGTTCATCACAGGTTTCTGCCTGATTTCTTGAATTAGATTGTTGTTTGAGGTGTTGGTCACCTGGGCGTAAGAGACCCCCTCTTTAATAGTATCATATTGTGGGTTTGGCTTTTGCTGTATGCGCTCTACTACTGTTGTTTTTCTTGGCAGTTGAGCATTTAACTTTTTCTGATATACCTGGCATCCTTTGTAGCTAGCCGGATGACCTTTTTCTCCACACAATGCACAAGTTGGTATAACATTTCGTTGCTTTTGACATTGGATTGTTTGATGGTTCTCTGCACATTTAACACATTTGGCTTGTCTATTGCAGAAATTTTTCGTGTGTCCTAACTGTTGGCAATTTGTACACTGAGGTATACCAGTTACCTTTTTAGGTGGTTCAATAGTCACCTTGCAATACAGCAAGTTCTTGATTTCGTATATGTCCTTATTGTTTTCCCCCTGCAACAGGTCTACATAAAACAATGGGAAATGTCTAATAATTTTCTCATTATTAACTGTCGACTTTTTATGAATGTTGATAATGTTGGTTACTTTATGGCCATGGTCCTCGATCGCCGCTTTGATCTCTTCACGATCAGTGGACGACGGTAAACCTCGTATTACAACTCTGTACCATCTTTCACTTTTGAGTTGGTATGTATGATATTCCATATTATAGAGCGTACTGTCTTTGTTATTCGATTCAGTTACTTTTATTTCGCTTAGTAGATTTTTTATTTTACGGTAGTCATTTTCGGACTGTGTTGTTATTTTGATATCGTTGTTAGATATTGCTTTAAACTGAGCAGGTTTTTCTGTCACTGATAATACTTTAGCTCTGAGTATATTAAAATCTCTTACATTACTCACATTGATTGGTGGTGGTACGGGTTCCTTTTGGATTACCTGTTGTGGTTGCTTTGGTTTTTCAATAACTTGCGGTATAGATACCTCTGGAGATGGGGTTTTGCAGAGTCTTCTCTTTTTATTTCGATCTACTTTATTTTGTCTGGGTTGGAGTTCTTTCTCGAGTTCCTCTTCATCAGTAAAATATTCATTACCGAGGTTTTGTAAGCTCTGACTTCTATCATTGGCAGACATAGATGATTTCGGTTGTCTTTCTAGTGCTTCGATTCGCTTTTGCAAATTTACCATAAGATTTTGGTATTTATTACATTGTATTTCGTATTGATGGCATTTTAACTTAAGTTCATTATTCTGTTGCTCAAGCATGGCTAATTTTGATGTCATTTCACTGTCGTCTTGACGCTGACGGCGTCTTTGGGCTAATATTGGAGAGTTTTTTAGTTCTAATAGTGGTAAGGGGCTTATACTTCTAGTAGTTAAGCTTTCGACTACTAAATCAGATGTTGGCTCATTATGAAGTTCACACAGTGTTGTGCTCTCTGACGGTGGAGTTGATGGCGGTGTTCTTTGAAGTGCCTTACTTCTTCCACCAAAGGGCCACTTATTTATCCCTTGTTCCATGCTTCCAGTAGAACTAGGAAAAAGACCAGCCTGGTTGCCTACCGATGATTTTCTTTGTAATGCCGCGTTGCTCCGTTCAGAATCCGACATTACATTATTTATTTTTGTGTTGATATTGCAATTATGATGACACAAAATCTAGGTCATTATCAATTTACACTGTATACACACTTAACACTTCACATTAAACATGAAAATGATATGCGCAATATGCATAATATGCACAATGTGCACAGTAAAGTTTTTTATTTTTTTATTTTATTGTTTTTGTTTTTTGTAATAACTGTAAGAAAATACGTCTGCTCACTTTGAACAATTAAACTAAACTGTCAGTGAATAGAACGAAACGACATTGTGACTCGATGACTCGATGTTCCAATTGATTTACGAGCAAATTCAAGTCACATCCGATTGAAGGAAACGACATGCTTGAAACCTTCTGGATAATCTTGAGAAAGCAGATTGGGTCATGTCCGGTTAACTTGCAACAACTCTTTGATTGCGTCCTTCTTCCAATAAACCAACAACTTATGCGGATTTTTCTGAAGTAGTATCAATGATTTGGGAAAACATAAGAACACAATTTGATCAGGTCACCGTATAAGTGACTGATATCAAATACCATTCAACGTGGTACTTTACGGAAGATTGCAGCACACCAGTTTGGTAGATTTCTTGATATAATAGTGTCCTTTTAAAGATAAAATATTTAACTGTCAAAAAATTTGTTAAACCAGTCGGTGCTCGAAGTGTTCCCAATTAAAAATTATGAACTTCAGTATATTGGAAAAAATATCTCTTTTCTAGGCGAAGATCAATCTTTAAACCTTTAATACTTTATGGTACGGTAGGGCATATGGAAAATCGATTGGGTTTAAGTCCAAGAAATATGTTGACCACACTTCTTCTACCACTTCGCACCTATAAAGTTATACACGTTTGTAGAGGAGCCTTTTAACGTAGCACCTTGGTGTAAAGATTAAAGATTTTATTCCTTTACCTGGTAAAGAAACGGAACAAAGTTTAGGTTTAAAATGACTGATCCGGTGATCAAACGGATTTAGATCTGATAATCTTGCCGGTCAATGTATAAGTCCTCTGCAAAAAATCCACTACCTTACAAACAAAGTATTTAAATGGGATATTATATTTTTCTTGCAAAATGTGTTGAAGCATGATCATGCATTAACAATACGTTAATTTATTAATGGAACTTTTAAATATTAAATGTTAAATATTTTAGACTATCTTATCTGCGTGGAGTTATGATCGGTCCTAGTAATAAATATCCAAAAATACCATACATTTACTGTGATGAAAAATATATGTTGTGTAAATTTATTCATCCATCCCGAGTAGATACAGCTCCATCAGTAAAAAGTATCTTCTTCGTAAACAAAATCTTCGAGTTGTGAAATTAGTCGTGAGATTGTTGTTAACATCAAGCATCACTCTTTCAAGATTATGGGTTGATGTTGTGTGAGTCCTGCTAGATCCGTCCCATTATTTAAAAAAGACCAGTAAATTCGGCTCTGCATTGACAAAAATGTTAACTAATGGCAATCTACAATTAGGCTATCGATCTCGATATATTCGATGAGCAATCGTCCGAGCTCCACTATCCTCTAAACGAAGTAAATTGATGTATCCTAATCCCAGAAGACTAAAAACTTTAAATAATATTTTAGCATCAATGGTTATTGCCATAGCTTCATATAGTAACGTGCTCTCCTATATCGCTGTCGTGTGTCCGCTGCAGCTAAGTGACCGCTATCCTACACGCTATTGTAGTATATGATGACGAACTATTTTCTACATTAAGTAGTACACGAAAAATTTCCAATTCAGCGGCTCAAGAAATCACTTCGTAACGCCATCTAGCCTTCACTAACTCAATTATGACTCCACCTGAATCTCGACCATCTCCTCGCAGATATGGGCATCTCTCGTGATCATGAAAGCATGTCAGCAGCATGTCACATGAAACAATTAAATACAACTTTAAACTCACAATCGACATTTGTTCGGTACTAGTTTTTTTTGTTTTTCGCTGTTATACAGGTGAGCATATTTGGGTATAGGATAGGATTTTAGAAAACGGATAAAAACAACGGTTGCCACTTATTGATTCTGCGTGATGGCCAAGTTTGGGCACACCCTTTAACACTACAACATTTATTAACCAAATAATTATTTCGGTCTGAACATTCATAGCAATTTATGCAAAAAGATTGTGAACCAGTGTGTAAGGTGCATTCTGACACGACATACAACTATAATTCAAGTTGCCGAATTAACGTGCTAATCCATCTCCTCTATTTGAAAATGTTGACGTTGACTATTGTCTTTATATGATTTTCCACTAAAGCGGTACATATGAAAAATGCTAGTGATTTGTCGAAGGAAGCTTTTTTCGCCACTTTTCGGAGATTTATATACTAACGCAACGAACTGATTATGTGAAAAATGCATCAAAAATCCATAATGAAGAACTGTATCGAACGAAATATTCAGTGGCACGCTATACTTCAACCGTCTCCACATTTTGGATAATTGTAGGAGGCCGACATAAAGAACACTAAATTTCATTTGAAAGTTCGTAAACTTCGTTGACTCTAGAACGTTTCATTACACTAGTAATTAAAGGATATATTAATTCCAGATCGCTTGGTCAATTGTCGGAAAACCGAATGACGTTACCTGTTTGTCTCCCGGTACTGTACATATATATACATTGATTGATTGATTGATTGATTGATAGGACTGTAGGACCAAGCGCTAGGCAAGATTCCCGGATAACGCCGGGCCTATTCCTACAGCCGTTTACATAAAACGATAGGTAAGGATAGGAAGGTATGTTAGTAAGGAAAGAGCGACCCGGTTACAGACACCATGACAGTCGGTACTAAACTACTATTATTAGATAATCACAAGACAATCACAATTCTAATCTACTAGACTGCAATCGCCAATCAGCATTCTCCAGTCCGCAACACCTATCTGCTATGCTGTATTTTGAATAAAATTAAAGCTAAATTAAAATTAAAATCCTAAAATAAATTTATTAGTTAGTCGCTCAGAAATCTGTCTGTAACTTAATTAATTAATTTTATTATTTATTTCAACTCCCATCCGCACAACTAACCTAATTAAAACATAAGTACAGAACTCTGAAAGAAAATTTATTAACTTATGGCTCAGGTATCTGAAACAATTTAATTAATATGGTATGGTAGTTTAAGCCATTTATTACGATAATGTTATCATAAGTCTGTAACATGCTCATCCGAGAATCAAAATAGACTAGGGCGACAGTTGGGGTCTTGAGCATATAAAGTTGCGTCCCTATATTTCGTGTATAGAGTAAATTATTTATATAAATCAGTAATTAAGTAAGTTAGCTATAACCTGCAACTTAGCTATAACGTATTAAAATTAAATCATTTAATAAAATTCTAGAAATAAATTTACTAGATAGGAATCTGTAACTTAATTATTATTAATTTTACTATTTATTTAAACTCCAGTCCGCATACCAATCATAGTTAAACAAAATACAAAACTCTTAACTAATTAACTTACGGCTCCTGAATCTGTAACAAAAAATTACATTAATATCGTATGCTATATTAAGTACCCGTCAACCATTACGATTATGATACCATAATATTAGAATATGTTTATCAGAAAATCGAAATAAATCTCTGAAAACGTTTTACATTCCAAAATTATGCAACATATTTTTTTAAAAATAAAATAAACTTTCCTTGTAAACCCCCTCCAACTATAATCATATTTCCACTTATATAAGTAATTAAAACGAAACCTTTTCTATAAATTATTATTATTATTTTTATATTACTGCAATACAATGTAATTGTAATGCAATGCTCGTATAACGGTCGTAATCAGGGATGGCACTCTACTACAAATGTAGTAGATCCGCCCCGACTTCACCGTTCATAAATCAAAAAAGACCAATTGATATCGACTTGAAAATGCACCATTAAATCCAAATACGAACTTAATACGTAGCCCGATAGATTGAAATAACGCATGGATAACCCACAGGCACGTATGCACGACACACAGGGAAAAACGCAGACAGGGATGCCACATAATGCAGAAAGTTTGGAATAGAAGCACCCCAAAAAGGGGGAAATCGACACACCCGGAGCGAACCCTATTCAAGCAAATCAAACACGATCCAAACTCAACATTCAACCAAACATACATCTATTAGTAGTAAGCAAACTCTAACACGAGAACCCAATCGTAAGCATCCAAAATACAAACTCATTCAGAGCACCCTCGACAACGGGACATCAACCTACGCATAAATAAAAATAAAAAGTGTATACCTATCTCAACTGACATCCAACAAACCGAAACCCATCCAAACACCCCAAATTCCGGCGAATCCTTCAGCTCCCAACAAATTCCACTCGCGTCAAAAACCCCACATACCAACAGCGGCTCCCAACCGCCACCGCAACTAGATCAACCCTCATGCCAGTCCCAATCAAAACCTCCTCCCCCCAACCACAGCAGTACCATGAGTCAAAGAACAAATCACCAGCATGCAGCTACAAATACCTACATAAACCACTTCCTCCAAGAAACCCAGCCCACTCCAGAATTGGGCGACATCCTCCAAAAATCCAGCCAAAACATCAAAACCTCCATTACTCTACAAAATTGAATGCTTCCAAACCACCACTGAAAAACTGTTACAATCCCGCCGACACCCAAACATTCTAATAGTTCCAACTCCCCACCACTAAAATCAAATCTCTACCCGACCCGTCACAAACTTCCAGACTAAATAACCCTCAACACACTTACAAAATGTACCTCCGATAATGGAAGATACAAACTCGTGTTCTGAATGATTTCTAAACACTCCTGTCCTACAAAATCCCTGAGGATGTGTACACTTTCCTTATTATCTATGTGTCACACACGCACCCCTATGCTATACACACGTTACCCCAACTAATTTCGCACTCAAATCCGACTTCCTATCAAATGACATGAAAGGAGCCCCTCGAAGTCAACACCAACTATTCCTCTTTCTAAAAATGTAGCAAATTTGAATAAGCGGCTACTGAACCCATAAGCAGGAGAAATCGAAGCAGATCCACCACACCTACAGCAAAGTGACATCCCTGAACGTACACATACACATCCTTTCAATTCCCCAAAACAAGGACACTCGAACCCGATACAAGACACAAACCTGCATTTCCGTTATACACACACAGCTGAAATCTGACAAATTGATTTAGCTAAATAAGATACAATATATAATATGATATGATAAAGTTAGATAAAAAAGATCGCTTCTCTGTTTCACTGGGGTCTCGTCAGTGATTTATTTTGATCTCATGTCATTTTTTAGTGTTTTCTTCCAATCCTGTTGCAAATTATTTGTTGTTTTTCCTTATAAAGTTGTAGAATTTGTGTACATTATTTGTATATTCTTGTTGTTGTTATTTATTTTTATTTTAGTTTCCTGTATTGTTGTTGTTGTTTTCGTTTCTTTTTCGATTATTATTGTTGTTGTTATTCCTTTGGTTTTTGTGTAATTAATTAAATGTATTCACATTCACATATAAATACACACTTATTCCATACACATTCACATATAAATACACACTTATTCCACTCATCCCCAACATGAATAATAATAATCACAAATCCGACATGTAACTACTTTCCTATTGGCAATTAATCATATGCAACAAAATATATTTGCAAATTGAATAACAAAGCAAATTGCTTTGTTTACAATCATTTGACATTTCAATCATCGCCACATTAGTTGCTCAATTCATTAGTGCTATTTCTGTTTCTTCGTCCATCTATTCGATAATAGATGTCCTACATTGTGTAGCATTCATGAATATCGCAAAAACTGTAGCGTCATGAAATAAAATGTATTGCGCAATATTTCTGATGTATATTGCAAAAAAATCGCACAAATCACCGTTTACACAACAATTCATTCTATTCTAAATAATCAGAAGGATTACTTAGTAAGTAAACTATCTTGAATCACTTTTATATTGCCACTATAAGCCATATCGGATTTAATTATTATTATTTTGTTAGGAGCATTAAAATATACGTCCACTGCACTTCACTACCACTTGTCAACCTACTGTACATATATATACATAACATAAAATTATTACTATTAAAGAACTAGCCTTTTTAAACTGTCGGTTGCCTTCCACAACGTGAGAAGACAGCTACATATCGGGTACCAAAAGATTTCTTGAATACTTAACATTATGATTACTGGTAAATGTCTAGATGATTTAGGTTGTAGAATTTAGTTATTTCAACGAGTATGTATTTTATTATTTGTTTTATTATCTACTAAAGAGTACTCGTATGTATTTTATTATTAAAACTGTAGATTTAGTTAGAAATAATCAACCGATAACTATCTATCATTCCTCTATATGTTTACATATTTTCCAATAAGTTTTTAGAAATATTTTCGTCCCATTTTTGATTTTATGAATGGAGACAACACCCCGATTCCCTTAGTCGTGTCACTTGTAGCGGCAGACAAATATTGGTATTCTTTAGTCGATTTGTTCGCCAATTATTAATTGAAGTGACAAACTTCTTACTATATATATATATATATATATATATATATATATATATATATATATATATATATATATATATATATATATATATATATATATATATATATATATATATATATATATATATATATATATATATATATATATATATATATATATATATATATATATATATATATATATATATATATATATATATATATATATATATATATATATATATATATATATATATATATATATATATATATATATATATATATATATATATATATATATATATATATATATATATATATATATATATATATATATATATATATATATATATATATATATATATATATATATATATATATATATATATACATATTACCGATCGCACCACCCAAACGAACGATAGTGAAAAATGCTTTTTTGCATCCTGCCCCTATCAGGTTTCGAACCCGATACCTCCCGGGCGGTAATTAGTTGTTTAAAACATACTTATTTTTACCATATATAAAATGAGTTTTCGGGCCAAATTAATAGTTGATATGCTTCGAAAAACCCAAAATTAAATGTTTCACCTGATATTCTATATATGTCGTGCGTGTATGAATAAGTGTATGGTTGAATGAATATCAGGAGCATGCAGACGTTAACTATGGTTGTTTGCTCTGAAATAAAACAAACATTTTAGGTCACGCCGGTATATCGACAATTAACCACTAATTGGAGAAAATTAATGATAACTATGACAAGAACGTTGAGCAAAATTATAAGCAGCCGCTTGATCAGGGGATTGAGGTTAACCATTTTATGATTCTGATAAAGATCCCGATTTTGTGTTATCTAACTCAGTGGTTTCTTCTCAGTGGTTTCTTCTTTTGAAAACGATTCGTGTAGCAGTGATATCGATCAAGTTCAAATAGAGTACATGCTCTCATGAGTGACAGTGCTTTATTTAAAGTAAAATCAAAGCGTAAACGAAAGAAAAGAAACCTTAACCTAGGGAAATTTTATACTACTAAAAAAGGTAAAATTATACCAGAAATGAAATGCCAACCTTTTGAAAACTGCAAAAATTTCATAATACCAGCACAGCAAAAAAGCTTATATGACCAGAATTGGTCATATAAGCTTTTTTACTGTGCTGGTATTATGAAGTAACGAACGATCCGTTATATGTGACATGGAGCGAGCGGAGCTCGCGGTGGAAATAATATTGCCAACTTGAAATCCATAGAGTTACGTTTTATAGCGGTTCATGCCCTGGACAGAACAAAAATTCAGATTCTATAGAGACGATCGATCAAAAAGGTTTAGTTCCCGGTCATACTCGCTCATGGAGTGCGATATTGACCATTCAAAAATAGAACTCAAGAAGAAACAAAATCTATCAAAATACACCATCTAAGGGACTATAGTATCAGTTCATTCGATCGGTTGGAACTAAACAAAATTTCACTGTATTTGAAGTGTCAAATAATGAATTTTATAATTTCTTTAGCGCTCATTAAAACAAAGTTTAAGAGTACTTGGGAAAAAATCAATAAAAATTCAAAAAGGTTTGGTAGGGGGAGGTTAAATGGCTCAGATACACGAAAGGTTTTCGATATTATTAGCTGCAAAAACTCTTTGAATGCTGAAAAAACATTTAAGCAGCTAAACATTTGATGAATTTACTTCCAATAATCGATCCATGCTTCCATGACTTTAATAAAAATCTTAAAACCGAGAATATGGTGAATATTTACTCAGATTTAGTGGAAGAAGAAGATGACTAAAAATATTGCAAACTTTTCAGAAAAAGCATTTTAGACTGAAAAACCCCAAAAATTGACATAGGCGGTTACGCCGTGTATCCACATAAATATTTGTTGTTTTTGTTTAAAACAATTGAACAGTTTTTTTTAGTTTGCTGCATTATGTCCTCATTCAAGATTTTGGATTAAAAGCTTGGAAATATTTTATTTTAGAAATTCGCAAAAACGAGTGGTTAGTTATGCTACACACTGGATAGTATAAAATTATTAATAAACCTTTTTAAATTGTTGGTTTCCCTCCATCAAGTGAAAACACTACAGCTACTTCTCGGTTTTCGAAAAGCTAGACGCTAAACAATTGTCTGTGCTATTCTCGATAGTTGTTCTCGGTAATTTTTACAACCTTATTCCTCATCAATGTCAGCTGGTCTGCTAATCGGAATTTTCAGTACATTTGTTTGTTATAGATATTGCCGAACTTCCTTTAAATCATCGATGCGTAATATTGGTCGTAGAATTTTGTTTTTTAACGTTATTTACCTTTATAGCTTCATTAAGCTTGGCTAGTGATATTAACCTTCACCTCGCTAGTGAGTAACATTAAAGAAAAACGGTCTTCGTCCAAAGTTGCGACGTAATTAAAGCTTAATTTACTTTCAAATCAACAAATTAGTTTATAATGATATTTCAATGATGTAAAGGGTTAATTGATTTTCTCATTATCAACATTTTGCTACAGAATTTTCATGGCTGTATTCAAATTGATAAGAATTTATTAAACAAAATAATCACAAAAATTTGTTTTAATTACAAAGAAATTTATAAAATAATATTTTATAGCTCGTAATTGATTCGTAATTGATTAGCACGAGTTAAACGAACATAAGGTAAATATTTATATTATTCTAGATACACAAACTACCTTGAGGGTATTTGATTTAAAATTTTCCTTCAAAATTATTAGATTCACCTATTTAGTACTCGTATATGTACATGGTATAATAAACTCATCGGTATAAAAATATTTACAAGTGAATCGAATAACTTCCACCGAGGGCAAAAGGAAATTTTGGGGAAAATTTCAAAATATTACAGCAACAATGGAACAACTATTAAATGAACTTTATTTTAAACAAATATAAATCAGCACAAAATATATTACAACAACATATTTATATGTAGGTAAGCTTACACACACACACACACACGTATACACGAATATATGAAACGAAAAGTTTTGGGGAGAATATTTCAAATAAAATATTTGTATTGGAAAAGAAAACATAAGTTTTTTTTGTTGCTGGCAAAATGGTACAAAAAATTCGGAAAAATAATAAAAAATAAAAAAAACAAAACGAAAAAGTTTTTCTTATACCATGTCATAATAATAAACTCAACCTGAATAATATGATTATGATGTATTTGAATGTGTTTTAAGGACATAAAAAAAATCGTTGTGATTTATTTTTATTTACATTGATTAGGCAAAATGCTTATCATTCATACAATATATATGTATATACGAGTATAAACTGTAATTGGAATTTTACAGTTCATTTTATAACAAACAAAAAAAATAAACTTTTATTAATATACATATATATTGTAGAAAATAATAAAGCTTTTGAAGTTTATTTTTAGTTTATATGTATTATACCAGCAGGGATATAAACATTTCTCAAAATTATTTATGTTCAGACAACAAATAAAAAATAAGAGTCCTAAAGCACAATAAAATAAAAAAAAGATTTATAACCAAATTATTCAATAAATTATATCATTATTAAACTGATTAACTTTTTATCTTATATACATATTGGTAATTGAATTAGAGCTTTCACATTTAAATATAGAATATGTATATATTTATGCTACATAAAATTGAGATAAATTAATTAAATTTATTTGTTACGTTCACAAAAAATATATAAAATAAAATCTGTATTGAAATTAATTGTTATACCAAAAAAAAAAATTTTTATTGGATTCACGCCAAATTTTTATGTAGATTTAACTATAGTAAAAAACCTATGTGTTTCGGGAAATAAAAGCGATGAACCGGAATTAAATTACAAACCAAGTTTTAATCAAACTATTTAGTTCGAATATTTGTACAAAAAAAAATAATAATTTATTTTCAGGAACGACAAAAAATTGGATGCCCCCCAGGGCCTTTTATCAGTGTAATTTGGTTTTTTTTAGTGTAATATCGTAAAGTATACACACAGAAAAACTCTGTGTACATATATAACAATGTCATACAGCAAAAGGTGAATTTTATGACACGTAATATATTGAATAAGTTTATTAATAAAAAAAAATAAACTTTATAAAGTTTATTATTATTATTTTTAAATTTGTTTTATTATTTTTTTGATTAATCAAAAGTTTGGTGATTTAAAATAAAATTGATTTTGGTGGAAAAATGGGGAAGTAATAATATATAATATATATATTTTAGACCTATTAGGTTCGATAATTTATTATAGGCTCGAAAATGGTGTTGTGTTTCGAATAATATATTATTGGAACATGCCTAGGTGATTTAATTTTTTTTATATAAGGTTTTTGGATCTGCAGCAGAATCAAACATTTTGGATATCTCATTAATCTAGCTTGCAAATTTAAATAAGCTGAAATTGTTCAGAATATTTACAGTTCTTCGACAGATTAGTAGCTTCGAGGGAATACGTTGATGGTTCAACAAATACCATTTAATCACGAGTTCGAGAATATAGTTTAATTTTTGAATATCGTATTTCCAATTAAGGCACAAGAAGTACGCTGGCATGTTGTCTAAGTTATGAAAAGATATTTTAACATTTGGTTCGGTTTAATCATATTTTATATATGTATAGATTAATGGTCGAAGGGACAGTTTTTATACGACCAGGGAGGTGACTTTTATGTGGGGGGTGTGGAGGCACTTTGAAGGTAAAGCAGGCACAGTCGGGATTCGGTAATTAATTGAATATATATTTGTTGGTGGTGGATGGATTTTGACACGAGTGCTTCAGTTGTGGGCGTTTGAATTGTGGGTGTGTTCGGGACATTTTCAGTAGCGGGACGTTTACCTGTATAGCGGGACATTGATCTGGTTTGAATGTGTGGACTTGGTTCGCTTGATGTATGACGGCTCTTTGTCTGAGTACTTCATGATGTTATGGTGGATCTTATGGTTTCCAGTGGATTTCATTCGTGTTTGAAGTTTCATATGTAAGCGGGGATTTTCATCCGTTGCCGTGGTTGGATTGATTTTTATGTTTGTCTTAGGTGGGTTTAGTTTTAGAAGCTTCCTTTCAGCTCCAGGGGTGCTGAGGGGTGTGGAGCGAATTGATGGCGTGTAGTTCCAGTTATCGATAGAGGTTGCTTCCTTCAACGTCTGGTGGTGTCCTCCGAAACTAGTCGCGGTATCAGGGCTTGCTATTGAACTGCAGGATTGATTGTTTAGTGATTCTAAGTCATGATTGTGGAGTTGTTTCAGTCTCGTTGACATTTAAGTGTTGTTGGTTTTAATTTTTCGTCGTTCGATTTGGGCCTACGCTTGGCTTAGTCGTGGGTTTCGGCATTGAATGATTTTCGGCCGTAGTCCCGAGGTGTGTTGCCGGTGGTGGAGAATGCAGGTTTTGTCTTGTATCGGGTTTGAGTGTCCTTGTTTTGGAGAGTTTTAAAGGATGCGTTTGCCTACGTTCCGGATGTCACTTTGCTGTAGGTGTGGCGGATCTGCTTCGATTTTTACTGTTTATTTGTTCAGTAGGCTTGCTACAGTTTTAAAAAAGAGGAATAGTTGGTGTTGACTTCGAGGGGTTCCATTCATATCATTTGATACGAAGTTGTATTTGAGTGCGAAATAGAATAAGTTGAGGTAATGTGTGTATATAGCACAAGGGTGCGTGTGTGTGACACATAGGTAATAAGGAAAGTGAACACATCCTCAGGAATTTTGTAGGACAGGAGTGCTTAGATTTGTTGCAGAACACGAGTCTGTATCTTCCATTATCGGAGATAGATTTTGGGATTGTGATTGAGGGTTGTTTAGTCTGGAAGGTTGTGATGGTTCGGGCGGGGATTTCATTTTAGGGGCGGGGAGTTGGAACTATTTAAATGTTTGGGTGTCGGCGAGATTGTAGCAGTTTTGCAGTGGTGGTTTGGAAGCATTCATTTTTGTTGAGTGTCTGGAGGTTTTGATGTTTTGGCTGGATTTTTGGAGGATGTCGCCCGATTCTGGAGTGGGCTGGAACTGTGCAGGAGTGTCTTGGAGGAAGCGGTTTTTGTAGGTATTGGTAGCTGCATGCTGGTGATTTGTTATTTGCCTCATGGTACTGCTGTGGTTGGGGGGAGGGAGGTTTCGTGACTGGATGTGATTGGGATGGGCATGATGGTTGACCTAGTTGCGGTGGCGTTCGGGAGCCTTTGTTGGCATGTGGGGTTTTGGACGCGAGTGGGATTTGTTGGGAGCCAGATGATTCACTGGAATGTGGGGTGTTTGGATTGATTTCGGTTTGTTGGCTGTCGGTTGAGATAGGTCTGCACTTTTTATATTTGTGTAGGGTGTCCCGTTGAGGGTGGTTTGAATTAGTTTGTAGTTTGGATGCCTATAATCGGGTTCTCGTGTTAGAGTTTGTTTACTACTAATAGATGTATGTTTGGTTGAATGTTGAGTTTGAATCGTGTTTGGTTTGCTTGAATGGGGTTCACTCCGGGAAGTGTCGATAAACTTTAGTTTAAATGAATAATAAAATTAATTATAATTAAGTTACAGATTCCTATCTAGTAAATTTATTTTTAGAATTTTATTAAATGATTTGATTTAATGCGTTATAGATAAGTTGCAGGTTAGAGCTAACTTACTCAATTATTTATTTATATAAATTATTTACCCTATACACGAATGGACAGTTTATTAGGTCGTCATAATGTATGTATATGAAATGCTGTCGAGTCATAAAATAAATAAATATTACCCCTCGTGTTAGGTGATGGTGGAGCAGGAAATATAGGACCCAACTTTATATGCAGCATATGATGAGAAGACCCCAGGATAATTAACCTAAATACTCCAGTTTCCACTGTTGAGGTAACACAAATACATATGATTAATTAGAAATTTAGGAAGGATCTTAATAAAAATTATAACCAGTGATAATGTGAAAATGATATAGATCTTACTAACAAATTAGATTATTTTATTATTTTACTAATTATGTAACAGGAAAATGGTTCTGCTGAAGATTGTCGCCCTAGTCTATTTTGATTCTCTGATTAGCATGTTACAGACGACTCTTGGTAACATTATCGTAATGGATGGCTTACACTATCATATCACATTAATTAAATTGTTTCAGATACCTGAGCCATAAGTAAAGAAAATTTTCTTTCAGAGTTCTGTACTTATGTTTTAATTATAGATTAGTTGGGCGGATGGTAGTTGAAATAACGAGCGACTAACTAATAAATTTATTTTAGGATTTTAGTTATAATCTAGTTTTAATTTTAGTCAAAATACAACAAAGCAGATAGGTGTTGCAGATTGGAGAATGCTGATTGGCGATTGCAGAGTAGTAAATTAGAATTGTGATTGTAACCGGGTCGCTCTTTTCTAACTTATATACCTTCCTATCCTTACCTATCGTTTTATATAAACGGCTGTAGGAATAGGCCCGGCGTTATCCGGGAATCTTGCCTAGCGCTTGGTCCTTCAGTCCTATCAATCAATCAATCAATCCATCTGGTTCGGTTTAATCATATAATCTGATATATTAATATTATGATATTATATAATATTGTTACGATTTCACCGAAATTCAATTCATAGTATTATGCATTATTTAACTTTGTTTTAATTTTCACAGGTGTCACTGTGATTTGACACACTACCCTCCGGCCAAACCTTTTAATCTCGAACAGTATCAAAACTGCTTCTTATTCCTGTTCTAGAGTTTGATGTTCATTTAGTGGAACCATTTGTAAACTTCAGGGTTGTCTTTATTTCAAAGTAGACGACACTTGCTCTTTTATCACACTCTCCAACAAACGACCGTGATGGTCGATTTATACAAACTCATTTATTTTCAACAAATCCGACTCTTCATCTTGAATTTCTTCCTCATCCCCTCTTATTCCAGCAACTTCCGTATATGGTTATGGTTTCGTTGTGTAGTGACAACTTTAAGCGATGATCCAATATAACCCTACGGTTGAATTTTAACATCACTCGTCTAAAATCCAATACAAATCCATTTTTCTTCAAGTGCGTATCCAGGATGACTTCATTTGATACCGATTCATATAGTTAGTTCCTTCTGATTCTTAAAATCTGCTTTCTCGCCGTTTACTATTTGAACTTTAAATTCACCCATTAGTAAAATTCCACTCGCACAATCGTCTTTATGATTCTCGAATCAACTGTTATGATGCTCGATCGTCTAGTTCACCTTTAATCTGCACCTCTGGCCAGTTCATGATACACTTTTGATTTGGTTATGCAAAATTCTTCCTCGATCGGTTCTTTCCTCTCCTCCGATAGTTTTCAGATATGGGTGATAGTGATCTCGCCCGAATTCACCTTATTTCTCAGTACTCCCTTGATATTTGACCAATTTATGACAAACCCAAAATCGCATCTTACTATTACCGTCCCGGAATTGAGTTGTTTGCTAATTTTACGGTGGTCTGGTGTTATTTACCATGAAGGCTGGTTTGATGATGTTGTTTGCTATCTCGTTTGTTAGTTCGCACATTCACTCACCATGTTCAAATTGATGACATCATCCCTTGAACACCTCGTATGTCCGCTCCTCTTTCCGGTACGATTTGAAATGCCACCATTTCAAATTGGAGTTTAAAGACTTGGTGTGGTTTCGACGAATGTTATTGATTTTAATTTTAATGAGCTGCTTTGTCTAGTAATTTAAGCATTGCAGCTGGTTTTTAAATGCAATTATTTTCTTTTCGACTTTCATAAATAGTTCATTTGTCACCTTGATTTTGTGATCCATTTTCATCCATAGCGCTAAGAAAATGTCCTTAAATTTTTCTTTTTCATCTACCATCAAAAATAGTCAAGTTTCTCCTATTGTTCCAAACCTTGCTTTTGTTCAGCTCTCATGCACTTTGATTGTTCAGCCAACAAATTCACTTGTTAAGCTATCATTTTTTTTGTCCGTTTTGCTGCATGACCATCATTAACTGCCCCCAATCGAAACTACCAGATTGCGTTGAATTGGTTTCCACTTTGCTCGTTGCGGCAACCGATGATGTAATTGATTGCGTTATCGCTATAATCTGTTGTGGTGATTCAGTGCACCCACATTCTATTTATGTCAACATTTTCCTTCATCAAAGCTACACTATGTCATAACTGCAACTCGTTTCTGTTGCTCGAAGCTACTAAATAACACTGGCCCATCTACTGTTTTCAAGTCCAATAGTTTTTAATTTTTGGTAATTTTCAATGTTTGTAGACAGTCGATTGCAGGGTGACGCTTCATCTTCTGCCCTAACTTCGAACATTGTTTTAATTCTCACAGGTGTCACTGTGATTCGTCATAATATTTTCTTCTTAATACACAGGCTCGATTTACCCACTGTTATATCCCTTCTCATCGGAAACCCAAAGATTAGTCGATCCTTAAATATGAATCGCAATCTAGAAAAATCACAGTAACTAGGAAATCATCGCTGACTTCTATTACTCCTCTCCTGCACTGCAACATAGTCCAGTAATAATACCCAAAATACTATCAAAGTACTTTCGCTTATTTGTTCGAACAAAGTGATAGAGTTTAAGAGGGTATGTCTCACCAATCATTGAATATTAAATGTTCGTGACTTTTCCCTATCAACCTATTTGTTTGAAGAATTTGTGGTCATAACAAACTAATGAGTTCTAACATTGCAACCAATTACTTCCAACTGTTGTTCTTGGTTCATCGCTAAGATTACGATTGACTAGACCATTTTAACAAATCGAATGTATTTAATTTTTGACACAACAAATTGGTGTTTTGCTATATACACATTTATTGTTGATTGATAACTCAGTTGTCTATTGGATTGAATAATGGCAAAAAATTAGAAGTATGAGACTATAGTCGATTTGATTGTTTGTCATTCAATGATTGAATACAGCTATTAAAATGATAAAATTCTCATTTTAAGGTAAAGTAGCTTTGGAACATATAGCACAATATTGGAACAAAAGAATGTTAAGAGTGTTTCTCAGTAAGAGTAAACATCTCAAAAATTAATGTACATACCACAAAATTAACTATTAGCATCGAGTGATCACTACTTACTCCTCTCGTTAAATTCGCTTTTTATGAAATCGGTTTCAAATTGGGTTAAAGGTTTTTAACTAATTCGAGAGATTGGTAATCACCTTATCAACCGATACAAAGTACCGGAAATCGGTTTTAATCTGACACCCGAATTAGATTGGCTGACAAATAAGGTTTCATGGTATGAAACAATATACGACAGTTTAAAACTGGCAGTTATAGTCTAAGTACAAATCACTTTCTCTCCAGACTTGTCGGACAAACCATTCTTGGTAGTGGCACCATGGCGAAACACATTTAAATCAGATCAATTATTATAGTGATAACGAACAAGCTAAAACTAATTGACGAGCTGTTCATGAGAACCCGTATTTTTCGAAATATTTCCTGCATTACATAAGCTTTAATGCATATATGATAGGAGACCTGCATCTTAGCACTAACGGTTATAAGAAAATGTTAGTCGCAGAAACGGCTATAGCGATAATCCGCAACAGAGTCATTTTCTTATTTCGTTGGTTAGATTAGGACGTTTCTAATTTCATCATACCTATTTGAGTTACATTAACATCTAAAACTAGATTATTTTAGATAAATTTCATGGGATCTTCTCATCATATGTTATCTTTAAAGTTGAATCCCTATACTTCTCAATCCATCACAATCTAACGTAATTCATGTTAAGCTATAACGTGAGCATTTCATTCCAGTATCCATCATATCCTTTTGTCCGTTATTATCTTTATCACTTAACAATCATTCAGACAATATAAATACAAAGTAGATTTATTTTAAAAAATACTATGGTTGAATCAACAAAATGACTAAAATGTCATTTCTGTTCAGCAGAATAGCTGTTCAACTAAAATAAAATAAGCTTTCCGATTAAGATCGTCAAGAGAAAAGATAAACCATAACAACGACCTCAGACATATCTCCACAATCTTGAAACACGTCCAACAGAGTATCCACAATCAAAGCTTACAAAGGAATCAAGGATGTGTTAATCACAAAAAACGACCAGAAGCAGCAACCAACACAAACAAATAACAATCACATCATATAGAACCGAGCCTGCTAGTTAGGTTTCACTCGTTCTAGCTATCACCAAGCCACAGCAACACATGTCATTGCATATGAGTAACTCCCCAACAGCAAACAAACCGGAGCACCCCAACTATGCATCTTTTTTTGATCATCTCATCTCACGCTAAAGTCACAGTTATTCCCCATCCCATCATCCTACGCGATAGCTACATAGATGTTCGAGATGATTATACAGAACATCATACTCAACACGACGAACCATAACAGCTTACTCGCTCAGTTACCAATGAATATTCAGCTAATCCAAGAGCTGAATGAATATTTTATGTGCCATATGGATTGATACATATATCGCACAGTTATATCTCTGATTTAAATCAATCTCTATTCCAATGTTTAAACATGTAGGCATTAGGGTCTTATTTGTACTCACATATAGTGACTTGATCAGTATATTCTTAATACCGAGGATCTGAAAATCAAATTGAGAACGTGATCATGTCAAACTTAGAATTCCCAAAGCAGCCGATCCTGGGGACGTATGTAAGAGATATTATAGTAGACCCTCTCTTTATTTATAGCTCGTTCATAACAGTACGTCAAACTATGCAAACATTTAGCTGTGCTAGCATTAAATTTGAAAATATTTACATACTAAATACGAGCTTTTAAAACCATTTAGTTAGCTCATATAAATATATTATAATACTTATAACATACATAAAGCTCATAACAATTTTTCAGTCGATGTAAATTACCATATACTTGTTTATGTAAATTCACATTCATATGTGGTCGTACACACTCTCATACACACACACATACCCAGATAACCCAATAATAATAAAATTCGATTTGCCATAAACATATTAATATCACATTTATCTATTACAAAATTCACAAAAATTTATTTTTATTTTGGCAGAAATAGAATGTAAACAATGTATATATGTATGTATGTACAATAAGCTTTTATTTAAAGCTCGTTATTTTATTTATCAAACGAAATATATTATGCATACATATAGAGCGGATATAAAATTTTGTGTATTACGATAATGGTGATATCGTATAGTGATTATAACGCCAGGTTGATTATGATAATTAATTTAAGTTACAAAAACACTGAGTTACAAAGTTACAAAAACGACGATTCCACCCACATTAACTTATTAGCAAACTCATCGAGCACAACGAGCATAATTTTATTGTTCATCCCAATAATAGACAATTTTTATATAGATTGTCATCGTATAATATTGTACCATTTTGGCTCTCCGTAACAAAAAAAAACCATTTCTTTGGAATTTATTATGTACCGTCTTCGAACATAAATACATACATCATGTTTTTGTATTGCAGAGAGCACTAAAATCATAAAAAAAAATAAATAGGTCAATGGCGGTACATGCTCGATGTTTTTACAATAAAAAATTATTATTTTTCCAGCATGAAAGCGACACACAACTTTTCACATACTCCTCACATATAATATGTTGGAATGATGATTTGAAGTATTTTTTTTTTCGTTATGTTGTGAGATAACATAACTGCACAATTTGAATTTTAAAAATGACTTTGTAATTCTATGCATTTTTATTAGGATCATATTCTCCTCCGTGTATACACAATAAATCTGATAACACACCCGAGTATATATCTTTAAGAACTAAAAATGATATATAAACTTTTAACACAAAAACATGAAAGAGCTTTAAATTATTTATATATATGCTTTTGTTATACATGGATGTAAGGCAGTGGCAAATCTCGGCGATTAATTCTCTTTGACAATAAAGCTGGAAAATTTGTTGCGCTTGTTGTGCAAATGAGTTTTCTTTCATGTATTTGAAGCAAAAGCTGTGTACAATCCCAAATCCCTTTTAATACATCAATTATGCTATACGACAAGCCAGATGAATTCATAATTTAATTTAAAAGTATTATTATTTCTATATAAACCGACCATGTTGTGTTATTTTAACCTATTAGCTTGGTTAGCCGAGTATAAAGCAATGCCACTGAACTAACATTATAAGCGGGGCACATACAGTACAGCAGCATAATGCAAACAATGTTAAAAGGAAGTCAACAACAAAAATAGGAGAATTTAGTTTTATGCTTTTTTATGTAAGTTTATATCCAGCTTTTCCGACAAAATAATATAAAGGAAGATACATGTAATAAATCAAAAAGGAAAACTTTACTGAAAAAAAAATAAATTATGGTAAAAATTAGAAAAACGAGTGGGTGAATTTTGCAAAGTAGAAAATTAAATGAAAACACATTTTTTGGTTCGTTTTATGCCAGTGCTTTTTATAGCGCGCTATATAGTTTTTGTTGTCATCATTTCTAGACAAGACATACATACACACACACACACAGTTTGGCAAAAAAAACTATTTTAATTTCTCTAAAACCGTAAAAAAAACGAGAACTCGCCAAATTTAGGTTACGTTTTTGAGCTTTTTATAAATATATATCCTGAAAGCATTTTTATTATAACCATAATGCTGGGTACGATACTCGGCACACAATATACTTTATATGTACGGTGTTTAAAGATGGGCATAAAAAGCAACCATACATAATGATACAATTGCTAATATTTGAGTAATGACGAGATTATTTCGGTTCAGACAGGACTGCGCTCGTATATACAACGGTTCAGAATAATAACTTTATGTCTTAAAACATAAAAGCATCTGGCTTGTAATTTAATTAAAATTTGTGTGCAGAATATAGTATCTAGTATATGCATATATGACGATGTTTTTAATTTGGGTACAGTTGGCTGAGCAACAATTTTATTGTAATTCTTTAGAAATGAAACGTTTTTTACCGGGTTTTACTGTCAACATAAAATCTTGAAAGCTCAATGTACCTGAATCAACATCAAAAATTGGAGTTGTTGGACGGAAATAATACATTCAAACTAAGCTAGACAATTTAAGCTCTTTTCACTTGCCAAAGATCACTTATCGGATACTCATTTTAACAATTATATTCAACCAACAATTACATTTTAACCAACATTGTAAGTAATTACGAATTTGAAAGACGACTTATTCAACAGAAAATGGTGACACGCTTTGGAACCAACAACGGATCAGATGCAGAAGATTTGTCAGAATTTTTAACTCAATAACGAAAGTAGCAATATGAACACTGTTACAACAACACGTAAAACTCTTTGAAGAAACAGCTAGGTGGACTTTGGGAGGCATTCGAATACAAAGACATTCGAATGAAGATGAAAATAGAAACCTGAATAATTTGAAATGGGAGATACATCGGAGTGTCGAAAATGTAACAAGCTTGGACAACTTCAACGAAATTTAAAAACAGTCGAGTCAGTCATCTAATCAGCAGAAAATCAGTCATGAATCAACTCCCGAGTGAACAACTTTATAATCACTAAAAGCAATAGTAAGACGGATAAGATTTGCAACTCACTGAGAAGTTGATCAGGTCACTGTAAGGATGAAAAGGTGGAACTACCCACCAGGAGAAACACATGAGATGTTCGGTCTTGGGGCAAAGTCAACAAAAATATAATTCGAGGCATCCAATTAGTTTGACAACGTTGTAAGTAGGGTTGCGGAGTCGGAGTCGGGAGTCGGAATCGAGGAGTCGGGCCATTTTGGCGGAGTCGGAGTCGGAAAAGTACTACCGACTCCGACTCCGCATTTTTTATTTTTCTTTCTCTCCTAAAATGTTCCTTACAAAATTCTTACTTTCTTTATTGTCTCAGCTGTTTATGAACATTTTATAATTACGGAAACGGATACTGGAAATTATTTCGTGTGTCAAGTAAAAGTAGACAAAGATGAAAACGAGGAAATCTGTGGTACCAAAATTAGCGCATTCGCCGGTGAAAGTAGCAATGCGCCCAGTAGAGCTGCGAATTTAAAACGCCATATACAGCGTAATCATCCTTAAATTTGTATTACTCTTCTTGAAAAAGAAAACTCAAAAAATAATCAAGCTGTAGAAAAAGCCAAACCACAGACAAGTAAACTATTTCAATGATAGCTGACAAGTTTAAAACCTGTCTTACTGAAATGGTTTATAAAAATTCGGTCCCTTAAACATTTTTTACTACATCAGCTTTTAGTGGTTTGAATGGAGAAATAATGGAGAAATGGCAGCAAAGCTTGGGATTTCATTAGAACAAGACAGCATCCGAAACTTGGTGATAGCTGAGGCTGAAGAGCTGAAGCAATCTCTTAAAAATGAGTTAGCCGCTCGATTCACTTACCTTAAAGTTGATGCGTGTACGCGCCACCGAGTTAACTATTTCGCTATTAATGTTCGATTTGTAAACGCTGAAAAGGAAATGGTCACTCGGACTCTAGCTGTAAAGGATACTTAAGCACAGCACACAAGTACACTCTAAAAACAAATAGTGAATAAACACTAAAAATGTGTATTTTACCACTAATTCTGAACGTAAAATAGCCAACCACGTTTAATTCTACACACTAGCAGTGTGATTTATTGAAATATGACGTAAATAACTCAATCGCAGTAGTTTACATGAAAAGCGTAGTAAAAAACTCAAAAATTGTGCGAATTCCCGAAAAGTCAACCGTTTTTTACTCTGCAGTAGTGATTTACAATTTTTCTGTGTTAATTATCAACCAAAAAATTGTTTAAAACTATTTTTGTTGCAATTACCAAATAGAAGCGTTAATTTTCTTTGGAGTGTTTCAAATTTAGGATACAATAAAATTCGCTAGAGTAATGTTGGCAACCCGACTTATAAACAAACTGGGTGTGGATAGTACGATCAATCAATAAACAAGAACGATCCTTGTTATGATAATGATATGATTTTTCGTCAACAGATTTTGTAATGAGACAATGACGTCACACAACGTTGGAGGGTAGGTTAAGATTTCATTTCAGATAAATAATACAGAATGGAAAATTATTCAAATTATAAAAATTAATTGTCATCAAATCTTTAAAGGATTATGAAATATGGCCATATTTAATCATTGTTTGTTCAAAAATCTTGATAGTACAATTTTACACTAATTAAGCGGATTTTTCCCATTTATACGAGTAATTTTTCAACATTTAAAATAGAAATTTCACTATTAAATTGTGCGATTACTCACGTTTAACGTGTAAATAATTCACACGCTTTTAGTGTGATTTTTTAAAATCACACTACGATGAAAATTAACTACAATAATTGAAGGCAACAGATAACCTACAATTATTGTAGTAAATTTCAACAAAAATTTTTTAGAGTGTATATATCTAAAGGAAATAATAATGGAAGTGCTAACCGAATTTGGTATTACAAAGGAACTAGTTCTAAGCATGGTAACTGATAACGCTACTAACATGCTGAGCACAGTTCAGAAGCTAAATTCCGACAAGACGAAGTAACTGTTGAGGATAATTTCGAGAATCAAAATGAAAATGAAGCTATTTCAGATGAAAATAATGATGATTTAGATTCGTTCGTAGACGCTGCAGCAAGTGTAGCCAAAATTCACCACATGCGATGCGCCGAACATACGCTTCAATTGGCTATCTGTGACGGATTGAAACAAAAGGAGTCATCCAAACTACTTAGCAGAATACGGGCGGTTGAAGTTGCCGCTAGAGCTCCGAAATTAGATGCCATCGTTAAAAGACGTGCTGGAAAAGGAACCATGTTGGATCAGGCAACGCGATTGGGTAGTACATACCTTATGCTGCAACGAATGCTTGAATTAAAATTTTATCTCAATGATATGGCCAACCCAGCTGTGACAATGTCGGAAACTCGATGAGACCAAGTGAAGAACATAGAATCTCTGCTACGACACCCGTTCTTAGTTACAAAACGACTTCAATCAGCAGACTTGAGCCCCGGTCAATTTTATAAAGAATGGCGTAGCGTAATTTTTCACTTAGGAAAAATCTCAAATATTGCAAGGATATACAGAAATAAAATCGTCGTTAATGCGTAGAGAAATTCTTCTGCTTGATGACGAAATATTATTGACGGGGATTTATGTCGACCCCAAGGTTAAAATTTTATTAAGTGATGATCAACAAAATAGAGGCAAAACGGAATATAACCGAAAGATCACAGTTATAGTAACCAGCCGTCATCTTCATCTATCAACCACCAGGAAAATCTAGTTGAAGAAGTCGAAGAAAAAGATGAATTTGAAAAATTTCTTGATGACCAAGAGATATCGAAATCACTTCGATTGGACACCGCAGACGATAGTATAGGACTTACACAATTGCAACAATTCAGGATTGATTTTTTTGACTTGGAGAAATTAGAAAAAATTAACAGAAGTACAAGTCTCAGTGTTCTTGAGGCCATTTCACATTATCCTGAAATAATACAGGAAGCGGCTCTGTTGGTCACAGCGTTACCACCAACTCAAGTAAGCGTGGAACGCTTGTTTTCTGCATTGAAAAATATTAAATCGGATCTAAGTGCTTCTATAAAGCCAGACTACTCGAGGCTATTTTAATTTTACGAACAAACAAATTTTTAATTAATTAATTTGTCGAAATTTTTTATTTTTATTTTATTTCTTTAATTCGGTTTTTAATTTTTGTTTTGTTGTAATTGAAATGAATTTGTAATTCCGATGAATAAATAATTTGAATACGAGTAGTATTGTTGAATTTTATAATTTAATATTTTGATTATAAATAGAAGTTGGAGTAAGAGTTGGAGTCGGAGTCGGAGTCGAATATGCAATTTATAACACATCGGAGTCGGAGTCGAAGAATTATTTTACCGACTCCGCAGCCCTGGTTGTAAGTACGAAAAAATGCGATTGTCTACCAGTAGGAACAGATGATATTCAGTCTGTGGCAGAGCCAACGAAAAGGGTATGGTGGAAGCCAGAAAAATACACTATAAAATCACCGAGTGATGGGGCCAATGGACTCACCGAGTGAGTCCAATTATAAGCTTGAAAAAAGCAGATCGAAGACCAGCTGGTGAAAAAATAACACTAGTGCATGTTATGTACTACTGAAGAGGAGATGTGGGAGCTCAGTGACGGAAATATGGAAATGATGCAATCGGTGTGAATGTGAGTCAAGATGCAACCATATATCGTGGAAGTACCAATAAAACGGATAGCTTTTGATATTGTGCAACCTTTTTAGAGACAAGCAAAGTCAACAAGTTCATCACCACCGTACTGGACTACTTAAGAAAGTGGTTGGAAGTTGAATGGTACTATACTAAACCAAGAGGCAGTAACAGTAGCAAGTGAATTGGTAAACGAGTGGGTTAGCAAATATGGAGTACCATTGAAGTTACACACGGATCAAGGAAAAATTGAAGATTTTCAAAAATTGAACTAAAATTTGAATAGTACATTGAACTAATATAAATTAGGAACAGAATAGAACCGATATAAATAAGCAAACGCTCAACAATCACATTTAGTAATGTTACTGAGGATTTTTGTTTTTAAAATAAAATTCCGCGCTTCCGCTACGGATTTTAAAAAACGAGTGAAGTTCGGAAAAGGAATATGCTCACCATTAACATGTGAAATACTGAGTGAAAACGGCCGATTCAAGATAAGTTTTGTAAATATTATTGTGATCTTTGAGTCACACAGCTTGCTACGAATGAGCTTATAAGCTCCAAATAGGGTTTTGTACTTTACAATATAGTAAATAAACCAATAAACAATAATGGCTATGATAGCAAGAAAAGGATGATGACTCATAGGTTATAATCAAGTATCAGCTCTGTGGATCAATTCGAATTGTGCTGATTAAAAATAATTTAATTAAAGAGGGACCGAACTTAGCTTAATGGTATGGTGGATTTAGTTGGTTGTGTGTGGAATCAATCTTGTTTTAACTGTTATGACGTCAAGCGCCAAAAAGCTCTTAACTATCGAAACAAAACAAACAAATTAATTTTTACCTGCCTTTAGTAAGTGTAATTCGTCAATATAGCCATTAAGTCTGAACATATTTATATAGTCAGACATTTAATAAATTACAGCAATATAATATAATGTTATTTTTAATTGCAGCTTATAAACAATATACAACTTATGGAATGAAAAATTTAAATAATTTTAATAATTATTTAATGAACATACAGAACAATTTTTGTTGTTGTTAATAATTCATGCTTTTGTACTCGTATGAATGAATGAAAATAATACAAGCAAAAGCTCATATAATTACTGAACAGTAAAAATAAACAAACTGTATAATATGACTGTACATTGTGTATATGAGACAGTGGAAAGAATACAGTGCATAGTATATAGTCTATTAACGTATGAAGTACACTGGAAGTTTATCATCGTAATGAAGTATTATGACTAAAACGAATTCCGAAAACTGGAAAGCTCTTCCTGTTCAATCAAAATTAAATGTACATTGTGAATATTCTGGTTTATTAGAAAACCTAATACACGTGTATATCAAATTATATTCCAAGAATGTGTCGTTCATATTTAGATATTTTGGGACCGATAACATCTGATGTGAGATGCCTATACAACATGCTTAAAGGCGAAAAGGTAATTTTTCTGTCATTGTTTGGAATTTCAATCGTGTCGTATAACACCTACTTATAGGTATATAGCAACGCAATACCTACATTTTTTTTTCTGTGAGTGTATGTGTGTATTGTTCTAAAAGTTAATGTTGTTTGAAGCACATTTTACCCTTAGAACAGTAAAAACAAAGAAAATCGTTATATTAAAGTTGATAACCATCGACATTAAGTCATCAGTTCAATTTAATGACATGGATCCTTAAAACAACAAAATTATAAAAATTAACCATTTTGTGTGCTTTTTTTGTTGTTGTTGTTGTGTATGCTTGTATTGTTGTCCATTCATTTACCATTCATACCATAAAAATCCTTTTGAATAATTTAAGCCAGCAAGAAGCACTAAAAGTGTATAATTAAAATAAAATGATTTCATTAAAGTGACAAAATCACCGAGATGCCTGTGTCTTTTGTTTATGCTCATATAAGAAAAGAAAATCCCATTTCATCTTCTACCGAAAGGCCATTAATTTTGATAAAAAATGAAATTTTATGGCTCACGTCAGGAGTCAATAGTCGCTCACATGTACATATATACAAAACAGATCCCCATTATCACATATACCCATTTTAATTGAATATGTAATTTTAATTATTGTAACTGTTTCTCCCGTGTATATATACACATCTTAGATATATACACATATGCACAGTAGAAAAATGTTATCTTATTCTTAAACTTAATGAGATAAGAAATTTTTTCTTCGTGCTTCGTAGATTGGGGAGATGATAATAAATAGTTATAAGAATGTCAATGACATTATTTTGAATATTAATGTTAAAAAAATGTAACATGTACACAACATATCGTATATACAAAGCGCAGAGAAAGCATTTTAGTTTTATGTTTCGGAATGAAGAGGATAAAACGACTGTCTTATGTACTCACATATCCTTTCGAGTATATATTTTCATATTTACGAGATCAGTCCGTCGTATATACAAAAGGGACGATAATTTTTAATTTACTATACGAGATTTATTCGTACCAACGATAAGATTGTGCTACCACTAATTAATGTTACTGGCCTACCGCCCATAAGGTATATTGATAAAGACGAATACAATTTATTGTTTTCAATTTTTTAGAGGGATAAAAACTCGTGACATACCAAATATACGGTTCGAGAATCCGTGATCTTACTTGGTTTGCATTTTTAATTTTTATCTCCAAGTACCATAGGGTTTATTCTTTATTAATATTTTAATATAAACTTCAATTAGACTAATGAAAAGAGATACAGCAAGACTGAAAAGCTTTTGTTACTGATGGAGGCTTAAACGAGTAATCAGTATGCAAGAGAATTGTATTATCACCTAGGGAGACAAATTCTCAAAAAATACCTATAGGATTCTAACGATGTCCTGATAAATAGTATGTACAAGATTCCACTACGGATATAGGGTTATACCGTCTATACAGTAACTATAACGTGATAGATCCATAATCCATTGACATAAAAGCTAATAGACTGGGAAGTGTACTCTGAACTCAGCTGGGTTAGAGTGGTTGTTAACGCACACTTAGACCATTGCCGGTCCTTTGTGATACCACAGGATCTTAGACCCCTAATACCTCTAACACTCTATTGGATCCATCCTGAGCTACTAATGAGGCGTAAAATGTCCCGCACCTTCATATCTGCAAGATCTGAAAGGTTGTGCATTACGTACCTACCTACGTGTAAATGTCTACTTAGTGCTAGTGCAGGACAAGAGCACACGAAGTGAACAAGCGTCTCATCCTCCTCCTCGTCCATACAGCTTCTACAGAAGTCATTTGTTTCTAGACCCAGCCTTCTCGCATGTTCACCGGAAAGGCAGTGAGAGCTACTGCACTTTTCCTCAGAGCCAGTCTAAGCTCCACTGTAGGCATCCTCACATTGACCTTTTCAGTTTTCAGCTGAAGAGTTTCACCTTGCCTAGCTAGTTCGTCTGCCCTGCAGTTACCCTCGACATTAGAGTGGCCAGGGACTCAGATAATCTGAATATTAAAATGCTCACTCATCTCATTAAGAGACGAGTGGCCACCCAATACCACCCTAGACTTCAACAGCACTGCTTCCAGCGGCTTGATAGCCGCTTGACTGTCCACATAATAATCGTGATATAACTCTTGGATATCACGTTATTCCTCAACCAGCTCAAGGTTTCCTCAATCGCTATTATCTCCGCCTGGTACACACTGCAGTGGTCAGGGAGACGAACGGAAGTGCTTATATTTAATGCTCCACAGAACAATCCAGCTCCGACCTTAATATCTAGCTTTGAGCCGTCCGTGTAGAATTGAAAAGCTTCGGTTTCCAGTAATAGCTTATTCCCCCAGAATTCTCTTGAAGGGATTAAGGTTTGAAAACCTTTTTCGAAGCATAATATCGGTGTAATATAATCAAGGTTCGCCATTTCCTTCTTTAGCGAACCAATTATTGTCGAGTGACCTGCCTGAAGGTTTTTCCTCTTAGACACGGCCGTTCGTTTTGTGGCTTTGTAAGCCGTCATCTGTTTGCCATAGATATCTACTGGAAGAAGATGTAACATAACCTATAAGGCCTGAGTAGGTGTTGCTCTCAGTGCCCGATTATGAGCATACAGGCTATCCTTCGCACTTTCTCTAACTTCATTCCATAGGTTACTCTATCCAGTGCTAGCCACCAAACACTCACTCCATACATAAAAACGGGTCTTACTACAGCAGTGTAGAGCCAATGTACCAGCTCCGGTCTCAGACTTCAACGTCTACCTATTGCACTCCTACACGAATACATCGCTGTCGTAGCTTTGTTGATTCTCTCCAAGATGTTTGGCTTCCAGCTTAGTTTACTGTCTAAGAGTACACCCAGAAATCTCGCTTTATTAGTAAAGGCCAGTTTAGTGCAATTAACGGTAGGTGGGTCAACTATCTGGAGTTTTATATTTCTTAGTGAAGAGTACCAGCTCAGTCTTAGATGAATTGACTTCCAATCCACATTTACTGGCCCATCTTGTAATAATAAGAACTGCATTCTGCATTACCTTTTTAATAGTCGGTAAAAATTTACCTGATACCATGATCGCCGCGTCATCAGCGTAGACAACCACTCCTATACTCTCCTTCTCCAACTCCAGAAGTAATCCATTGATCACCATGTTCCAGAGAAGAGGGGATAGGACTCCTCCCTGTGGGGTTCCCTTAACCGCTCACCTTCTTATGGTTGCCTCCCCCAACTCTGAGTTTATAGTCCTACTTCCCAGCATATGACTGATCAACTTGATCATGGAAGATTCCACTTCCATGAACGATAATCCTTTCAGAATTGCATCTGTCTGAACTTTGAGTGTATTGATCTCTCAATTGTGCGTACCAAGGCATGAAGGGCCAGGTTTTTCAGTATTACAAACATTTGTTTTTTTTTTGACGAACCCACACTCATCTGATTGAAATACCCACAAGAGCGCTCCCTCTTTCTGCTGGTCCTATCTAGAACATCTTTACACATTACTTCACTGGTTACATTACGATGACACCGGTTATATTCTCAATGTGGACTGTTCCGACCAACAGTTCCATTTCTTCTCTCTGAGTCATCTTTAGTATTCCATGATAGTTTGTTGGGCAATATCAATACACCTGTCTCAGAGTTAATGTATTCTGAATCTGTCTTTGCAATTTATTAAGTGCCCATGACCACTAAAGAACTGAGTAAGGTTCGACTTATAATTAACCTTTCCATGTTTTCGTTCAATCAAAGGCATCATGTTTGGAATTAGTTTGGCAGTCCACCGACTGCTGTTTTTTAGAGTTTGTCTTCTCTCTACTTCTTTTATTTAATTACTTGTAGTGTGACTACTGACGCCATATGATAGGCTGAGGCTATTAAAAAGCTGCCGTTCGTTGTTAGTATTGAATTCACCGTAGACATAAGCAATTGGCATTTGGTTGCTTTTGATCCAGTGGTGTTTGTCATCAGTGTATAATAAGAGAGATAACACGTTTGGCTGCTATCTCGGTAGTGCACTTTATTTACTCCCAAAGGGGTAGTTTTCCAACGAGCAGTATACCGAGATATCGAACTGCTTGTTTTGTAGTCACTTCATAATCCCCGGCAGTCATCCGAAGAGTTTTTTCCATTCTTCGTTTTGTAATCACAACTATTTCGGTGTTGCTCAGAACTAAACATAGGTCGTGATTTTGTATCCACTGGTTGAGATTCAACTGTTCTGTCTCTATACTTGAACCATTTTCAATTATCAAAAAATTTGTTTTGTGTTAAGGAATAAATGCAAAGTGAAAAACGTATCACTTAAAACGATTCCAACGTTATAAGATTGTGCCATCAGTGCGCATGGTATCAACAAGAATGTTTAATTCAAATAGTTTGTGTATAAACTGGTAAAGATCGAAAAGCCATAGTTACATATAATCTGTAACCACGGAACATGTGTCACGAGGTACATGTCTGTCAACTCGTCAAGAAACGTGTGAGTTTAGCTGACATTTTAGTACAATTCCATCTGAGATCAAAGTACGAAAAAAAACACGATTAGCGATAATTATGTCGACAATAAGCGATTAACATTTTTATTGGGTTTGTGAACTCATCTGGGATTTCAAAAAAAAAGATCGTGCTAGATATTTAGAACGTCATGTCGACAGCATCTCCAAATTGGCAGCCAAAACAATTCTTCCATATAGGCTTAAGTTTTATCCGAATTTAAAAGGATATATTAATAAGCACTTTCTCGATTGAATAAAGATGCTGACTGCGTGCTAGCATACTATGTACCTTTAAACAAATTCATACTGACGCAATTGATATCCCGAAGACACCATAATTACTCTGCGGATTACACGAGCATATTTATGTTATTATGATAAGATAAAATTCTAGAAGCTGATTGTTGACAATAAGAACGACATGAGCGTAACTATATAGACGTTTATCACTTACCACTGAGGCATCAACTCAGGTGTTGCAATAGAATCCGTTAGGCCTATATTCTAAGACGTTTATGAAGTAAGTTATAGTTCTATAGCAATGTTCTGATCAGTTATATTCTTTCGGCATATGATTGAAGGAAGCCAGTTCTGCACTTATATGCACCATTAATCACTGATCATTGTATTCCATCAAAAACTCGATTATCATATATTGATTATATTGGGTAATTTACAACCAAAACTGTGCACTAACTATTACGGTAGAGTAGAGAGCGATGAGTTTTGCAATTCAATATGGATAGCATGAGTCTATTCGTGAACTAGAAGCTTATCCGTTGTACGACAAACAACTGAAATGATTTGCATGAAAGTTTTTATTAATTTAACATTCGAATGGGATGATTGAAGTGGCCAGAAATACTCAAAACCATAATCAAAAGTAAATAAGTACCGTAAAATGGGGTGAAATTGATAGAAAATAAAGATAAAATGCGCTTAATTTTCGAACGTGTTAAAATAATTCAACTTTTATCAATTAAAACTGTCTATGCTAAGTAATAGATTGATTTTAACTTTTGGGTAATCAGAAAAGAGCAACTGACAACTTAATAACGGTTGTTTAGATGGTGATCAAATTCAAACAATATTTGGGGCATCTTTGATCACCTCAATGTTTTATCATGTAACTGGTCCTCGCATTATAGGCCATATCAATGTCGGACCGATTTTTAAATCGGTCAACAAACTTCTGAGATATTCTATTTTCTTTTATTAGGGGTATCTTTGATCGCCCATTTTAAGGCAAGAAAAACGACATTTCGATAAAATTCATAAAAATAGGAAGGAATAAAGAATTAAAAACAATCATTTTATACGAAACATAAAATTCAAGTAAAAATTAAAGTAAAAGCAAACAATATGTCTTTCTATATCTCCCTTACATCAACAGCAAATTTGAATTGATATAAGAGTTGCTCATCCTTTTGTATTATTTCTGGAATTGGTAGAACTGCAATAATTTCATCAAGTTCGACTGGTGATATATCGGATTCCACTGTTTTGAACATTGTTTTGTTTCCATTGAACGATTTAAGTCCAAGTACTTCATATTGCTTACTATCAATAACTACACAAATATATTTGTACTGAACTGGTTTTCGTCTTCCTGACATAAATTTGGCCAAAATAAAAGTACCAATCATTATATTTTCAGGTACCGCTTCAATATATTCTGGTTCCATTTGGGATTCTATTTCTTCTGAAACGTCGGTATCTATGACAGAAACCTGTTGATCTTGATTATCGCTACTTTTTGACTCACTGGTTAAACAGGTGACGCTTTTGCCTGGAATAACTCTAATTTTCTTTTTTCTGGTTGTTGTGGTGTGGGGATTTGATGCAAATCGTTGTGTTTTTATGTTGTGAAATGAAACCAACGATGTTTCTAAAATAGCGTCAGGATTTACTGATGAACCACTTGGGATTTTATCCAATACTTTTTGAGCATTAAAAGGATAAACTCCGGTAGCACTGAACCCGCTTTTCAAATTTTTAGAGATGGATCCTTCTTCATTGTCAATCGCATGTTTATTATCCATTTTCTTTAATGTCTTACTCAAAAGAAAAGGGACAACATTTTTTTGGAGCGTTGACGATCTTACATTGCTTAATTTCCATTCAGTTAATACTGTTCGCCACGCATTTACAAGGGTCTAAAGAAAGATACATCTAACGGTTGGCATATGTGCGTAGAGTTTGGTGGTAGACATACAAACACAATGTTGTGCTCTTGACAAAGTTGAAGAACTCGACTTGTGAAATGGGATGCAAGATTGTCTCCGATGAGTACTTTTCTACCTTCCAGCATTTTTGCGTGTGGTAAAAACTGACTTTCGAACCAATCTGTGAAGCAGGAAGCTTCCATCCAACCATGTGAAGTCCTGTTATAACGCATCCCTTGAACACAACACCGCTCTATACCACATGGATAACCCTTTAGGCCATTCTTGGTCCAGGCATCCCACATATTCTCGCTTCTATATATTACGTATGGTGGGAGCAACACACCAGATGCTGAATCTCATATCATAATCGTAATTGAAAATATGTGAAGGGGGAACATCTAATGATATATTTTATATTAACATAAAGTTATGAATAAAGATTAAAGATTACCTTTAATTGTGTTTTCTAAATTACAAAAGAAATTTGTAATGACCTGTGGCGATACTTCCGCTCTGGCTCTAGAAATATTGGTTCGGCAATTCGCTACCCGATGAGAAATCTGTGACGCTTTAATAATGAATATGCCCATTCTTCCCCAGGCAAATTATTCTTAAATTTGGTAATATTGTGTCCAGCAGAATCCAAATATATTTTGGTGAACATTCTTAAATCGAGAATGTTTAAAGGAAATCCCCATTCTGCACACGTTACAACATTTCTTATTATGCCAATTTCTTCTTCTTTTTGTAGAGCCGTTTGGCCCCCAATTGATAGAGTGTGTTTTTTTTTAATTTTGTTATGCAGTGTACCGAAAGATATTTTATAGATAATTGATGCTTGTCGAATTGTTATTTCTTTAGCTAGTACTTTTTCAACTGTTATAGCTTATCTGTCCGTCGTGTAATCACGGTATTTTCGAGCACCTAGCTTGCGTACATGAATTCGTGGCATTTTAAAACAAAAAACTGAAATATAAAATAAATTTTACAAATATTCATTTAGATATTGTATTTCTAGGGTGACATTGATCCACGGGGTGTCATTGATTATGCAATCAATCTCTACCCAAGTAATTGATCAAAGTCACCTCCGAGTATAATTTTCAAATAACGGGAAACTAAGTCCTTGAATTTGATATATGATCACACTAATATCAATTACATAGTTCATACTAACCGTTTTAATTCACCTCAGTTCTTCACCACTTTAGATATTATACGAGAGCAAATATTTTTTTGTAACACGAAAAAAAAAATAGTAGTTTCTTTACACTTGTAACTATATATCCAACTACCACAAACGATAAACTATAACTACGTGAAACAAAGCCACTAGTAATATAGAACTACAAAATTGCAACGGGGGTTTCCATAATTATGAGAATTATTTTTTGTTTTAATTTATAAAATTTGGTAACAAAGCAATCCAAGTCACCCCGTCTGATCAATTTCGCCCCAGTTTACGGTAAATGTTTTGTTCACCTATACCAAACCTATACACAATATTACTGAGGTTACAATCACTATTCAAAGAAAACTCCAATCGGACTCCATCAGAACTGGTATATGGATTATTAGAATCAGATAACGAGACTGAATGTTTAAAAATCTTAAACAAAAATTATGAACAAGATTTAACCTAATCCTGCAAGTTATCAAAAAATGAGTTCACTCCACCAGATCAACATCTAAATGTAGTGCAGTGAACGAATCATAGTTCTGACTTGAAACATTTTTAGCAACTCCCTTCGTTGAATTTTTGTGTGGTATGTTCTTTGAAGATTATATGTAAGCGGCTAATCCACTGAAATAATCTTCATTTGTTATTTTATTAAAGTGTTTGATTATATTTTAATGGATGATAAAAGCTCGATCAATTTTTTTAACACACGAGAGCAGACCGTTACATCATGATTATAAACACAATTAGTCGAGTTTAAAGCTCTTTCTTTAGAAATCTGCATAATGTGAGAAAAGAACTTTTTTTGTATCTCGAGTAGCTTTCGGTAGTCAATAAATCACAAAAGTATATATATTTCCCACAAAATGCCTAAACAGTTGAAATATAATGACTTAGAATTACATTTTGTTAATTATATTTATTCAAAAAAGGAATAAATAAATAAAAGAGCGAAAACAGTAACGAAAGCTTTTTTGTATTTCATCTTAAATCATTATAAGCTCAAAACATAAAAGCAAACATCCTTAAAATAACATAGCTTTAAGAACATGTATGTATATACAGAATAACAAAAGCTTTTAACCATTTTTTTGCGTACACATGTACATACATATTATATATATACTGTATGTATACACAAACACAAATACGAGTGTGTACGAGTATGGAAATTATTATAAATTTTCTTTTCGTTATTTTTATTATATGAAATTTTTGTTATGTGAATAAATTTAAATACATTTATGATTCGAAAATGGGTTACAAACGAATGTATTCATATTCTAAAATATATTTGACATTTCACCAACCAAATTCACGAACATACATATATCGAAACCGAAATATGTTTTAGCACTCATCGCCGCGTTATTCATCAAACGGGAAGTGACTAAAAGAAGCTTGGTGATTTATTACACAAAAAAAAAGTTGCGGAATCGTCATAAAGTAATTGATGGTCTATGTGGCACGACTGTATATATCGTGTGTCTTAAAAACTACTATGTACAAACTTGTCTTATTATTTAAGTAACTTTTTTAATTAAACAAACAGGCAAAGCTTTATTTGCATTTTCCATTTCCGATTTACATTTATGTTTTCCAGAACATAAATGTGTAATCCTATATTAGAACTTAACCGAACAGTAAACCAACTAAAATATAACATGCATTTCATGAATACATTTAAGACGGTTTCTTAATCGTAATTTTGGAGATGTGTCATCAAAAACATGTTGGCCATTATTCAGAATTTTACCAACTACGAGTATATGTAAATAAAAAGTTTTGTTATTTATTAATTTGAAGCAGTGCAGAGTTGCAACTTTCTTATCGCCAATTCTGAGTTTAATATAACGTCAAGTTAGGCAGTAGAGTGCAAATAATAAGCTGAATTACAAGAAAGGAATGAAGAAGAGATATGGTATATGCCGTTTTGGTATACCAAAGAACTGAAATCGTGCCATCTGAAAACCTCGGCCAAATTTTCAGGTTAGTAAAGGTCCACATAGTTCAACTTTGTCAAAACTCCTTCTATTTGAAAGACTAGGGCACTGCAAAGCCAGCCGAGTTTTGTTTCTTCCATCTTCATATCTTTATAGATGCGACAGTCATCATATAAAGAGGTTAATAGTCTAGTCCGATGCTTAAGTTTCTTAGTTATTTTCAGTTCCCCCATCACATTGAAAGCCCCGGTAGCTAAATGTTGAACTTATCTGTTATCTCGCTCATAGATAATAGATATTTCTCGCCTATCTTCACCATAAGATAGAAGGACGAGAGGGAGGTTAACCTTCAAAACTTCACTTTACCAGATATACATGTGTGAAATGTCAGAATCTTATAAAGTTCGTAAGGATTTGACTTAATCGTAGTCTGCGGATGCTATACACAGATTAAAAATATATATTTTGTTATTACAGATCCACGGAAACAAGAATTTAAGCCGAAAGGCCACCATTTGACTGCAACTCTCTTCTTTTCCCAACAACACCGTTCTATGGTAGCTTTCTTTGTTCTTTTTTTGACCAGTTGTTAAAGGTTGGATTAAGTGTAAAAATGATAATAATGATATGAATACTCATTGTTCAACATTGGGTGGATCCAGAAATCGATTAAATCAGCAAGAAGCAAAACAAATTGAACCGTGGACTAATTTTCTTTACTTTTGATCAAACTGATTTTGACTCTTGCTGATGAAAGATGTAGCATTTTCGGCCATTTTGTATAGTGGTTTGAATATCGTATAACATATATGATGTCTTATCAGAATATTCAACTATATATAGAGTGAAAAAGTGTGTCGTTTCATCGATGTTTTTTGAATCTAAAGTAGGGAGTACATTCACAAATAGATTTCTGAATTGATTATTCTTGAAAATTTTTTAAATGTGAACAGTTTTGCTTCCACATAGTTGATCACTTTCAGACCTTTTGGGTTGTATTGTTGAGGCTAGAAGAACTGATGTCCCACTGAGGTATGTCCAAATCAATCTGAGTTTAAACTAAGATCACTTGAAACCACAGAGAAGCAACTGATTTAAATATAACTGTCATCTATGTAAACATTTAATCTTTCTGAGCTACAACATCGCAGTTCCATGAAAGAAGTGGTAAATTAACAACTATAAAAGCTTGATTTAAAAGATGCTGGCTAAATTACTATAAAGCGCTTTTTGTAATGTGATATGTGCATAAAGCATCGTTTATTAGTGATAAAAATGTATAAATAATAGTTTTTAATTAAAATTACTGAATCTCATATTTTTTGTGTCGCCGATAGTATCAGAGCTTTTCCACTGTACAGAATATTTGGTTTTTATTACAATAAAATTAAAATTGCGCACTAACATAAAATGAGACAAAAATTTACAAAATTGATATTTTAATATTTTTTCATATAATAATTAAAAACACGTAAATTAATTAAAATATTTGGTATATTAATTTTACAATTAATATATGAGCTTTATTATATGAAGGTGGACCGTACAAATAATAAAACAAAATATGATTCATGAACATGTATATTGGTTCCTCGTAACGAATTTGGGCTAACTGGCAAAGAGTCTGGTATTTAAGCCACAATCCTCTTCCAAATTATACGTTTGGTAAGAGTACAGAGCTTTACTCTTTTACAATCAAATGTCTGAAACAAAGTTTTCATTTTACATGAAAAAAAACGTTTTTTACATTTTTATGTAAACTACGGTAAAAACAGAGGAAATTACATAAAACGTTAATGACATGTAAACCGTCAAAATTCAATCAATTTAAAAGTGTAAATATCTTAACGTCTGAAATAAATCCGATCGATCAGTCTTTGTCAAAAATCCAGGTTGTTATTGTCCACAATTATTTTGAGAATATTTTTCAAGGGAAGATCAAGTATGAGGACGTAATTCCACAGGCTATTAACGTAGAATGGCGGTAACATAACGTAAAATCTAATTCGTGGTGTCAACACGACATTGAACACCTCAATAAAATTATGCGGTAGATCAATGAACGATACATTGAACCTTGTTACTTCTAGTAAAAAGATTCTTTCCTCATTTCCCTTTGTTAAGGATTCCCGAAGTTAAATAAAAAGAAAGGCCACATTGTCCTTAATATTTACAAAACCAAATTCATGATACTTCATCCAATTATTTGATACAAATTTGATCTCATTCACTATTCCATATTCCGCGTCACCATCTTTCCTCGATTGCATTTTTGTTATGCAGCCACGAAATCCAGAACATTGTTGCAGATAATAATACTGATGGGTTTTGGAACCCGGTCGAATTCTTTCACCAACACCGATATATATACCCCATGGTGATGTTTTGATGTTGGGAGAGAAATGCAAAAATCAAAAAGAGCAACCGCCTCGACACAATAGCAACAACTACAAGGTAAGGGACATACTGGAACAACAGAAAGTCTATGAAATACTAGTTGACACAAACCCATCAGTAACAATAGAAGTCTTGTGAACTAAGGAAACAGCTAGGATGAGATTCAAGATATATTTGAACCAAGAGCCTCTTTTGTGTTCAAACAGACACATACAAACTCACAAACGCATTTTATTACTGCGTGGAAATGATCCACATACAAAACGTAAGGCTCTGACGATAGCAGGAAAGACCGATGAAAAACAACAGAGCAGTGTAAGGGAATTCTGAAATAATCTTGACTGTCTTCTTTCCAGAGCTGTATTTCTCGTCGAGGTCATGAGACTCCCAGCAGTACTTTTCACTCAAATATCTTTAAAATAAGTGACGAGAATGATGAACACTCTACCTATAATATACTCTGTACTGAGACTTTCCGACTGTAAACAATTAGATATGTGCATCTTCCGATCTCGGTTGGGATTTCCTTAAAGATCAATCGTATGTAAAACCATTCGCAGTGCCATCTGTTTTAAAATGTCAGAACAACGTTCGGTTTGGTAATGAGTGTTTGTAAAATAAATTAGTTTTCTTGTGCACTGTATTAGGAGGTAAGGGATTTTTTTACCTTCACCTGAGTAATTATTGTGACATTCAGTATATAGTCGAAAAAGTTGTACTTATATTAAATGAGTCCTATTTATAAAATAGTACAAAGATTTATTAACAGATGGTGCTTTAGTTACGATTAGAGTTAATAAGAGATGGCGCGTCAGTTTTTGACATCGTGTAATTCACACGCCCAACTGTAGTTTGAAATATGATCAGCATCTCGATTCCGTTGAACCATATCCTTAATGTATTAATAGACCATGTAATGAACAATTATGCGTAACGAAACGATAAAAATGCAAAAACGTTTATAATGTTGCCATTAATATTTTGAAGGCTCTTTTAAGCTTTCCCCGTCAGAGTATAAATACCTGTAGTAAAATTAAAAGATTGTAAATTAAACAGTTAAATTATATTTTATTACTATTATTACAAGACGAGTGCTATCCCATTAAAAATATGAATAAATTTAATTTAAATATTAAAATTTAATTATTTTTATTGCTTCAGTTGTAAAATAATTTTCTATATACATATATATAACGACACATATAGTCGTACAGACAACCATTAACTGCTGTTTTAATATTGTCAGCACAAAATTTTTTAATGTTTAGAAAGATGTTGAAATGTAAATTTAGATCATGTATGAATAATTTTTATATGTATTTTGCACATAAAAGCTCTTATGTGTCGTTATACATAATATATAGAGCGATAGAGAAAGAGATCACAAGGTCATTCAGTTACAGCTTTTTGTACTCGGATATACCGAAATCAATTGTAAAGCACAAAATATGAATATAAATCTTCAAATTAAATGCACAAACTAATTTAATTTATTTTCAATAAATTATACAACAACAAAACAATTCGATCGAAATAAATGATTTTCCAAAGCTTTTTCTCTTCGTTTTGTTTATTTAATTTATTTATTTAACTTTTAGTTTTGTTTATATTCAATAAGATTAAATTTTTTATGTCACATAAATTCAAATTTTTTGTTTGTTCTTATATTTATATTTACAACCATCCCGATGAAAAAATTTTCACCATATACACATATAAACCATATACGACGGGTATAGAAGAAAATCCAAAGTCTATAAATTTTCATCTTATTGAATACCGTGGACTATGTACATACATATACATATATATGGAAGCAACCGAAAAATGGAAACCATTAAAATGAATATAAAGTTATCATCAAGAACATAACATCCATATATACGTCTTCCACCCGGTTAGGTGGTAGTTTTTCGAGTTTTTGTTTCCTCCTGATATAGCTCGAGGAAAAATTTGTTGGCAACAATTCATTTTTTATGTGAATATCTCACCTATATATGAAAAATCAAATAAACTTTTTATTTTGTGGTTTGTTTGGGATGCAAATTAAAAGTTTAACTTAATGCACACGATAAATTAGCTTCGTATAAATTTGGCAACCTTCGATGAGTAGGTAAGTCCAAAATTTATTGCGTTAAAATTTATTTCCACTTATATCAAATAATTCCACATGTTATATGAATTGAAGTGTCCAATTAATTATAGGGTGATTTTTTAAGAGCTTGAGAACTTTTTTTTAAAAAAAAACGCATAAAATTTGCAAAATCTGTAGCATTACAGAGTGGACTCGGTCGAGCAAACTCAATCACCACGCAAAATCGATTGGTGACACCCGATGTTGTTATCCGCGTTCCAAGATTTTACCTTACCCAAATGCGAAGCTCACCTGTATAACAGCTAAAAATAAATAGAACCTTACAAATGTTTGCGATTGTCAGTATACGTATAATTCATGTTTATTTTGTTTCATGTGACATATGCTGTGAGAGATCACGGGAGGCGCCCAAAGCAGCGAGAGGAATCGAAGGTCTCGATTCAGGCGTTAACCTTCCGCTAGTGAAGGCTAGATGGCGGAGGCTAAATTCGAAACAAATCGTCGTTCGAGATTTTCGTAGTTCGCGAAATCTCGATCCGCTGAGTTGGATAGTTTTCGGTTCGCCAACCAGGAGGAATAAAAAAAGAAAAAAAAAGTAAGAAGAAAACGAGAAAGGTGACGAGGCAGAAAAATGGGAGAATAATTTGGACCTTCGAAAGTGGCGGAACAAAACAAAAAAAACGAGCTTGGGTTGGATGACGGTGGGATGAGTAATAACCGCATCCAAACTTAAATCAAGACTTGTAAAAAATAAAAATAAAACTGTGTAAATATAATATACTTAATATAAATATATATAGTTGTAATGTTCATGGTGTTGTTTGGTTTTTCCTGTCCAAGATGCAAATTTTGCATTTCTTTTGTTCTCGAAGAGTGCTAAGGCGATGAAAGACTAAAAATGGGTGATGTGATAAATAACAGTGATAACACAAAAACAAATAACAAGCTTAAGTGTTAAAGTGATTGACATTTTTTTTATTGGTGATCATTCATAAACTGTAAACAATGTTTTATTGGTTGATGTGATTGTACAGTCATGAAATTAAAGAAATGAGAATGAGTAACTTTGTAGTATAACTGGGTGAAAGTTGGTGTTAACTGGGTTAAGAACAAGTGTAAAGCGCATTCTCATTCCATCACAGAACTGTTCGTCATCGAAGATACGCGCGGGAGAGCGGTCACTTAGCTGCAGTGGACTATACGACAGCGATACAGGTGAGTTTTCCGTCTATATCCAACTTCCCGTTATTCTCTTTTTTTCATTTACTACGGTCCGACCCTACACTTTCCTTCTTTCCGTCATCGGATTGATTACCTATACGAGTTGCGTGGTGGTTTTTTTTGTGGTATCAGCAGGTACCCCGCCCGAGTCCACTCGCTCATATGCAGAGCAAAGCCGGACACACGTGCTGGTAGACTGGCGCCCAACGATATTTTATTATTTTTTTTTTGTCTACCCAAGCCACAACCGCGACACAGTGAGCACGTTACAAATCTCATCGGTTCTTTATTTGAAACGTTAGATTGGTCCATGACATTTACTTTTTGAAGATAATTTCATTTAAATGTTGACCGCGGCTGCGTCTTAGGTGGTCCATTCGGAAAGTCCAATTTTGGGCAACTTTTTCGAGCATTTCGGCCGGAATAGCCCGAATTTCTTCGGAAATGTTGTATTCCAAAACTGGAATAGTTGCTGGCTTATTTCTGTAGACTTTAGACTTGACGTAGCCCCACAAAAAATAGTCTAAAGGCGTCAAATCGCATGATCTTGGTGGCCAACTTACCGGGCCATTTCTTGAGATGAATTGTTCTCCGAAGTTTTCCCTCAAAATGGCCATAGAATCGCGAGCTGTGTGGCATGTAGTGCCATCTTGTTGAAACCACATGTCAACTAAGTTCAGTTCTTCCATTTTTGGCAACAATGGAATGAAGGCCGAAATGCTCGAAAAAGTTGCCCAAAATTGGACTTTCCGAATGGACCACCTAAGACGCAGCCGCGGTCAACATTTAAATGAAATTATCTTCAAAAAGTAAATGTCATGGACCAATCTAACGTTTCAAATAAAGAACCGATGAGATTTTGCAAATTTTATGCGTTTTTTTTAAAAAAAAAGTTCTCAAGCTCTTAAAAAATCACCCGTTAGTTTAGAATCTGATATCATAGCTAATCGGTCTCGATATAATGAGTATAGGGCTACATGTTTGTCGAACTCTGAATAAATTAAAGAGACACGAACCACTAACATAATTACTCGCACTATGCTCATATGGATACCACACACACTCTTGAGCTCTTGAGATGGCAATACCATCTTCTGGACATTGCTAAATATGGAAGGAGTTGGACCGACACATAAATGCCTGCATGCAAGCAGAAAGGTAGAAATGAGAAAACAACAGCCCATTCTAACTCTCCGATGAATATATGAGCGTTACTGATGGATCACATGTCGATATTACTGTAACTATAAATCAGCAAAGATCCTTCTCGAATTATGACAGATGCACAGGTTCCGAACGAAAATAGTAAACTTCTTGAAGAGTGTTGATGAACCTACACGACTCGAAGGCTGCAGAACTCGCCACAGAGAGTAGACAAATTAATGTTCGAATTTATAGCAATTGAATCAAATATCTTTTCAAGACCAAGAGGAGCCTGATTTTAAGTGTGAAGTTGAGTGCTACTACAAGGCAGTAACAGGTCTTAATTCATTAATTCGTTCCACATCGTCAGCTTCAAGTGTATACACGAACTTTGACACGTCAATAAATATGACACACACAGGTGTTGAGCACGCTGAGGTGACTCTGCCTAAAATCAGCATTTCAACGTTTTCAAAAGAATGCACCAAATCTAAAACTTATTCGGTAATTAGCATATTTGAAGAATTTACTACGCGAGGTATCTATACTCTTTTATAGCACCATATGTCACGGAAGCCAATTACTTACGATTATCGACGTGTTTATTCGAACATTTCTTGTGCAACCAGTAACCCACTAGACGTCGACAATCCATTTTCTAATTTCCGGAAATTTCTGACTACCACTGAGAAACAAACCATAGTAAAATAAACTTAAATTTTGGGTTGCAATAACAAAAATTCTGGGTTATTTTGCAACCAAACTAGCGCTTTGTAATCAAAACATAATTTGATTAGTTTATTTGACATAATTCTAGGTCAATTAAATATTTCTAAGTTTAACCTAAAGCTACGGTTTTGAAAACAATGCATAGGTGATAAATAATTATCTCATTTGTTGAAATTTACCTAAAAGCTTGGTTATTTGAACTGCAAGCAAAGTATATTTTAAAAAAATAGTTTTGTTTAAATAATTATGGCATGGTTTTTATTAACCCAGACCCATTGTTTTCTAAACGTTAGCATTGTTAAACACCTTAGTTAATTTACTAAATTGCTTATTTAAAACAATAATTTCATTGTTTACTTTAGCCAAAATTACAGTTTTTGTAACATAGGTAATATCCTAATGCTTGTTTATTTCAACCAACCAAATGATGATCTTAACCAAGCAAAATTATTTCAATGGTTCTCCACAAAAAATTAATTTTATTAAATAAAAAAGTCAGTTTTTTCATAAACTTCCAGTTTAAAATACATATTTATATATTTATTTCAATTCAATAACAATAAAACAATAATTTCAAAAATAATTCATATTATTTATGTCATTTATTAAGGTATGAACGCATTACTCTTAATTGTCATACTGAAGTTGTTATAGCATCAGTATATTTTCCTTACGATTCCGTTACTCCACCACCTTCTGTGGATTTTACATCCCTAGTAAGTTGGTGTAAAATGAAAAACTTTTTCACTTTACACCAACTTACTAGGGTTGAGATGCTAATGCACATCACACTTTATGAGGGAGTACCAACGTTAACAATAGAGGTTCTGCTCTGCTAAACTATCTAAGTTCCTCTGAGCTGGATATCCTCAATGCTGGATGCGAGCCTACTTTTGTTAACTCTGCTCGTAGGGAGGTTATAGACATTAGTTTGTGTTCTATGTCCTTTACCAAATTTATATTAAACTGGAGAGTGACGAATGATATTCTCACTTCCGATCACAGGTGCATTTCCTTTAATATTAATCTTAAAAGAACACCGCTCAAACCTTACCGTAACAGGAAGCTTACCAACTGGGAAACATTTTCTCGTGAGCTTGTTTTCTCACTCGAATCACCTATGATGATTCATTCGTCTGTGGATATAGAGCTACAAGCTTCTGTACTATCTAAAGCAATCTCAACTGCGTTTGAGATTTCGTGTCCACTTATTTTACATCAAAAAACTCAGAACAAACCTTTCTGGTGCTCTGCTTTAAAACGGTTAAAGCAGAGCACCAGAAAGGTTTGTTCTGATTGGGATAGGTTTCTAGCTGCACAAAAAGTGTACAAAAAAGAATTAAGAACATCACAGAGATCCTCCTGGGTAATCTTCTGTGGTGAAATTAATAGCTTACCTGCTGCAGTTAGACTTAACAAGTCAATGAGCAGGAATAATACTTGATTCACTTCGTCTACCTAATGGCAAGTTCACTTCTTCTAAAAAGGAAGTTGGCGACTTACTTCTCACTACCCATTTTCCGGGTTGTAAAACTATTCCAATCGACAATACTGGTGTAGTCACCACCGATTTGGAGGTAATTCCCAATTGGGACCTAGCCTGCAGTTTAATTAATTATGAGGTCCTACGTTGGAGCTTGTTCTCTTTCAAACCCTTCAAATCTGCCGGTCCTGATGGTATATTTCCTGCTGTTTTACAGCATGGATATCCTCTCATTAAGGAACATTCATTGCATCTGTTCCAGGCTTGTATCGCTTTTAGTTTTGTTCCACAATCTTGGAGCAGAAGTAAAGTAATTTTTATTCCAAAAATTGGCAAGTAGGATTACACCGACCCCAATTCATTTCGGCCTATATGTCTGTCATCAACTTTTCTGAAATCTTTAGAAAGGATTGTTGATAGGTTCATTATATAAGGACCAACATTTCGTTACCGCTCCACTCAGTAACATGCAACATGCTTACAGAATGGGCAAATCCTGAGAGACTGCCTTACATGAACTCGTAACTAGGATTGTGAGATCTTTGAACAATAACGAGTTTCTTGTAGGCACCTTTCTGGATATTGCAGGAGCTTTTGATAATACTACATTCGTCTCGATCACGAACGCATGTACTAATTTTGGTATCGAACCCAACATCATCAGATGGATTGAACGAATGCTTGACTCTCGTATTTGCGAGGTCGAGGATACCCACACTTTGATCAAGGCTTCCAGAGAATGCCCGCAGGGCGGTGTACTGTCACCACTGTTGTGGCTTCTGGTCGTTGATGAACTTCTTGTTATTCTCCGTGAGTCCGGATTTACCACTCAAAGTTATGCTGACGATCTGGTGGTGACAGTTTCAGGCAAGCACCTGAAATATCGCTTGTCGGGCTGTAACTGGAGCCATGTCTTCAACTCCGCTCCTGGCTATGGAGCTCATTCTCTCCCTACCACAGTTACAATCCTTCATTTTAGGTACTGCTTATTCGGCTGCCTTGCGCTTGAGGAATGCCGGGGCATGGAATGCTTTTGGCACTACTTCAGGTCATAGATCAATTCTTACTGAATTTACACGAGCTATGCCAGAAATCAACATGATTACTGATTGGCTTCTGCCTGTTTTTAATTTCCACACATCATATGAGGTGGTTTATCCATCCAGGGATATGTGGTTCTCACCAGACTTGCTCAAACAGATATCCGAATCGCTTGTATTCTTCTCAGATGGCTCTGTCTCTGAACAGGGTGCTGGATTTGGTTACTACTGTCCATCGCATGATTTGAGAATCTGTAGCAGTTTAGGGTCCTACTGTACAATTCATCAAGCGGAATTAATTGCGGTTACTCACTGCGTGTTTTCAGCTTTTAATCTCGCTACCGTCGACAAAGAGATTATATTTTGTACGGACAGTAAAACTGTCCTTAACTCTTTGAACAATCCTCGAACTAGCTCCAAACTGGTAGAGGAGTGCAAGAATTTGCTAAACCTCCTTGGTTGTAACAATAAGGTAACGGTCATGTGGGTTCTCGCCCATTGTGACATTGATGGCAACGAAGTTGCAGACAGTTTGGCTAAAACTGGTTCTCGCTTATTTTTCGTGGGCCCTGAACCAGCTGCTCCTGTACCTCTTCACACTTTGAAACAAACAATCAAAACCGTTACCTTATCGAACCTAAAACTGACGTGGTCAACTACCCCTACTTGCCCTAAGGCAAAATACTTTATAAGGGGGCTTAACCCGAAGCTGACCAAATACGTTCTTTCATTGAAAAAGGACAACTTGAGAATTTTGGTTGCTCTACTAACTGGCCATGGCCGTTTCAAAAGTCATCTTCATCGCATGGGTTTTGCTAGTGATTCCGTATGCGATGAATGCCTTGAGGACATTGATGACAGCCTACACTACATCAGCACCTGTCCGGCTTTCGATCGCATTAGATCCCTTGTGTTCAACTCCAGGAATATTCCTGTTAATCAACTGTCTCCTCTGCCGTGGTTCAAACTGCTCCAGTTGGCTAAGGTTGAAGAACGTACCTGTGTGCTTTGATGAAATCCTAGGTTTGCACCATGGGCCCTTTGTGGCATTGAGTGCGGAACTTTTAAGGGTTCCAGCCAACTTTAATAATAATAATAAATAAGGTATGAACTACTGGTACATCATCGTCATATTTTGTGTTGAGTTTATATGAACACAATCAGATATACATCTAACAATTAATACACTTATTGGGTAGCATAAATTTAGAACATTAAATAATTCAAAAGAGTAGTCTAAAGCTTCTAAGAAACCTTCAAATTTAAATTTATTTGAATCAAGAATTACGAAAAATTCTTTATAATCGTGACTTTCCCTTGCTATTATTGGCTGCATGTCTGGTCTGAAATGCTTTGTTGCTGTAACACTTCTAATTTCCTGGATAAATTTAATTGGGAGTCAAGTATGGTTGACCTTTCATACTTGATTCTTATAGTAGTCTTATTTTTGGTTGCTAGGAGGAAGAATTGCAGGAAGTAAATAAATCATTTCAAGATTTTATGTATCTGAAATTCAAAATACCGAAATAAATATTTGTAATTGTTCTATTATTATCTAATTTAACCTGAAGATATTTGAAGCGAGTTTTAAATGATTTGATAATAGATTTTTCTTTTAGAGAATTTCTATAAATTCCTGGCATTTTTGAAATAAAAACCTCTCAATTAAGATTAATTGATTGATGATTCGGGAACAATATTTAGAAATCTGATGATACCTTAAAATAAAAATATAAATTTGAAACTAAGAATATGTATAGTAATAACTAACTAATTCAACATACAAATTCAGGAGCTTGTGAGTATTTCTATAGTGGCCATTGGTCAAATATATTGATTAAATTATAATCTTTATTTAATCAATATATTCTTATTAGTTTGATTAATCCGATAACCAGCAATTTGTGTCCATTTATTCAGTACATTTTCCTACGAAGCATTGAATTAAGATCGACTCTTATTGAGTCATCAGATTGATTTGAAACTATACAAGTTCATCCACAATTGTAGAGTTTATATCAACAAGTTTTGGTTTACAGAACTTGGTTAGTGTTTTCTTTTGATTCTGAAATCTATAAAAAAAAATTCTAACTGAAAACTAAAAATTATAATAAACTTTTTATAAACATATAAATGTTAATGATTTATACCAAATCTTTGTCAGCCGGAAAATGTGAATAATTTCGTCTGTTAACTTTTTGCACTGATCTATACCAAAACAAAAGTTTTTTAAATTAATGTAGTAAGAACATTTAGATGAACAAACATCGTTCTATTAGCTTCCGACAGTCTATTTTGTTTATAAAAGTCTGTAACTGATCGACCAAATTCATTTTGAGCAAGAATTTCTTGTAAAGACTGAAAATGAGCTTATAAAACAGTATGAGCTTTATGGTAGTATTATAACAGTAGTGAAGAAACTTTTACTAAATTATTTAAATTCGAAGGTTTGATAATAAATACATAATAAAATGGTTTACTTACCAATGAACTTGTGATATACCATGTAAAAACAAGCTAAATATTTCATTAAAACCTTCCAATTCAAAATACGTGGTTTTTGTATAATTTAAAGGCACACACAATAACAACTTCAGTTGGAAAATTTATGAATATAATTTTCTAGATAAACTTCAGTTATGGTTTTGTTTAAATATTCTAGAACATAAAATTATGAAAACTGCGTTTTTAAAATTGAAATAATCTAGTATTTGATATTTTTTCCGGTTTTTACAGGCCATTATTGGCCCGTACCGTGTCAACAATCTAACTCCATCGGTTTCGATCACGAGCCAGCTCTTCATACTGTTGCAAGCAGTTGGAAGATGCCAGATCGCTCTCTACGCCGTGGAGACATCGTTGCCGACAGCGACCTCTTCGCCTACCGAAAGGCGGTTCTCCCTTCAAAGATCGCTGTATCATTCGTTTTGGATCAGCACGCAGAACGTGACCGAGCCAGCGTATTCGCTGTCCTTTGATTTCATGCACGATATCAGGAATTTGCATTAAATTGAATGAAATAAATGAATTAAAGTGATTGAATAGAACTCGGTATGTGCCATCAACGTCGCGTTTTAGGCCATATATCACACGCATAATTCTTCTCTCGCATGTTAGAAGCCATCTTTCGTACTCATCCGTCAAGGTCAAACTCTCACATCCATACATGACAACGGGTCTGATCAACACTCTGTACAACTTCAGCTTATCCGTATTTGCAAGATATTTTGATTTCAGCAGTGGACGTAGAGGATACAAAGCCCTTGATATCCTCTCCCACACTATTATCGTGAGTGATGAGAGATCCAAGATACTTGAATCTCATCACTCCTTCAAACGTGTGGTTTCCACTACTGAAATCACTTGCGTCTTGGTCTCGAAAACCAGAGATCAAATATTTGGTTTTGGACTCATTGATTTTGAGACCAACGGAAGCTGAAAACTGTTCCAGTGGATCAAGTATCTCTTTCACTCCGTTGCCATTTAATCCAATCACATGACGCAAGAAGTTGAATGGATTGTCGGAATAAGATATTGTCCTGAGGTGTTGCACTTTTACGAAGGATGTATTCCAACATGAGATTAAAAAGTATCGGGGACAGCGCGTCTCCTTGTCGAACACCAGAAGTAATTGCAAAAATTTTCGATAGCCTGTTCTCAACTTTGACACAGCATTGTGACTGCGTTACTGTAATTTTACACAGATGTACATATTTTTTTGGTATTCCTAAATATTCAAGCGCATACCATAGCCTCTCTCGACTGATCGAGTCATAGGTTTGCTTGAAATCTAGGAATACCTGGTGTACATCGCGAGATGTTTCGTAGTACTTGGAAAGAATCATCCGCAGTGAAAAAACTTGATCAGTGACAGACCGATTTGGACGGAATCCTCCTTGGTAGTCACCGACAATTTCCTCCGCTAAAGGAGTAATACTAACCAAGATTATGTAAGACAGTAACTTATATGCTGTGCAAAGGAAAGCTATACCGCGATAGTTCTCGCATTTCATGCGATCACCCTTTTTGAATATTGGGCATAACGCGGCCACTTTCCATTCGTCAGGCATAACTTCATTTCGCCATACCAATCGAATAAGGTCGAAAAGACAGTTCCACAAAGTTAGCCCTCCGAATATCAAGAGCTCTGAATTAATGCAATCAACCCCTGGTGAACGATTTTTCTTTAATCTCTGCATGGCCATGGTGAGTTCCTCATAGGATGGATCCTCAATGAACATCTCCGCGGTCTGTATTTGAGGGTATTCAAATACAGCTTGTGATACATGTTGAACATTAAGTAGATCAGAAAAATGTTCACGCCATGTATCGAGTACCGCATCGGCGTTAACACAGAGGTTTCCATCCTGGCCCCGAATGGCAGTTGACCGAGATCTTAAGGTATGGTGCAATTCGGTGATTCCTTTAAAGAAACCACGCGAATTGTTCTCATTGCTGAGTTGTTGTACTCTTAAGACCTTGGCCTTCCACCATTCGCGCTTCTTCAGCCTACAAATGCGTTTAGCTGTCCTCCTAGCAAGAACTCCCTTGTGTTTCCTTGCAATTGTAAACCGAGTCTGCGCTTCATTGTGGGCTATATTGCGTTGCTCAACAGCAAGACGACACTCCTCATCAAACCAATCATTTTTGGGCTTAGTTTTCACTATACCGAGAGTGTGCTGGGCAGCATCGACAACCGAGGTTTTCAATACTTCCCAGACACTGTTCACATCATCAGATTGGTAGTTGGATCGTAAAATGCTATTGCTGACAAGATCTTGGTATTTTCGTTGCGTTTCTTCATTTATCAGACCTTCACAGGAGAATCGCGTTTTATATTCTCCTGTCCTCCTTGACTTGTACGAAAATTTCCATCGTAGCTTTGCAGCAACCATAAAATGGTCACTTTCGGTCGCAGTTTCGTGTCGGGAGTACGGACCTTTGTTATTACATAAGTTGGTCTGATTTCTGCCAGCTCTAGCATTAAAGTCACCAATCACCAATCTGATATCGTGCTCAGGTATAGAGCCCACCAGATTATCCAAATTATTGTAAAACGAGTCTTTATCTTGGGGTTGGCTTACATCAGTGGGCGCATGTACACAAACAATTGACAGGTTGGCTAATTTCATGTGCAAGCGAAGCTTACACATTCGATTATCGACTGCCTGGAAGTCCAACACAGCCATTTTTACCTGCGGCCCAATGAGAAAGCCAACTCCAAGATTTCCGAGGTCATCTCCACTGTGTAGCAACCTAGAGCCTTGGGACATATGGACTCCACTTTTAGGCCATCGAGTTTCTTGGAGCGCTACGTGTTCCAGCCGATACTCCTTCATACATGTGATAAGGCCGTCCAACGCGCCAGGTTTTCTTAGTGACTGCACGTTCCACGTGCTGATCCTCAATCTCGTATCCGGGTACTTAAGCGGGGGTTCATTGTTATTTAGGCGGTATCCGATTTTTTTGGTTTTGTTGACATTTTTAACTGTAATTGGTTTTTACGGATGTGGGTCGTCAACACAGCGATCCAACTAGATTAAGTCGCCTCCTACGACAAGCTCTGGATACTGTGGTGGTATTCTATGGATCTTCGTTCAAAATATTTACGAAACATGTTTGCCCCCAACCACAGGGCCATGTATTTGGTATAACTAACGTAAATCTTAGTAGTTTTGCGTAAATATTTAGTTTTGACTTTTGAATGGTTATAGTTTTAACTATGTCATGTTTAATAATAAATAATTTTACAAAAATTTATTTTAAATATAACTTGTGCTTTGTAATTTATTACTTTGCATTTTGTTTATTCATGTTATCAATTCATTGACTTCACTTACAGTATTGCTTTCAAAACAACAAAACCATATAAGTTATATTAACTAAGCATTGGTTGTAGTAAACAACGCTAAATATCGTGTATTGTAACAAAAACTTAGTTAAAATAACAAAAAACGTTTAACTTGGCTTTGTTGTTATTTTTTTCTGAAGGAAATAATGTAACTTTTGATTGTGCTTGTTGTAACAGACAACACTCCTTAGTACCGGTAGAAGAGCATGAGGTAAAATCAATCAAAGTTGTTTCAATTGCCAAAGTCACAAACATTCTATACATAAATGTATTCAATGTCAACCCCAACAAACCAGTTGGATACACGAGAAATGAAAATGCAGCTGATCCAGCCAAACATTCAAGAGAAGGTGCAATTGTAAAGGTTAGTAAATCATCGTAGACTATTATACCAACAGCACACGTATATACATATTTCCAATTTTCCTGGGCATTCAATCATCGGTCGTGGACTATTATACTCGGGTTCCCAAGTGAGCTTTACAACGCAAACATGGTCAAAAACCTTAATCTTAAAAAAGAAAATACTCGTTTGTCTGTTGGTGGAATTGGCGAATCAAGAGTTGCTTGCACAAACGGAACGATTAAATTTAAGGTGAAGATATAGATGGTGGCAAAGAATTTTTATTTGAAGTACTAGTTCTGCCAGAAATTGCTATTAAATTACCATCTCAAAGCTGTGATCAGTGATGGTCTGACTCTTCCAAAGGAATTACTTTGGCCGATTCAAACTTTCATGTGTCTTGCCATTATATTAACATCTCTTTTCAAATTGAAGTTGACTATTATTCGGGCTTCTGGAAAGTGACCAAAGTACATCATTTCAGTACGGAGGTCGTTTTAAAATCCGATTAAACTTGAACATCTAGTAGAACAAATATGTGAAACACATTTATGACTCATTCTAGCACACGAAATATAAAAGGTTCATTGCGAATCTATAACATTCAATAAATCGCCTGATTGTCTCGATAGGTGAATGGATTCATGTCTGAATACTCACAGTTCAACCATATTCCAGAGGTTCCACAAAAGAATGTAAACAAAAGTATTTTATTTACTTTAACTGACGCCATGATGCTATACGATCTTCAAGTTTCATCTAGATATTCACTGATTGTCTAGCAATTAGTTTGATTCTAGTAAATCTATTCAATCAGGAGCTAAAAATCAAAATAGTCATAATATATTTTTTGTATCTCAAAATATCCAACTTATCGATCTTATCGTTACATCTTAGTAGAAAATTTGACTACTGCAAAAATGTAATTATTACCCAGGAAATGTCCTTTTAACGATATACGAGATACGAGAAACAGTCAACCAACCCGAAAATTACATGCATAAATCAATTGTTATATACACAAAATGGTATTAACAATTATATATTCTTTCTGTTTTGTTAATTTAATTTCCTTCCTCTAATTAAAATATGATTTTCTTTTGTATTAAGAATAAAACATTTTCCTTTAATCTTTCTAGAACAGGATTCATGTGATTACACCCGTTTACTTAATTTTAATACAATTGTGGTACTACCGAGCTTTTGATTTAAAATTTTACTTTTTTTTAAAATTACACACGACTTTGACGGTTAACGCGAATATGTATGTACACATATGAAATGCATTAAACAGATTTGCTTGGATCCTTTGTTGGGTAATAATTACTCGAAAAACAAATAAAATCGCAAATTATGTGTCTCAAGTCCCAAGGAAAGCATATATAAAATAAAAAAACTTTTGAATTAGATTTTCAAATCAAAATATAAATCTCTGAAGTACCATTTCCAATTAATGCTTGCAAAATATTTATTTTGTGACATACTCGTACTAAAGACTGGAAAAACTAAGATTTTTATACTCACTCGAGAATCGAGATCTGAATACTATGCATGTATATAGGTATAGTAGTGCAAAATTGAGATTCGTTTTCTTTTTTTTTTTTTTTTGCAATTAAAATTTTACATTTTCATCTGGAAAAAATTTTTATTTATTGAATCTATTGTACCGAATCAACAAATTGCTCAGAATTTGTTGTACTTTGTGTATATACAGTCGTATATAATGTAAATATATGTACATTCGTTTCAAAGTATATAACTGCTTGGGGAGATGGTTTTAAATAATTGATTGTTCCATTTAATTTTGTATATGAGGCGAAATACAAAAACAACAACAATCGTTGCTCCACTTTATGGAAAGAGTTATCCAGAATATCTGTTTATATTTTCCTTTTTTGTTTATATATTTTGGGTCAAGTAAAGGAAAAAAAATGGAATTTCCTATTTTTATCCGATACAAAATAGCGTTTTTTGTTCAACAAAATAATAAAATAAATAAAATTATGTAAATATGTAATGAGTGGATCGAGAGACTTGAAAAGAGTGGATTAATTATTAATTACGATTTTCTACGTGATTGTGCCTGGGAGATATTTTTCAATCCGAATAGTGAAAAAGTTTGTTTTTCGAAAGATTTTTCAAATATTTTATGTTCATATAAATATTAAATACTTTACGGAATTTATGTTCAGCTCTATGCTCTTATGGATTTAACACTATATATCTGATAAATAAAGCCTATATAGTTTAAATTACGGATTAAAGAAAGAAACGTTGGTAAATATTGCGAGTGCTCTGAACCTGACCAAAACTATTAATTTCCATCAGACTAAGTACTTAATATTTGTGCAAAAGCTCGCCTGACCCACTTTACAACGTGTAGCAATATGTTTCAAATGGTCTCAATAGAAAAAATATTTAGATCGATAACATTTCCTATCCAATAGAATGAATGAAAAGTTGTTCAAACGAATTTACTCTTTATTAAGATTGAACGATCATTTACAGTCTTAAAAGCTTCCCCCTACAATATGACGATGGCAGCAATTGTCGGCACAAGTTTTGCTTGCGTTTTCGTTTAAAAATAATTTGAGTAAGTTAATGTGAGTGAAAATCGAGCTTTCTTTAAATAAAATTGTATATAGATCAGAAAATATCCCAGTTAACACTTGTATATATAGTTACACGAAAACAGTCCATCAAATAGTTTGACTTGTGCTTTATATTAACGTCTTCAATTATTGAAAACGAATTTTAGGTAATCGTTTCTCAAACCATAGTGTAAAATGATAGGGTACTTCAGTTCAAAAAAACCGAGTGCATAGATTGGAATCGTTATGTGTTTGGAAACCTATTGCCTCATTCGCCGAGCAAAATTCAATATATTGTGTTGGCCTAACCAGCAAAACAACAGTAAGTGAAAAAAATACTGCCCAAAATCTAGCAGTTTTCGGTTGAACTTTTTTTTCGGACTAGGCTTAATTCCAATTATGTGTTAAAGCTATAATTATTTATACAACTTTGTACCATTTGATATATCCTAACCCTGTGAAATAAATTAAGTTCGAATCAAATTTTAATTAATTTAGATCGAAAACATTCCAAGTATAAACCTGGTTCGTAGATTGATTGACAAATGGGGTGAAAAACAAATGCAAGGTGACCCATTCTTTGTGTGGATGTGGCAGCCTAAACTTTCAGAAAAAAAGTATTTCCATGCTTTATAAAGCTGGAGGAGCTTGAACGAATTATTTTTTATTTATCTGGTTTGAATATAACGGTGAGAGTTTATTGTTTAAAGCGGATGATTTCTGCCTGTTTATAAAAGTTTTATTCCCAACAACATTGGTTGTACTGCTCCAATATAGCACCGTGACAATTGAATCGATGGTATTTGCCGTGTCTAGCAAGATTCAATTTTTTGTAAGAACTCGTTTATGTTAATGATTTCCTCTAAAGCTGCGAAGCATTGCCACATGTGAACTAATCTTTATTGTAAATGAAGAATATTTTGATAACCATAGATGATACCCATTTGAAATTTTTCCTTGGTAGGTAGGAACGAGGTAAGATAAATTGAACGAGGTAGGATAAATAGAAGAATATACGTAAAGCCCACAAATGGAAAATAGATATGAATCTCAGATACTCAATACTAGAAAAAAGGTATTAAAATTAGTAGTATGTATACAGCTCGTTCTATTCTGCTGGCAGCAAGATAAAGATTTAAATCTGTTAGCTTTGGTAAATACTTCACAGATAAATTAAACTTCATTAATTTTGTTTGAATCCATTGTATGGATTTTTATGAATATCATCTTAGCCCAAAAGTTTGAGGTCATATTCTAACCTGGACATTGTGGGACCAGCTTCAAAATTCCAAAGTTGCGTAGCCGCACACACAAGTTGACTTACTATTTTTCTGATATACATAACCATATCATCTACATTGATGTTAGAAATAAAACTTGAAACCATATAGCATCGCATCTTTAAGTATTTTTTCACGACATAGATGATGTTTGTAGTTCCTCTATAAGGAGCATACATTAACGGTTTTATTCAGTCTCATTTAACAGCAAAACACTTATTTCTTATTTTAATTGACACTGGCTTTGGGAGCAGAATTCATAAGGAATCATCAGACTACATTGGAGTTTGGTATTTTAAAATTTGACAAAAACTTCCAGCTTCACAACATCACTAAATGGGACAACGAAATTCACAAATTAAGATGCTTCAAATAATGATATATCTTCAAGTCCTTCATCTATGAAAACTGTTCAAAATTGATTTATTGATGAATATGCAAAAATATATTATACAATTGTCAAAATTACGTATCTGGTCAAAAACACAGCGAAGGTATATGGCCAAATACCTGAAATCTCTTTCGGTTTGCCCTGGATTTAGCACTTAAAAAGTTTATTTATGATTAAACTCTTGACCCATACAAGGTTCCGCAATTAATCAAAGGGCTGGTAAAAACCAAAGATATAATCAAACCGTACAGACGCGTTCTGCATCATTAGCAAACTGGAGTAGTTCGAACCAGGCACAGAAAACAGTAGATGTACAAGAACACTTCTGAAATTAAACACCAGGGCATCTGATGCGATCAAAGCCGGACAGCTGATGAAGAAGTGTAAGCAGACATTAACATTCTTAAGGTTTTCATCACATTCAGCATTAATGACAAATTCATGGAGTGATGATGACTTTTAAATGGTCAGTACGTAAAGAACCCAATTCGGAACTTGTAAATTTTTTTGAAAAAAAAACTAATTAATCTGCCGTAAGTTAAACCCTCTGACTAAGTATTTCACCTTACGACAAGTAGAAGTAACTGATCACATCAGCTTCTATTCAATATAGCAAAGTCGAAGACATGGCTCCAGTTGTAGCTCGACAATCGATATTTTTTAAACAAGTACATTGACGATTTCATTTTAACTATCCATTATACGTTCTAAGGTACATAGAGCTAGTAAATTCTGGTTACCTTTATATATTTCTTAAATTTGGCTGGAATCGTCTATATAGATTCATATTATTTTAGCTTCAATTGAGTGTAGGTCGGACTTTTAGAGTGTCCTAGCTCCTTGTAACTGTCAGAGCTTTTGCACACAACACACGATCCTTCAAGTAAAGGTTTATAGCTGCCTTAAACTTGTACATTTTATACTCAAATGGAAACTGAAAACCGGATAACGAATTCCTCTTCCTGGATTTTCGATAAATAAATTTGCATTTTGCACCTCCACTTCGAGGTTTCGGCAGCTTCACCGTAAATCTATGCACATTAACACTTCCTCGTGTTATTCGTCTTGGCGTAACAAATGATGGTATTTTCTCCTTTAGTTCTGCAGAACATTTACCATTCATTAATCTGTAGAACAGGCAGAATGCTGCAACATCACTGTGGTGCTGTAGGCTATCTAGATCTTTCGTAAGTCTGAAGTTTCGTATTATTCGGATGGCACGCCACTGAACACTATCCAGCAACTCGAGGTTTTATATATAATACATATATGGAAGGTTTTAATATATGGAGAACCTGATGCGATCTAAAAAAGCGTCTGCATCTATTGAAGAACCCGAGTTTACGTTAAACTGATTTGGCCAATGCTATATTGTAATTCAATGATAGGATTGATGTGTTTACGGTTGGCTTCAACAGCAATTTTTGATAATTTTTTATGAGTGAATAAATTATAATTTTAATGAAGGTCATGATCTGGATCCACCCTTAACCTCAAGGTATGCAACAAAACTCAAGTATCAAACTCAAAACTGAGATGTACAGGTTAACTAAGATATCCAGGTTTAGACTACTGAACAGTTAAGATACCAGTTATTTTTGGGCAGTTATTTTAAAGATATTGCCTAAAACTTTAAAACAATTGGAGCAACATATTCAGATGAGGATGCCTTAAACAAATATCTTATTTTGGAAACGAAATATCTGATCTCTGGTTTTCGAGACCAAGATGCAATTGATTTCAATAGTGGTAACCACACGTTTGAAGGAATAATGAGATTCAAGTATCTTGGATCTCTCAATACTCACGCCACCTGTTCAGATCCGTGTGATATATGGACCAAAACATGACGTTGATGGCACATACCGAGTTCGTTTCAATCACGAGATCAGGATATGCGAATTCCTGACATCGTGCATGAATTCAAAGGACAGTAAGTACGCTGCTTCAGTAACGTTCTGCATGCTGATCCAGACCGAATGATACAACGATCTTTTAAAGGAGAGCCGCCTTTCGGTAGTCGAAGTTCCCTTTCGGCGACGATGGCTGCACGGTGTAGAGAGCGATCTGTCATCTTCTAATTACTTGCAACAGTATGAAGAGCTGGCTGGTACTGGCAGACAATGGCCAGTAAAAACCGTAAAAAAATGAGGATGTTTGATAAAAAGATACTGCCACCAAGAATAACAGTTACACCAGTTAAAACATTTATTGAATAAGAGTTATGGATGGGGAACAGCATATATCAGGCTGTGTATCAGGACTACGATTACTGTTGGTGTCGTATTACAATATTTAAACATCGCATACATTCCACAAAATCGTAACCCGAGGTGGTTTTTAGATAGATTTAATAACTAGACATAAAGTAATAAATAGTGCGGATACTCGATGTTATTACAACCAGAGCAGTTAGTCACCAAATGGTTAAGTAATGTGTGAATATCCATTACATCATAACGTATCAAAACTCTTGGGAGTAATGTTACGAAATTTCGAAGTGATACATACACAAAGATTATAGTTTTAGACTTGTTCGCTTAATTATTTTAATTTTAAGCAAATTATACATTTTAAAGTTGACCAAAGACAACATGAAAACGCTATCGTTTTTGATTCCAAAAACAATTTTGTATAATACATAAATTTTTGTTATGTACGAGTATATACTGAGAGTGTAGCACAAAATTAATACGCTCTCCATATTCGTGTGTGCTTTTTGAATGTTTGTATATAAGACACAAGTCGAACATGATATTTCAATTTGCTAAAATACGTATTGTTGTTTGTACATAGATACACGGTGAACCATTTGATTGTGTACGGTGTTATAATTAATACATATACAAGTTTCTTTTAACAATATTCAAAGACCATGGAAATATATTTCCTGTGTAGTCGAAAAGCTTTTGTTATGCTATAATATTTTCTTAATTAATCTAAAACATTAACTTTTAATAAATTCATAAACGTGTGAAGGTTAAGTTTACTCATATACAACCAGCTCTATTTATGATTTATTACCAATTACATTGTCCTACATCAAAAGCTCTTCACACAAAAAAATTGTTTTCTCGTTACGAAAATAGATTAAGTTTTTGAAGAAAACTTTTCGTCTCTTTAAACAAGAACAATGTAATAAAAAACGACTTATCAGAAGTGCGGAAAACAAAAACAAAATAGAATTAAGGTTTCTAACAAAAATTCTCTTATCAAATACCATCCAGGCTTTTGGGTTACACATATACATCCAACAAAAAAATTATAACACTAAACGATAAATTTTAAAATACGTACATACACATACAAAAACAAAAACGTAAAAGCTTCCTTTTATTTTATACCATATTATGTATGTACGAGTATGTATATATAGACTAGGAAAAAGGTCAACTTTACTTAAATTAAACTTAAAAAAAAAAAATCTTTTATGTAGGACACAAAATAATAATAAAATACAATACAAGAAATGAAATCAGGACAATATCAGATTACATTCAGCATATTTTCTATTCATCGTCTTATAAAACAAAACACAGAAGAAAAAAAAATAAACAGGACGAAATAAGAAAAGGAGTACATAATATAAGAAAAAAGCTTAATTCAAAAATATTATAAATAAAATAATAACAGCATTAAAAACTAATTTCAACAAAGCATGGAAATCGTCTCTCTATCTGTAAATGAGAAAATACTGTATACGTATAGCTATGTCCGTCTATATGGTATATACACTAACTGAACACTAACAGTGGAACTACATTAAATAATGGAAAATAGCTCACACACACATACACATACATACATATACATATATATTTTTAGATAACCAACTGGAAAATGTAATACAATTACGTTTCCATTTTTTCGTATTTTAATTTAATTTTAAATTTTATCTAGTTGTTATCACTTTTCAACAACAATAAAAAAAACGAAAAATATTAAGCTCCCGAATAAAAAAGCTTTTTATAGATTTTATAAATTAGTTTAAGTTTTCGATATATCATGATAGAATAATTTATTAAACGGTTTTATAAGTGACGCACGTGTCTGACAATTCATTATAATGTATATGTTGCAACGCAACATTGACAACAAACCTATCATAAGAAGATTACAACAACATTTCAACAAAAACACAACAAGAAAAAATCAAAACATGTTAAAGTGTCTACATAAATTGTACATACATTAAGTAATAGATTATTAAGGCGCATTCATAAATTAAATAAGTAAGAATCGTGAAGTTTGTAAATATCTATTACTAATTAATAATATAGCATGTAAATAATTTGTACTTGAGTTAATTTCAATTCAAGTTATAGCACTTTTTTTGACAACTTAAAATTAAAATAAATATTCGATCTCTTATATTTTCACTGCGGAAGCGACAACATCTCCAGGAAAATCATTATTTTACAAATAAATTGTTCAAACTATTTTGAAACCATTGTTTATTATTCAATTTCAACATTTCTTCGGTTTGGCTTTCTATATACCCATTGTCCTTTATTGCATTGGCTAATCATACCTGTATCATTTGGATTTTGGGCACGATACTTAATTCAACCGAATCGAGAAAAGTTACATGGTCCTTCGAGCCGGATGAAAGGCTAGACACGTGGATTAATCGTTAAGCTTTTTTTCTATTTTTTCACTTAGAAAAACAAGCTTATTTTCAAATCTACAATTTCATCCTCATTTGTGATAATCAATATCTTTATTTATTTCAACATTCATTTCGGAGCTCTGAAGCATTTTTCATATAAACTGTAAGTTAAATTATTCTACAAATCATTCAGTGACTCAAACTTTACAAGTGAATAAACTATTACAAGTGAATAAACTACAAGTGATTTACGTGGTAAAATTATTAGTGCTAACAACAGTGTTTTCTTTTATTAACCTATAAGTGCTATAAAACTAGAAAATTTATAAGATACACTTTACTATTTTTTGTTTTGCTTTCACCACAAGTGCTAAATTTAATTGTTCAGTATGGCTTCAATCCTAGTGCAACGCCGTGGACGACTCTTAGGGTCATTAACAAAAATGTCAACGTTTCTTGAGAATATTGATAGTAATACCGAAATAGAGGAATTCGAATCAAGGCATATTAAACTCGAATCTTGGTGGGAGGAATTTTGTAATATCGAAGATGAGTTACTTTTAATACCAAACCAAACTTCTAAGTCCGACGAATTTGAGGCAAAATTTTTTAGTATTCAAGCTGCAATGATGAAAGAAATAAAGAAACGAAAATCAGCTGAACAGCCACCTCATGATGATTTGAACGCTACTATAAGTAATATGTACACTCAACAACGGGCATACCTTGACTCTTTGCAGAACAAAACGATAAGCCAAAATAACGAGGTTAAGCTACCAAGAATTAATATTCCACCTTTCAATGGAGAATATACGCAATGGCCATCATTTAAGGACATGTTTGAGGCCACTGTTCACGACAATCCTTCGATATCGCGTGTACATAAATTTCAGTTGCTAAAGGGGCTTCTCCAGGGTAGCGCTGCTCGATTAATCAATCATTTTTTAATCACGGACGCTAGCTATAGTGAAGCGTGGGACAAACTACTACAGCGTTATGATAAAAAAGGAACCATCGTTAGTACTATAATACAGAGGTTTTTAGAACAGCCCACAATCCAGTACGCGTCATCAAAGTCTCTTAGAAACTTGACTGAAACATCCGATGAACTACTTCGGGGACTGAGAGCTCTAGGTCCAGAATGCGAGACACGTGATCCGTGGATTTTACATTTGTTATTAAACAAAATGGACGACGAAACAAAGAAACAGTGGTCGTTACATGCGGTCAATATGGATATGCCAACAATTGAAAATTTGTTGCAATTTCTTCATCAACAATGCGATGCTCTAGAAACTTGCAGTATTAATATAAAACCATCCAGGCATGCTTCAAAGGTATTTAATATAGCCACATCTAAATTTGAATGCTTATATTGTAAAAAACCGCACTTAATCTACAAGTGCTACAAATTTCAACGGAGTACCCCAGAATTGCGTAAAAATTTTATTGCAAAAAACGGGTTATGCAACAATTGCTTAAAGATCGGTCATGTATCAAGTAGCTGTCCATCAACGAGTACATGTTTCAAATGCAATGGAAAACACCATACAATTTTACATGAAAACTTTTCCAAATGTCAAGATGCAACAGTGAGCAGCAATCTCATGAATCAAGATTCCCAACCCAAAACATTAACTCAAACCGAATCAACAAGTTCAAGAATGCAGGTTTATACCACATCAAGCAGTATATCAGATTCGAATTCCACGCAATCAATTCTACCAACAGTAGTTGTGTCAACACTAGACGAACAAGGTAATAAGCACAATATACGAGCATTATTAGATTCTGGGTCCGAATCTACATTCATCACAGAGGTACTTACCAAAAGGCTAGGTTTGAAGCGGAAGCATGCGCAATTTACGGTGAAAGGTCTAGCATCGGCTTCAGCAGGTAGCACTAGAGGGAAAAGTACTATTAAATTAAGTTCCAATTATAATGCGGACAAATTTGTGGTAGTGGAAGCCTTAATATTAGGTAAGCTTACAAATAACATACCTTCTCAGGAAACAATAATCCAAGATGTTGACATGAAGAAATTAGAAGAGTTTTGTCTGGCTGACCCAAAGTTTTACGAACCGAATCTCATTGATATGATCCTCGGAATAGACGTATTTTATCACATCATGCAAGGAGGACGTCAGTATTTCAAGCCAAATCTGTATTTACTTGACAGTCTATTCGGATGGGTCGTTGCTGGCTATGCTGAACAAGAATCTATTCCAACTAAAAGATGTCATACGATTCAATTAAATCCTGAAGATATTGGTCAATTATTACAACGTTTTTGGGAAGTCGAAGAAGTTACGATCAACCGTTCCAACAGAGATGACAAAACAGAAAATCATTTCTCAACCACACATCAATTCGTAGACGGCCACTATATGGTAGAGCTCCCGTTTAAAGAAAACGTTAACCAGTTAGGCAACAGTCTAAAACCAGCAGTTTGTCGTATGTTGGCTATGGAACGTAAATTCGAAAAGGATGCAGAACTTAAAGATCAGTATTTTTCATTTATGCGAGAATACGAGAGACTAGGTCATATGTCACGTGTATCAAGTGCGGAATTACATAACATAAACGACAGCAATGTGTATTATTTACCACACCATGCTGTTTTCAAAGAGGGAATCAATTCAAAGAAGCTTCGTGTTGTTTTTGATGGCTCGAGCAAGTCGAGTTCAAAATTATCTCTGAATGATGTTCTCATGACAGGTCCGACTATCCAAGATGATCTGTTTTCAATACTAACAAGGTTTCGATCTCATAAAATAGCATTTGTGGCAGACATAGAAAAAATGTATCGGCAGATAGCAGTTCATCCTAAACATCAGCGCTACCAACGAATAGTGTGGCGAGAGCATCCCGCGAGTAAAATCATTCACTTCAAGTTAAAAACTGTGACATATGGACTAACTTGTTCTGCATATCTTGCAATTAGATCTCTACACCAAATAGTCAATGACGTCAAAGAGTTGCCTCCAAAAATCAGTAACATTATTCAATCAGACTTCTACGTGGACGACTTATTGTCGGGTTGTGACACAGTTAGCGAAGCAATTGCCATTTACAATAAGTTATCAGACACATTATTAAGTGCTGGTTTTTTATTACGTCAATGGAGCTCCAACAGTTCTGAACTAGTACGCAGTATTCCAATCACAAAACAAGGCACAACCTCCATTTCATTTGAAGAACCAGATACATACGTCAAAACATTAGGAATTTGCTGGTTAACGAACGAAGATGCTTTCACTTTCAAAGTTCCAGAGCTACGAAACGAGCCGTCAACTAAACGAACACTGCTTTCTGAAAGTGGCAAAATTTTTGATCCGCTTGGATGGCTGTCCCCAACCACAATTACCTTTAAAATATTGCTTCAATCACTTTGGTTGACAAAAACAGGATGGGACGATCCACTGCCAGAAGATATTAAACAAACATGGTGTGCCGACAGAAATAACCTTATTTGTTTTGCAGATATCCGTATTCCTAGGTTTCTTCAGATGCATTCAACACATAGTATGCAACTGCATGGGTTTTGTGACGCCTCCGAAAAGGCGTATGCAGCAGTAGTATACGCACGTTCTACCAGTACTTGTGGCAATATCACCGTACATCTGATCGCTGCCAAGACCAAAGTTGCACCATTAAAACAACTGTCAATTCCTCGTTTGGAGTTATGCGGTGCTGTACTTCTTGCGAAGCTTATTCGGAAGGTTGCGGAAATTTTTAAAACACCAGCTGATGCACAGTATGCTTGGACCGATTCTACGGTTGTGTTGACGTGGCTTTCGGATGTTCCCCGAAAGTGGAACTGTTATGTGGCCAATAGAACGAGTTACATCATTGATCATCTACCAAACTGTCATTGGCAACATGTTCCTACGAAGTTAAATCCAGCAGATTGTGCAAGCCGTGGGATATCTCCAAGAGAACTATTAAATCACAAGATCTGGTGGAATGGTCCAAACTATCTGCAAATGCCAAGCAACAACTGGCCAAAGTTAGACCACAGTAAAATAAAAACTACGGACATAGACAGAAAAAAAACTGTATTGTCTACAACCAGTTCCATTCAGGCTTCCAATGAATTTTCGACGCTCAAACACATTTCAGACAAATTTTCGTCATATACATTGATGTTACGGGTTATTAGTAACTGCGCTCGCTTCGCTGAACTATGTCTAAAAGAAGCAGTACCACATATAACCAGTCAACATCTTCAAAAAAGTGAAAATTTATTATTAAAATGGGCTCAAGATGAAACTTTTAACGATGAAATTCACCAGCTCAAACATAATAAACCCATTAAAAAACACAGTAAATTAATATCACTTTTTCCGTTTGTAGATATTAATGGTCTCCTTAGAGTTGGCGGTCGTCTAGCAAATTCAGATGTCAGATATTCCACTAAGCATCCAGTAATAGTACCAAAGCAACATCAACTAACAGAAAAGTTGGTACGATACCTGCATTTAAAATATCTGCATCCAAATCCAACAGCACTGCTCTTTTTATCACGAGCTGAATATTGGATTATTGGGGCTAAAGATGTCATCAAAAGGATTACAAATAGCTGCGTACAATGTACTCGCAGTCGTCCAAAATTAGGCTCTCAAATAATGGGCAACTTACCAGCACCAAGGGTAACGCTTACACGGGCATTTGTGAATGTTGGTGTTGACTATGCAGGCCCAATCTCACTAAGTACTAAAAAGGGGAGAGGTGCCAAAAGGGTAAAATCATATATATGCGTATTTGTTTGTATGGCAACCAAGGCCATACATTTGGAAGTTGTCAGTGATTTGTCAACAGATGGTTTTATATCATCGCTCAAGCGCTTTACAGGTAGGCGAGGTCTACCTAATTCCATTTATAGTGATAACGCCACTAATTTCATCGGTGCCCGACGAAAATTTGATGAATTTTTTTCGAATTTGATGTCTAAATCGCACAACGAAAAGGTTTCAGCATATCTTGGCACACACAAGATCCATTGGCATACCATACCTCCTTCTGCTCCACATTTTGGTGGTATATGGGAAGCGGGAGTAAAATCTATAAAAACGCATCTTCATCGAGTTCTAGGCGAATCGGCTCCAACGTTAGAAGAAATGCAAACCTTACTAGTACAAATAGAAGCCATAGTAAATTCAAGACCATTAACTCCAGTCAACGATGATCCAGATGACTTAAATATTTTGACACCCGCACATTTTTTAATTGGTTCGTCAATGTTTGAAGTTCCAGACAAAAGCAGAAACGATGTCACAGTAAAATTAAGCGAAAGATGGGAGTTCGTGCAAAACATGCTTCGAGGCTTCTGGAAAAGGTGGAGTACGGAATATTTAACTACGCTGCAGAGACGTTCCAAATGGCAACATCAGCAAAATAATTTCAAGGAAGGCGAGCTTGTATTAATTAAAGAAGATAACGTATCAACACTAGCATGGATCAGAGGCCGCGTTATCAAAATTCATCCAGGACAAGATGGTAACGTAAGAGTTGTTACGCTAAAGACCAGCACTGGAGAACTAAAACGTCCAGTTACCAAATTGTGTAAGCTCAACATAATTTAGTTAACCAAACTATTGCTTAACCGGGGGAGTATGTTGCAACGCAACATTGACAACAAACCTATCATAAGAAGATTACAACAACATTTCAACAAAAACACAACAAGAAAAAATCAAAACATGTTAAAGTGTCTACATAAATTGTACATACATTAAGTAATAGATTATTAAGGCGCATTCATAAATTAAATAAGTAAGAATCGTGAAGTTTGTAAATATCTATTACTAATTAATAATATAGCATGTAAATAATTTGTACTTGAGTTAATTTCAATTCAAGTTATAGCACTTTTTTTGACAACTTAAAATTAAAATAAATATTCGATCTCTTATATTTTCACTGCGGAAGCGACAACATCTCCAGGAAAATCATTATTTTACAAATAAATTGTTCAAACTATTTTGAAACCATTGTTTATTATTCAATTTCAACATTTCTTCGGTTTGGCTTTCTATATACCCATTGTCCTTTATTGCATTGGCTAATCATACCTGTATCATTTGGATTTTGGGCACGATACTTAATTCAACCGAATCGAGAAAAGTTACAGTATAGTATAGTTTGTCAAACTGTAGGATTGTAAAGACTTGAATCTTAAGTGTTTGGAAAAGCTTTATATGGTTTGTAAATAAATACGTCATACACATATTAATAGGCGATAATGATTGATTACAAAAAGTTTCGTCATGTTTAATTGTATCTCAACCACACTTTAAGGTGTGTTTTTCAAAAGCTCCATTCTTTACAATCAATCCTAGATGAATTTATACGCGTCCGCACTAATTTAGTAGATAAGTGATTTAGGGTCATTCATATGTTCTTACTGAGCTTTTCACTTCTATATAAAAAAGCATCGCCGGTGGTAGTTTAATGGTTAAGAAAGTCTCTCATCAAGCCGTGGTCTCGAGTTTGATTCCCGTAGTTGAGCAAAAATTAACATGCACCGGATTACATAAAAATCGATTGTGTGTAAAAGGTTTCGTCTACTGAGAAATTTGTAATATGACTTACGATTTCATGACTTAAGAGTCTATGTTTTTTATCTTTACTCTCTTAGGACTATTCTTAGAGTTCACTGAAAAAAAATAATTTGGATCCTGAATAAAATAATGACACGAACCAAACTGAATCATTCACTTAAATTAAAGTAGTTGGTTAATTTTTGTCTTGATACTACAGTAGTTGTACTTGTGTTGGGTTGTTATTCTAGAGTCATCTTATCTCGACGACATGAACACTAAATGGGACACTGACTAATATTATGACATTTCTTGATGCAATTGTAACACAAGTTATAACTTTACAGGCGTTTAAACTTAAGACATCTCCACAAATCTTGTAAACTAGAATCCGTTGCTGAAGAACTTTAAGAATTTTTCAACCGTTTTAAATGCAGGCTCTACCATTTAGTTTACCCATTATTAATGAGCCAATGAACTCTAACTTCAACCTCAAAGCCTAATGATTTTATGGCTGGAAAGATTTCATCCTACTTGACGTAGTATCTGATGGTGCCACTGACTCCAGATGTGACTTGAACTATATTGAGAGTCGGACACCTAAGTATAAGCTCCGTTAAATTTATAACTTGTGAACCTGTAACGGTCCTCACATTATGTATCAATGACATGTATAAATCTTCAAACTATGCACAGGATCCACATTCGCTTGATTTATGGCTTGACCTGGCAGTTTCCAGTTTTGATATGATTTGAGTAATTTTGATTTTATTTCAAAATGTCTTGTTTCGTCCTCTTCTTGTTCTAGTTTCACATTTGCCTCGGGATTATTTTCAAGAATGAGTACAACTCGATATCCCTGGGTTATCGTAGTTGATCGATACAAAAGATAAGCTCAAGTCAAGATACTTCTTAATACGTGAAAAATGTAGTAAGGCGTCTATATAGAAATATATAGAATACGGTATAGAAACGGTTTGTAATTGCTTATTAAGTTACTCTTAAAGTTTCACCGAGCTGCTTTTGAATTTGGGATGAATCTTGTTTCAATAACGCATTCAACTCAGCAGCCTCAAACTCTAACAGCCTCCCTTCTCGTTATTTGTTACTGGTGTGAAATTCGACACTTTCAAAGTGCCGAAACCAGTATGATACTGATACGTTGCATTATCGTTTCATCTTGATCATTTATATCTGAAAAACTGATCGGAAAAACTATCAACTATGAAACTCCAATTTAATAATCAATTTACTGATTGGGAATTATTTAGAGAGAAACTGGACAACCTAATTGAGTGAAAAGTTACTCTGAAAACTAAACAAGCACTTGAATCGCAAAGCTGAATATTTTATTTACGGTATGCGTGAAGCAGAGTCAAGAGGCTACATCCGTATAAGGCGAGAAACGCATACAGGAGATTAACTACCACTTGGCGATTCGAGAACTGATAAAAGAAAGGCGTAGGAAAAGACGCATATGGCATAGAACCAGAAACGTTATTGACAAAAGCGATTTTAATAAAATAAGTAAGTTGACAAAACTTATTTTTTTGGAAAGCAACTAAAGATACAAGAGGCCGGTAATCCAAGTGCCACCTATAAGGAACAAAAATGGAAAATGAGTACGACATAATGCAGAACTGTTTGTACAACATCTGGCATCAGTATTTCAACCAAACGACGTACGATCTACGATTGACCCTAAACCAGTCTATTGATCTCAATCAAATATTAGAAGTGTCACTCCACTTGAAATTGCGCATGAAATAGATGTGAATTTTAATCCCAAAAAGTCACCTGAAATTGATGAAATTTCTCCAAGGTTATTAAGGATATATATAATGCAGGCATTTACAGATGTGCCTAAGTGTTTCAAAGTTGTCCAAATAATCATGATAAAAACCTAGCTGAGCCAATTGCATCATACAAGCAGATCTCTTTGTTACCAACTATTTCAAAGTTGTTTGAGAAGTTATTATTGAAACGACTAAAACTAATGATCATTATAGTTGACTTCCAGCTTTGATTCAGACATAAATATTTGACAATTGATCAAGTTCATGGCGTGACTGCACAAATTGAACAAACATTTGAAGAGAAGAAATATTGTCCTGCCGTATTCCTAGATGTATCATCGGCTTTCGATATAGTGTGGCATCAGGGTCTTATCTACAAGATAAGTGAAATAGTGCAACAAAATTACTGTCAATTGCTCGAGTCGTATGGTGAAACAGCAGAATTGGGATCAAATGAATCACAGAATCAAGCAGTTGAATACAGCAAGCACTCGATAAAATCAGTCAATGGACTAGGGATTGGAAAATAAAGCTTAATGTGCTTACGATTAAATCAGTACATGTTACATACACGTTGCAGTACAAAAATAGCAACCTCCATACATTTCTCAACGGGTTATAAATTTCCCAAGCTGAATCTGCTTAATATCTCGCATTGCATCTTGATTCAAGATTAAACTGGAAATACCACGTTAGACAAAAAGCAGATCAAATTAAAATAAAACAACGCGAGATGTACTGGCTAATGGAAGATATTCTCAGTTAAGCCTGTATTGTAAACGCCTGATCTACGAATTGATAAAAGTTTGGATGTATGACATCCAACTCTGGGGCTGCACTAAACATTCAAATCGTTTAATTATTCAACGCTGCCAAAAAAATGTCTATGTGCAATAACGAATAATTACCGCTACGTTACCAATGAGGAATTACACAACGACCTTAATGTTAAATGGATTGATGATGTGGTCCAGGAATTTGACATTCAACATGAAAGAAGATAACTGCAACATAACAGTGAAGCAATACAACTTCTAGAGATAACACAAGAACTGAGACACCTTAAAAGAATCAAACCGCATGAGCGTGTCATCTAATAAATAAAGTTTCATTATTGGAGCAGAATATTGAGTTCTTATAAGCCCTTACTAGCTTCACTTATTTGTTTTAAATAAGTGCGTTATTATCATTCAAGACGGCTTTTTCGGCTCGAATTCAATAACAAGTGAATGTTGTGAAAAGGAATATATCACAGGTTTGAATATCAATTGGTTCCCAGGGTTCGAATTGGAATTCTTTTGCAACTTACATACATATCGTTTAATTTATAGGTCGTAAGCATTGGAAGCAAACAAAGATACTGTTTAACTGATTTGGTCAATGAAACATAACCTCTAAAGAAATTCTCTATCAACTCAACTATAGACTCTATCAACTAAAGAATAAAGCAAACCGGCCATAAATTGCACTAAATAGCAAGTAAACATCAAAGCTACAACCACAACCTGACCGACTGGATAATGGAGTACCGAAATCTGTAGGAATTGCAACGGAAAGCACCGGGTCCGAGTCTTGATACAGGCGAGAGACGAAGAATTTTTCATAATTCGATTTTTACGGCTAATGTGATGAGCCAATTGTAACTGAGTGGTTAACAACGAAGGTGTCAGTTGAGACCCAACCATGGCTTTAAACCATCGATTATTATGTATGATGAACACTAGACCATCTATCTATGCTTTCAGCATAGAGTGATTTTTAATGTCAGTACTAACAAATGGAATGGAGCAATATAATGTACAGATTCTATAGCATCGGGTGTGCTTCGGCCACAAATGGATTGTAATTATACATTGAATTTATCTAGTATAGGGTTTCTTGGACAGTAATGATTATATATGTTTGCCTTGACTTTTGTGTCATAAAACATGTTTTATCGCTCTAAATAAAATCAGTATATACATACGGAACTCACAATTTGAAAAAAGCTCTGAAAAACTTTTTAAGTTGTGCTTCCAGTAAAATCAATATTATTACCATCGAATTGAGCTTTTAAAATATTAATAAATATACACTCAGCAAAATACACGATTTGCATATTTATTTACCACAGCAATAAATTAAGTGTGATAACAACACACACTACTCATTTTACAACAGATAGTCAACACACAAAACAACACTTGTATGTTTGCCTTGTTAATATAATATTTAAGTTAAGTAGCGCCATATAGTGACAATTGACAAATAAAAGCATCACACAAATCTCGTCTTAAACAAAATATAAAAATAAGATGCGGACTCACATACATAATTATGTCCAGCGTTACGATAAAAACGACGATCGTTCTACATAAATGTGAACGAAAACTTTTTACTCTCTCGTTTATGATCCACACGATCAAAATAAATAGACATATTGTTGCTTAAGAAAATTATTTTAATTCAGTCAATCGTTGATATAGCATGCCTACGTACGTACTACCGTGCGCGCGGTACAATAATAAATAAAAAGTCAATTTGCGAACCCCGCGGTTTGTTTACACTTCAATGCGTTTGACAGTAAGAGTTAATAAATAACTAGTTAAGTGTTTACATTGTGTATATAGTGAAATGTGTAAGTCCATGTTATTGCGTTGGGTAGTTGACATTAAGTTCGCGACGACCTAGAAATTAACTATATATTCACGAGCACTGTCGGTAACTGACGATTCTCTTTTGTATTGTTTATTTGCAGATATGTATGAGCTGTACATTTACAATTCGGATTTGCAAAACTTACTATGGGTGAGTATAGTAACGAAAATTTAATTTCGTCGTGTGTTATTTAAGTTCATTTGCACTTAAATATTTATATTCACATCTCTTAACATATACACATACGAGAATATATTATATAAGATATATATACGATCAGATGAGTATTCCACACATACTTTGTGCGTGTGTGTGTGTGCGTATAGTGAATATATATATATATATATATATGTATATATATATATATATATATATATATATATATATATATATATATATATATATATATATATATATATATATATATATATATATATATATATATTATTTCTTAAGTAAAAATCTTAGTTTTTTAATCGTGACGTATCTGTCATCTTATTGTGTTGCTGAAAAAGTGAAAATATCTTATGAATGAATCAACAACATAAAGTATATATGTATGTAAGATAATACAAAAATCGAGAGTTTATTATGAGGTCCAGTTTTATCGTATAAATTATAAATTGGTGATTAGCGCTCGCGGTAGATATTGTATTGTATATTGTTAAGATAACCTGCGTTACACCGATTATTTGTTCAGTTTCTATCACAAAACTTAAATCTTGCGGCTTGCGTGGACCAATGCCAAATTATAATTAACTTTTTTTGTGCTATCGAATGATTAAAATTATGGTTTAAGTGCTCGTGCACCCATTAGCTGTATAGGTTATTCTTTAATTAAACTAAATTGTAGACATTTTTTCGACGAAATTTTGCGTTATTGATGATTTAATGGATACAATTGGTGGAAGATCTTATTAATATGTTGTATGCTGATATTTGATTAAATTAATAAAATATTTTTAATTATTTTTCGTGAACGACGCGGTTTTTACACAGTTTGTGTGGTAACGTCGCGTTTTATTGCTAAAATCAAATATTCAGTAAAAATATTCAGTAATTTGGATGTAGAGTCTGAAAACGATGCTGTTTTCTCGTACGGAAGTTATCAAATTAAAATTAAAGATTAGGTATTTTGGTATGGACTTGTTGATTATTACTCGCCATAACCATTTTATTACATCGTGATCGCATTACTTTCAATTTAACGTGTACCAAGTAGGACAGAGTAAAACATTTTCAAATTAGAATGAACATATTCCGTTGACATCATTACAGTCATTTTTACTAATTTTTTGTAACGGTTTTTATAGGCCATGGTTGGCTTTAACCGTGTCAAGAATCTGAATGATAGGGGCAGAATGCGAAAAGGGATTTTCACCATCGATCATTTGGGCGTTGCGATCGGTGGTGCGAATGAACTCATCTGTGACCCAGTTGAGATTAGAATCCGTATGCCGTCCCATCTTCCATGTCAGTATTATAGGCTGCCATGAAACTATGCAATGTGCAGATGGTTCGTCCTACATAAATCGGACTTATAGTCGGAACGTAAAATAATATAGTGGGATGTCACAATCGGCCAATATAGCCTGAGAGATGGATAACATTAAACAAAAAAATTAAAAAAAATATTTGGTTGGTATTCCTGTAAATATGCAAGCGCATATACAATGAACACCTTCTTTAGATCGAGTCATACCCTTGCATGAAATTTAATATTTCATAATAGCGAAACCACGAATTTTTCTACTATGAAATTGAAGGTCGAATTTGTCAAATGTAAGCAATGATGTGTTTTGTAATTCACTTGGAGTGCCTTAAATTCAGTGGCGTAACTACAAAGGCGCAAACCACCCCTCGGTGCGGAGGGAGGGCCTGCAACGATGGAGGCCCGCCGCATTGCGGAAGACGGTTCCGTGGTCTTTGTTCTTGTCATGAAGAATTGTTTCATGAATTAGCTGAAGTTCTAATAATAAGATTTCCAATAATATTGGGTCATTATAAACCGGAATTTGATATTAGATGACATTACTTGTTTATGCGTTATAATACATCATGGACATATATGTCTTTTGAAAGCCTTATTCAATACCTGTCAAAATCAGCTAAACGTTTTCGTTTTGATTGTGCACATTCAACCGATTTCAACGATGGAAAATTGGTCAAATTTTCGAAAAAAAACAGCATTTGACAAAAGACGATTTTGCATATCCGAAATGCTCCTCGAGCGTCACAAAAAAAAGTCGTTTTTGTATCGTATTGTCACTGGAAATAAAAAAATGATCCGGCCCATGGACTTCAAAGCAGAATATTCATGGGACCAAGGTCATACTGTGTAAATGGTGGAACCAGCTAGGTGTGAACTACTATGAGCCAACCTATGCGACCAGATACGAATCAATCATTTTTCACCACGATAACGCTCGTCCACATATTCCGGCACCGGTCAAAAAATCCGTAAAAAATAACAAATGGAAAATTCTACCTTATTTTCCTTATAGCCCAAACCTTCTTCCACTATACCACCTATTTCGATCCATACAAAATGCCCTATCAGAAATACACTTCACTTCAGTTCAAGGTATCGAAAATTGGCTCGATTCGTTTTTGGCCGTCAAGCCGGCGCAGTTTTTCTGGAACGGAATCCATAAATTACCAAAAAGATAAGAAAAAGTGGTGGGTAGCGATGGGCAATACTTTGAATAAAAAATCTTGTGACTTTTTTCCACAATAAAGGCTCAAATTTCATTGAAAATTCCGGTTTTTAATGCATACACCTAATAGCTCCCAGTGTTTCGCAAGTATTAACATATTTATTATTTTTTCTTACGTTACCTACAATCGCAACAGTGGAACGATCTTTTTCTTAATTGAAAATAATAATCATAAATTTTCGACGACCAACATTTTTTATTATTCTTAAGGGAAAGATACGCAGGTGGAAGGAGGATAGTCTAGGGGCCTATATTAAATTTCGCGGGGGGCCAAGAAAGATATGCAGGTGAAAGGAGGTTAGTCTAGGGGCCTATAATAAGTTTCGCAGGGAGCCAAACATTTGTAGTTACGCCACTTAATATTTTGTTACATTTTAACTGACTTGTCACATCGAGTTTTTCATGAGGTTCGACTAAACTACCTCTCCGAATATCGAGAGCTCTAAATTAATGAAATCAACTCCAGAAGGAAAATTATTCTTTATATCTTTGCATGTATCGAGTATCGCATCGGTATTATCACAGAGGTTTCCACCCTGGCCCCGAATGAAAATAGATCGAGATCTTACGATATTGGTGACTTTAGCCTCCCACCATTCATCATTTTACATTTTTGACTATCTAGGGTGTTACAAATGACCCACATTTGAAAAATTCAAGATCCAACCAGGTTTAGACACCTCCTACGACAAGCTCTGGTTACTGTTCCGATCTATAGCATTAATGAAAGCTTCATCGTGTTGTGCAGCACTTTCATGGCAAAGTTTTGATTAAAATAATGTTTATTCTTTTTGAGCGGATTTTTAACATTGAAACTCACGAATTGGTTAACTGCCACCTACCAAAATAAGCAGCACAATAATATTCGAATGATTAATAGAAAATGCATTCCATTATATCCTATAATGACACCATATTCCACTTATACATTTGAAACTATCATCTTAATCACATATGAAACATGACAATCTTTTAATAAATCCTAGCATCGAAATCGCTTATCATATCATTTAAGCATGAGGTCTAAATGGCTACCTTGAGAAACTCCTGAAGTGGCATTAGTTTTCTTTGACGATTAAGTGCCAGTCTTGACAACCTGAGCTCTGAATTCTAGATAAGATCTAATCCAAATTATTAGTAGAGAAGTACAATCCAATAAATTAGTTTCCCTATAGCAATACGTAATTGTCAATGTTAACCCGATCTTTACCTTATAACAGGAGCTTCATTGAAAATCAGTGTGATAAGTGAACGTTTCCATAACATAGGAAAGGATCCCTTAGCTACGCTTGTAGAAAGTAGAACAGAAATGGGTTCCACATGTTGATTTAACGGTTTTTTTATTTAAAACTTTTGGTTGATGTCAAGATTTGACAGTTCTGATAACATAACATCAAGAGTAAGCTTTACTACTTGCATCAACATATGAATAACAAAAATTCAATTTTTTAACGTTATCGCTGGAGGAACGAAAATTCACGCATTTCCACATGGAATGTCACCATCTAGCTATATTATGAAGGACACTGGTCTAAGGCAACTCTTCATTCAGGAAATGATAATCGATTCACAAGGTTAGGCGTTCTCTATAGAAAAACCAATCCAGTTGGAAATAACGATTGTACAGCACCTAAGCGTAACCGTTAATCTTTTAAATTGGAAAAAGTTTCATAATTTTTAGAAAGCTTCCGGAACACATTGCAACTCCGCTTAGTCCTAGAAAGAATCATAACCTTTTAGGGTTTGAGGAAATGCATACATTTAAGAGACTTTCCAAAATGATACCTACTGTGGACTTATTAATTTATTTTCTGCCATACTAAATAAGGAGTCAAAACCATTCCAACTACTCGAAAAAATTATGACAGTTAATTATTGCACACAACATTTTACTCACAAATCTCGACAATTAAGACGTTTTCCAAAAAGACTTTATACAAAGTTATATATTTAAACCCAAATGTGTTAACGAACGTTCGTACTGTAAGCTTTCGGAGACATAAAAGCAATAAATAAAATAACGACATAAAATCTGGAAAAATAACTAGCTTATATAATAGTCACTTGATGTCTCTGTTAGCGATCCCTTTAAATAAAGTTTAATAGAACTGTGCGAATTATGTTGATCATTTTTTCAAGATCAACATATAGATTATGCTCAAAGCTTTAGCAATCTGCACTTATTTTAAAATCGAATGTACGGTACTCAGTCAAGAAATATGTTGTATAACAAGTGTACTAGTAAGTCTTTAGTTTTACTGAATTTGACTATGTCTTCAGAACCCATACAATTAAATGATTAGCTACTTCTGTAAATGTATGAAAAAGGAACATAGATGAAATGTTGTCTATGATATATTTGAAAACTATTTTGGTAGCTTGGCAAGATTTAATAGATTTAAAAGTACAAGTCGTAGAGGGATGCAAACTTTCAAAAAGCCTTTCGCAAAAAAATTGCATTCTGAAGACTTGCATAAATTGATATCAGTATAGTGTTATAAACAGGTTTCATCCTATTTTTTCTGAGCCCGATAGGTAGTATAGGTATTCATAACGAGTTCTGAACAAAAAATGCCCTTTGGAAGTTCCAACAAATTGTTTTGATGAACATGAATGTAAATTGTTACCATACTGATATATTGTTTGATTGTATTTAATCGTGAACTTAATTTAACAGCTGCTTACTATAAATATGCAATTTAATTAGTTTTGTTTCATTTTTTCCAGAACATTCATCACAATTCCGATCACCGTATAAAAATCAACACCATCCAAATTTTAAAACGCTTTCACAAAGAAAACAAAGTTTTAAATCTTATCAATTTTCAAATAAATTTAAAAATTGATCAACTATGTACTAATTATAATTTACAACTAAATCAATTTAATTATATTCCATTTACTACTAATAGTAGTGCAAATAATAATAATTTAATTAAAAGGCAGTGCAATTGTAAAAAATGGTTGTTTCATCGAAAGCTGAAGAAAAAACAGAAAAGCACTATTGAAAATCTAATTAAAACTAAAACATTTTTTAATTATTTAAATCTAATTAATTTAATTAATTTTGACAAAGCATTTAATGATAGTGATATAAGCAAATTACTCGATAAATTATATTATCGAAACGTTAAGTTATTTATAAATGGCAATTGCTTCAATTTATTGTATTTAGTTGATTTTGTGCTAGACATCGACGTCATTGGCGTAGATGATTTGGAAGAAATTCTCATCCGATATGGCACAAATGTTGAAATATTTGTTGGGTGTCTCAAGTTGATAAGCTTTCATAGTTATGAGATCGAGGATGGGACGAAATTTGTGCTGCACATGATCGGTAAACATTGTCCGAATATTAAACGTATAGTTTTGGATGGTATTGATCGTGTACCATTGCGTACCAAGAGTTTGGATAATTCACCTAAAATACCGATTAGTGGTGGCGAAAGCTATTCGGCCTACTTTAAAATAAACACTTTAGATAAATTCGTAAGGGTAAGCATTTCTAATTAAATATACGATTAGTTTATTTTTTCACAATCTTATAATTTAACAGATACTGCACGAACATAATATAATTTATACGATAAAAAAAATCTCAAATATTAAATTAAATTACGATAAGTTTGTTAAAAAAATTCTAGTCGTTCAGTTGTACTCATCGCAACAAATATTTTTTCAAAAACTATCGTCGCTAGAGGTAATGCCAAAATTAAATTTTCAATCGGCTTTCCGGTGGCACAATGAACACTACTTCAAATGGAAAAAGCTGTATATATCGGAAAAGCTAAAATCAGAGCTTTTGTATTTTGTAATGCAGACCGATTTAAAAAAATATTTAAATTTTAATGATCTGATGTCGACGAACGAAGCTTTCTATGATATTAACAATTTTGGCTTTTTCATCTCCAACTATCAAATAAACTATATCCAAAAGTTGATTATAAAAAATAATAACGAATTTAAGCTGTACGAGTATCTGAGCACCCTAAATCGCGACTACATAACAATATACCAATTCATAAATCTACTTATCATATTTGGCGACTATATCGAAATTTTTAACGGATCTGAGTATTTAATCACAGTGCCGCGATTCTCGCAGAACAAGCTCCAAAAAATTTATTTTTTTATTCGAAAGTACTGCAGAAATGTAAAAACGATCATTATGGATGGACACGTGATAAATAGAATAAAAAATTTAAATAACAACAATAAGCTGATTATAAACGATGCTAATTGCGATGATCTCATGTCGTTGATTGATGACGAATCGACGGTCGAGGAGATTAATATAAAAGACTTTCGCAATATGACGGTCGAAAATTTTATTAAAATTATTAAGCTGCCATATTTAAAAGAGCTTTTTCTTAATTCGAGCTATGACAAATTACCCAACTGGAATTTTTTGCTAAGCAAAAGTCACGAACTCTACAATCTTTCATTGCCGGCAATATTTGAAATATATTTATACAACGATAGTGATGACAACAATCCACTAGAAGAAAACTACATCGGCGAAATATTTATTAAACATTTTCTACAATTCTTAGACACATACAATCGAAATTATTATGTTAAACTCGGCTTGTATTTATACGATTGTTTTGTCGATAGTTACGAATTGTTTCGGGATGTAAAAATTAATTGGGTTGGATTCAGCAATATGTCGTTCACACATAAAAATTTAGTCGATTTGGGAAAATGTCGAAATATATATCGAATCGAATTTTTAAATTGTGACAAACTAACCAATGACTATCTGTTTGTGCTGTGCCAAACGATTATCGAAACAAATCGACTGAACGAAAAAGTGGTAAGTAAAAGTCTGGACTAAGCGTGTACCGAAAACTGTATTTTTATCGTTTCAGGACATCATAATCTCAAACTGTTTTATAACCAACGAGTTCATTTATAGTTATGCGGCATATCATTTGCAACGATCGTCGAAACGGAAAACGTTTAGCTATTGGCAACATCCGAATATAAAATTTAAATTTCGATATTGTTCGATAACCGTGGATTGGGAGAATGTGGATTTTAAGCTTAACGATGCAGGTGATTACATTGATATTATTGACAAGACTAAGGGCAAGGGCAAAACGGAGATAAAGACAGAATCAGAATCTGATTATAGTTTATACATTTCGTAGGCATTTACAATTTAATAAACATTTTACAATATCAGCTGTAACCGGAGTTTTATTTATAGCCCGTTTCGATTATGTTATGACCGCCTGATCCACATTTTGCTTCCCAGGAAAAAAAGCTAATTTAAACCATCAATATACCTTTCGTATCAATATTTGATTTTTTTAATTAAATAATTTTCTTTAAATTTCTTTTTATATCATGATTAATTATTGAACGAAACACCCTTTCGTATTCTTTTCGAAGGCGAACATGGCTAAACAAAAAATGTTCTTTTCAAACAAAACGGAAAAGGTTTGTTGTTTTATTATTTGTTGGGTCAAATTATGCGATTTAGGGTTTTTCTGTTATTTTTTCATCTTTTAAAGTTTCCATTCTCAAAGAGTATAAACCGTAACTATGAAGATGATGGTGATGAGGTCGAATATTTCATTACACTTTCATTTTTACATTTATATAATGTAGCTATCATTTTTTTGGAGAGCTTTTCTTAACGCCAGCCATCACAGTAGATTTGTATATAAAAATAAACTTTTTGTGTAAAGTTTGCTCCGCGCCCTTCCTGTTTGCAAATTTAAATATTAATCTTTAAAAAAAATGAAGCGAGGAAAATAAGAAATGGTTAAGGTAAAAGTAATTAAAAATGTCAACAAAGAAAGAAAAGAATAACGTTAATAATAATAATAATAACGAAAATTAAAAGGAAAATGGAAAATGGCGTTAAAAAAAGTTTAAAATAATTATGGGTTTGTTACATAACACAACACTGTTATTGCTGTTATATATTGTTATTATTAGTGGGTTGAATTTTCACCACCAGGCAATAAAAAAAACATGGCTATTAGATTAATTTGGCTGATACCATACAACATAGACCTGTTGAAAAACTAAAAATTGTGTGTAAATTTGTCATAATGAGCTAAGATTATACCAAGGAAATGAAATGAAAATTTCCCAGCTATAATTATTGGATATAAATAAAAACGCAATCGTTGAATCTGATACTCGTATATACAATCGAAAAGAAGTGGCTTGAGTTTTTATTTCTATCCACGGCAAAAGCTCATTTATGTACGTATATACAAAATAATTCCTTTTACGTTTTCGTTGTGTGTCTTTTAATTGGAAATGTGTAGATGTTGTATGTGAAGATATATTTAAGAATATTACGAAAGGTGACAGAAAGTCAAAATTTTCTGCTTCTTATATAAAAGACAACACACAGTTAATTAATACCATTCAACCCTAAAAATAATAATTTTCTGCCGATTCTTTCGAAAAAAAAATTTATGCCTACATGTAATTGCGCCAATTTAGCGTTCCATTGTAGCGAGATTATTTAATTAACTTGAAAATAATTTTTTTTTTGTTAATCAAATCTTGTTAGGAAGCGAAATAATTAAATGTTTTGAACCTAATTGGAATAGCAGGATTCAGTTGCTATTTGTTAAATGATTCATATGTGAGAATATTTATTACAGGTTTTTACAATGAAACTCCTATTTGTTGGATTTTGAACTGTTCATCAGAAGGTCGTTGCTTTGTAGCAGCTCAATACGGACACCCATAGACACCATTTTGGATTTAAAACCTAACCAAATCTTCAGTTTACAAAATTAACTGATTTCGCCAATGGGCAATGACCCTAATCTTTCGTTGACCCTCGAGGCATATCACTTGGTTTTATCCTTAGAAAATCAACATCAACTGAATTTTTGAGTTCACTAGCAGTGACATCAAAGAAATTGAAAATCATAAGCAAGTATACAGACTTCAGTAAAGTTTTTGCCTCTATCAGACACAACTTCCTCTTGTGATTTAAATCCTTACTGAGAGACCCTTCCCACAATGGACCTACATTACTCCTTGGATATTTAGTATTTTCATCAACAGTATTGCAAACGTTTTCTGAAACAAGGGATGAGTGCGTAGCATGCCTTCATCTTGTCGCTGGCAATCATGTCCAAGTTGTGACCCCAGACTTGATTGTGGATTTCGTTCCCTTCAGTTGGTCCACGTATTCTGCCTTGGTGTATTGCTGATTTCCAGGTATTCCAAACTCTAAATCGCTAGCTAGATGTATCTCTCTTTTGAATATTTCATTACCTGGCATTTTTCCCAAGGTATTATGAGCTACAATAAGCCATTAAAAACAATGGAAGTCGTTCACCTCAATTTCTATAATCACATTCGCCAAATGTTTCTTCATGTTCGATTGAATCCCTACACCACGCCATCTGACTCTAGATTTATAGGAATCGTCTGAGTTTTCCTAATGATAAGTGTCCTGCACACCTCAGCGATTAGTTGTGACTCAAAGTTTCTCTCTTGATTCGTGTGTAATGCCATACGTCCTACGTATCTGTTGACCCAATAATTTATCACGGTTCTGACTACTATTACTGCTACTTGGTTTTGTAGTTCTTCCGGCCACTTATAGTTAAGTAGTCCATTATATCCATGATGAACTTGTTATTTCTGGTAGTCTCTGGAAACGTTCCCACGATATCAATGACTATACGCTCCATCGGTGCTCCCACTTTGTATTGCTGCATCTTTCCTCGCGTTCTGGTTTTCGATCTCTTACATCCTGTGCAACTATCATAGCGAAATTATTGCTCCACGTCGATTTGATATCTCACCCAGTTAAACCTTTGCCATTTAATTAACCACAATGTGACCTTCTGAAATTTCACCATACCGTTTCCCCAGTACTTAAAGTACTCTGCTCCTCGGTAGCACCAACAGCTTCATCGCCACCTTTCCATCAGTTGACTTCCATCTTCTTTTTTTATGATATCGTTATTCCAATATAACGAGTCTCACAGAATGCAGTAGCACTTAATGCCCGTACTTAACGGTGACACTCCCTTCCAGCTTATAACCCAAATGATATCTGTATCTTCTCGTTATTAGTTTCTTATGTCTTCATGGTTCCTACTCTCTCATCTTCTCCTAGCCTTTGCAATACTCAGCCCCAGTCCCCACATTGCTGCTATTAGTACCTAGAATCAATAGCTTTTCTGATACTGGATACGATAATACCAGCGGTCCCGACGCACTTTGTATTGCCTCTGTTAGTTTGTGTAAGCTCTCAGCGATGTATGCAATGGTTTTGGAATCAGCCATACCTTTACGTCCTTAACCATTGTCTGTATCCGTAATAATCTCGTTCTCGGTGACGAGATGGCTGACGAGACTATCACAACATTTATTTTTAAAGATTATTAAAAATAAATGTGATGGTTTAATCGAATATGACCGCCCAGGTGGCGCAGTGGTTAAAGCTGCGCCAAATGGGTTTTTCACCTTCGATCGTTTGGGCGGTGCGATCGGTGTGAAAAATGAACATATATCTGGATCCCCTGTCGTGTTTAGAATTCACGGGTCGACCCATCTTCCATGTCAGTACTATAGGCTGACATGGAGCTATGCAATACGCAGAGGTACTACGAAAAAACTCGGACCTATTATATATAGTGGTATCACAACGAACCAATCGCTGGTCTAAGTGGGCGATAGCAGCCACAACAACCTAATCTAACCTAACCTTCATCGAATATAAGATTTGTCAAACTCTTATCTTCGATAGGCAGATAGCTAAAATTTTCATTAATACAAAATTAATCATTATCAGTAGTATATAATTGTATTATCAGCAAAACGAACAAAAACAAAACAGTGGCATAAATAAATTGCACACGTTCTTATTATTCTAGTGAAAGTCAATTGTATAACATCGCAACAAGTGAATCGGATATGGATAATTATTTCAAGTGGTTTGGAATTTGTAAAACTTCAATCGTAATATCTCAATATGGCCTTGATAGTAATAAGATTCTTTTAAATCCGGGTGACTTAATAAAAGTTTCACCACAGTCAATGCCGCATGATAGGACCATAAGCCTGATAACGCTTTATAATCATCGGCCACCGAACAAAAGCGATGCAGAAAATGTAAAAATTTATTTGTGCTCAGAATCTTGTTTCGAAATTGTGGACGAGGATATTTGGCCATATTTAATCGTCGAAACGGATTCTGTGGTTCGACAAACTATTTATCGGAAGCGTCATGATGTGCTGGCGCTTAGAACCGGTGAAATGATATACATTTATGTGAATTTAAGAGCAGATAGAGAAATGAAGATTAGCTGCACGATTGAATGTATCGGGGAAGTACCTGAATATGGACAAGGAATATTTTTTTGTTTACGCGCTATGGTGAGTGACAGTTTTTTGCTGTACGATTATTTGCGTAAGTTTTTTTATATCGATTGATAAAAGCTAAAACGTATAGTTTGTTTGCTTTTGATAAGAACAAGGCATATGTTAGTATTAGTCATTCTCTTCACAAATAAGTGATCACGTCAAGTCAAACCGCATATGCATGATGAGATGAAATTGGTTTTCTTAGTAACCAACTGAAATATCTTTAAGCTGTTGCCTTTGCTAATCAGAATGCAATTTGATCTTCAAAATTTGAGAACAGTGACATTAACCAATAGCCATTAACCAATTGGATCGATTATGCGGTTCGAGAAAAAATAATTTGAGAGCTTACAATCTTGAACATTAACGATTTTTATGGTTGGTTGAATAATAGTAAAAGTGAGGCCATAGCAACCTTAACCTCTTAAGCGTTAAGTGACGATACTTAGTGCTTAGTAAAGATTTCAGTTTGAGAGAAACAACAGCTATTGATAATAGTCAGATGCTTAGCTAAAATGACAATCGCTTATGTATGCAGTTTTTTGGCGGGAGTCAATTCTAATACAAGTATAACCCACAGAATCACTAAGGTTCTTCACTGATATTTAGTTTCTTTATGTTTAGGAGGCTAAGCTGAAACTTTAACATATTTAACTGATTATCAATATACTCTTGTTTCAGAGAAATTTCAAATTTCCCAGAAACCGGCAGGCTAGATTTATCGGAAAGTACGCAAAAGGTTACTGTGGGAACTTAATTATTGTAACAGCTGGGGTATTCTTCGATGTCATGAAATTCGCTGATATTACGAACCGTCCCATTGTCTTAAAAGAAACACCATCGAACCAAATCGAAACGGAAATACAAAATCTTCAAGCTAGATTACACAGACTAAAAATGAAACTATCTCAAGATTCTTAATAAACTCTTACATTTAAAAAACATGAGTGTAATTCGGTGGTATGAGGTTCGTGAGAAATAAATTGGTTCTATGAAGCAATAAGGATCAGAGTTTCTCCGGGTAAGTATTCAACGTCTCAGGTAAGAGCCCAAATCATATCTGGTATTTTGAATTTACATCTGTATATGACCTTTAAATCAGGCTGGGCTGACACCCCGAAAAAGCAACAAATGTTAAAAATGTCAACCAAAAAAAATCGGATACCGCCAAAACAACAACGACTTAATTATCTGGATACGAGATTGAGGATCGGCACGTCGAACGCCTTGTCACATGTATGAAAGAGTATCGGTTGGAACTCGTAGCGGTCCAAGAAACTCGATGGCCAAAAAGATGAGACTATCTGTCCCAAGTCTATACATTGCTACACAGTGGAGATGACATCTGAAATCTTGGAGTTGGATTTCTCATTGAGCCACAAGTAAAAATTGCTGTGTTGGACTTTTAAGCAGTCGATAATCGATTGTATAAGCTTCACTTGCACATGAGATTAGTCAACCTGTCAATTGACTATATACATGCACCTACTGATGTAAGCCAACCCCAAAAAAGACTCATTTTATAATAATTTGGATAATCTGATGGGTTCTATACCTGAGCACGAAGTCAAATTGGTGACTTTGATGCTAGAGCTGGTTAAAATCCGACCAGCTTATGCAATAATATAGGTTCGTACTCCCGACACGAAACTGCGACCGAAAATAGAAAAAGAATGATGTACTTTTCGATCGCTCATGATCTCAAAGCGGCAAGTACATTCTTTCCTAATAAAAACATTCATTTGGAAACATGGACACAGCCACGTAAATCATACAGAGGCCAAATTGACCTTGTGTTGATTTTTAAAGGGCGGGCGCGGGTTGTCCAAGACGTGAGATCTTATCGGTTGTCAGCAAAATTCGTAGGCAGTGATCATTATCTGGTCACCGCATGCTACGATGAAAATGTTCGTACAAGTCAGAGAGAACAGGAGAATATACAACGCGATTCTCCTATGAATATCTGATAAATGAAGAAACGCAACGAAACTATAAAGATCTTGTCAGCAATAGCATTTTGCGATCCACTTACCAATCTGATGAAATGAACAGTCTGGAAAGTATTGAAAATCTCGATTGTCAATGCTGCCCAGCACATTCTCGGTATAAACTACGCCCAAAAATGATTGGTTTCACGAGGAGTGTTGTCTTGCTGTTGAGCAACGAAATAAAGCCCACAATCAAGCGCAGACCTGTCTACCATTGCAAAAATAAACAAAGCAGTTGTTGCTAGGAGGACAGCTAAATGCATTTGTAGACAGAAGAAACGTGAATGGTGGAAGCCTAGGGGCTTAAGAGTACAACTCAGCGATGAGCGCAATTCGCGTGATTTTTTTAATTGAATAATCAAAATGCAACACACTTTGGAACTTTGGAAACCTCTGTGTTAACGTCGATGCGGTACTCGCTACATGGCGTGAAGATTTGTTTGCCCCTCGTAATGTTCTGCATGTGACACAAGCTGTATTTGAATACCCTCAAATACAGACTACAGAGATGATCATTGAGGACCCATCCTATGAGGAATCACCATGGCCATGTCGAGATTAAAGAAAAATCGTTTACCTCTGTTGATATTCGGAGGACTAACTTTGTGGCACTGTCATTTCGACCTTATTCGATTGGTAAGGTGAAGTGAAGTTATGCCTGACGAATGGAAAGAGGCCGCGTTATGCCCAATATTCAAGAAGGATGATCGCTTGAATGAGAGAATTATAGCTCTCCTTTGCACAGCATACATGTTACTGTCATACATTGGGAAAAATTACTCCTCTGGCGGAGGAAATTGTCGGTGACTACCAAGGAAGATTCCATCCAAATCGGACAGTCACTGATCATGTTTTTTTGCTACGGATGATTCTTTCCAAGTACTATGAAACATCTCGCGGAGGACACTAGGTTTTCCTAGATTTCAAGCAAGGCTATGACTCGATCAATCAACAGAGACTATAGTATGCGCTTGACTATTCAGGAACACCAACTAATACGTACATCTGTGTAAAATGACAGTGCATTCACAATGCTGCGTAAAAGTTAAGAACAGGCTATCGAGAATTTTTAACGGATGAGTACGAAAACTGGTTCCTAAAATTCGCAAATATCATCCGTGTGGTATATGGCGCAAAACGCGATGTTGATTACACATACAGAATTATATTCAATAGATCAGGAATTAAATGCGGATTCCTGATATCGTGCATGAAATCGAAGCACAGCGAGTACCAAGCTCTGCGTGCTGGTCCAAAACGAACGTTACAGCGATCTTTAGCAGAAGAGCTGCCTTTCTTAGGCAAAGAAGGCTCCACGGCGAAGAGAGCGATCAGGCATCTTCTGTTTGCTTGCAACAGTATGAAGAGCTGCTCACGATCGGAACCGATGGAGTTCGATTGTTGACATGGTACGGGCCAACAGTGGCCTGTAAAAGTCGTCAAAAAATGTATGACCGTTTTATGGTATATCAATACAGTATTTATTGATACAAAACAGATAGTCTACTTACCATCCTTGAGGCTCTTGAAATAAAGTGACAGCTAGAATAGCAAACCTCCCAATAACTTAAATAACAAATCAAACAATAAATTATCTATTACATCTATTTATTTACATATTACAGATTTAACTACATCCAGGAAATGGTTCAACACGATTTTTCCTTAGAATAAATTGAATTTTCCTATCCATATCTTCATTGTAGATCGCCTTGCACTTTTCAAAATTTACTCGGCGCCTTGTTTGAAATGGTTTTTCATAGTACCGTGTCCGACGAAATTGATCTAGAATCCCTTCTTTGCCAAGTACACGATTGAGTACGCGACACGCTTCCTCAATGTTATTATTTTGCACGAGAATCGTTCTGGCTAGGAATTTTGCGTGTCTCATTTTAAATAAAAATTTATAAACTTGTGAGGTTATGTTAAACGTCAAAACACATGGACGTGGTTTTAGATTTTAATTCACAGGTATGCGTATTACCAGATGCATGTCTTGCTGAATAGCAAATAATATACAGCACAAATATTGCGTTGTTGCCAAATTTTAGTGTAGCGAATTACATTGGAACCTAGCTGTAATACGCAACTTTGTCGTTATTATCAGCGTTATCAGCACATCGATGAATGTATAAATATGGCTGAATGTCATATTAATTCAACATTCGTCCTCGTCTAATATAATTGTGTTGTTGATATATAAGAACAATAAATGGATAATTATTTTAAGTGGTTCGGAATCTGTAAAGATTCAATAGATATATTGCAATATGGTGCAAGTGATAAAAGTGTTGAGTTAAATCCGGGTGACTTGATAAAAATTTCACCACAATCCATGCCGGGGAATGATGACATTCATCTGATAAGGCTATTTACCCCGCCAACATCGAACGATAGCAAAGGGAAAAATGAAAACATTTATTTGTGTTCAAATTCTAAATACGAGACAGTGGACGAATCAGACTGGCTCTATTTAATCGTCGAGACGAATCCTTCGATTCGATTTAATGTATATCGTAAACTCAACGACATTAGGATGCTGGAAGTGGGTGAGATGATAAACATTTACATAAATAGTTCACATGGAGAACTGAAGGTGTGCTGCAAAATCGAATATATCGGGGAAGTACCGGAATATGGAAAAGGCGTTTATTTTTGTTTACGTACTATGGTGAGCTAATACGTTTCTATTTTTTGTTATATAATTGTTAATTGTGTTATCCACTAAATGTAGAGATAAGTACTTGGGTAGATAATTTTCTATTAATTCATTAAATTCAATGACAATAATTCAATTTACGATTCATGGCGTAACGATGCCCCAATAAATTCGAAGTCGGCTTTGTTCTGGTCTTATAACTTTGTGGTACTAGTATATTGATTTTAACTGTATTTTCAGGAAAATTTTGAATTTGAGGAAAACCGTCAGACTTGGTTTATCGGAAATTATGCCAAAGGTTCACCGACAAACTTGATTTTAGTAACAGCTAGTGCATTCTTTGAGGTAATCGAAATTGATGACATCACTAGTCGACCTGTAGTTTGTAGCAAACAACCTTCACCGATACAGCCCATGGGACAAATGGAAATCCTTCAAGCTAAATTGAATGCGTTAAAGATACAGATATCGAAAGGAAACCCTTTGAATAATAATTTAAAGGGGGTCATTCGACAAGATTCGCATGAGGCCGACAAACCAATGAGATTACAGTTTAACTCTGTGCCGCTTACATGTTCCATTTGTCGTAAAGATTGTCCTATATCATCCGGAATATTACTGGCCAATTGTGGGCATATCGTTTGCTACGACTGCCTCATCAAACACATTAAATCAACTACGGATGATATACATTTCTGCCCATTCATCAATAAAACCTATAAATGCAATTCAATAATCCAATTTTACGAGATCGAGAGTCTGAATTCAGACGAAACAAAAACATTGATTAATAAGAAGCGCAACAATCGCGATACAAGCGTTCGTAGTCCCACCAAACGAAACGTGTGGAATTGTAATCAATGTACATACGAAAATAATTTAAATGCAAATAATTGCGAGATGTGTAAATCGCCGAAAACTATTCAACGTGATGCTCAGCACATCCAATGCATAAATTGTTTTGATTATTGTGATCAGGCCAACATTTTTATGGTCCCGAAATGTACTCACAATGTTTGTAACAATTGTTTGATGGTTTATTTGGAATACCAACTCAAAGGTGATGTGGATGCGGTCAATTGCCCAATTAAATTTTGTGATAACATTATGAAACAAAAGGAGATTCTGGATATGTTTATTCAACTCGATCAGTTTATTATTAAAAATCGAATGAATTGGTTTGGTGTTTGTATCCCATGTCAAGTAGTGCATCCAAACATTACATGTAAACAATTCCAGCATAACTTAAGCTTAAGTAACGATCCAGTTAGTGCCCGCATTACAGCAAAATACAACCAACTAGTTGCTACTGGAGTTGCAGCAACTTGCCCAAAATGTAAGCTAGTAATTATAAAACAAGGAGACGAGAAAGAATATTGTATAAATTGTGAAATGATCTTCGAACCGGAAACCTATTCGAAACGATGGCAGTGTGGTATATGTTGTAACTCAAACGATCGTGTTTCAAATATTTGTAAAACTTGTGGAAAGGAACCCAAAACTAAAACTGGAAGCAGTATATCGAAAGCCAACTGCATGTTCTGCACTTTGGAAGTAAAATTTGATGATGGCGTTGTATTAAATTGTTCTCACTTCTTTTGTAAATCATGTCTGGAATCGTTAGTTCGTACCAACGAACCGGTGGTTAAGTGCCCATACGAGCAAAACAATAATAAATGTATGATCCCGATCGAGGAGTACGAAATAAAACAAATTATGGGCAATCACATGTTTAAGCAATACAAGATTCGTTTGATTCGCGACGTTGCTAAAGAAACGGAAAATTCTGTATTGTGTTTGAATAAAAATTGTCCCGGTTGGACACTTAAGGATGATTTACACGATTCAAATTTATTTATTTGCACGGTATGTCACCAGCCCAATTGTTTATCGTGCGAAGCCGTGCACGCCGGTATGACATGTGCTGTTTACAATGATCCGGCGAAACGAGCCCAATTCTTAAAACCCAAACCAAAACAGTACGATGATCTTGTAAAAATGGATGCTGATCAAGTGATTACCAATACTGAACCGTTTGAGTGTCCCATATGTTATATGGATTTCGGTGTCGGTGAAGCTGTGGTGTTACGAGAATGCTTGCACGTGTTTTGTAAACCATGTCTTACGAATCATGTTACGCATACTGACGGAGTTGAGGCAAAATGTCCGTTTCAAGATAACAACTATCAATGCGATTCGATAATACTCGAACGGGAAATTAAAGCGATTGTCGATCCAAAAACGTACGAGCGTTATATTGAAAAATGGTATACAATTGGTAAAAATAATATTGAACTTGGTGTTCAGTGTCAAACGGTGAATTGCAATGGGTTTTGGGAAAATGATGGAAACATCAATGAACAAGAGTGCCCATTGTGCAAAGCGATTAATTGCTTAAATTGCAAGGCCATACATCCTGATATGAAATGTGATGAGTACCAAACATCAAATGAAACAAAGAAAAAATTGGAAGAGGAAATTGCACAAGGAATTGGAATGCGATGTCCAAAGTGCAAGGTTCATATATTACATCATTAATTACTGGGTTGGCAAAAACTAAATATTTTTTTATGCTTTACAGATTATCATTGTTCGTAGTTCGGGTTGCGATTGGTTGCAGTGTACTATGTGTCGTACTGAAATTTGTTGGGTTACTAAAGGTCCGAGATGGGGCCCAAAAGGTCATGGGGATTCATCAGGGGGTTGCAAATGTCGCGTGAATGGACGGAAGTGCCACCCAAACTGCATGAATTGTCATTAAGATTAAATAATTTTCCTAAAGTTATCTATTTTTTTAAATAAATGTTTTATCCTGTCCCATAAAGGTAGGACACTTCCAGGAATATTTATAACTCTAAGACATGAAGCAAAATTGTTTGTTTGTTTAAATTTTATCCTTATGTATGTAATTGCAACGAAACAGGAAACTAACTGAACACATATTGTAAACATTCTAATTGAATATCCTCAAAGATTAAAGAGTTGCAAAGGGTTTTGATAACTTTTTGGAACTGCTTTTCAATCCTTATTCAATTGGAACGACAGCTTTTGGTAAAAAAGATTTATCGAGAGGAATAGAACGAGAGGGTTCTGTTCAAGTCCGTCCAAGTGACATTAAATATGGCTGAGTTTCAGATAAGTGTGTGAAATCGGTCGATCAAGAGTAGAGAACCACGTTTCTAAAATGGGAACAGTTACCAATTTGTTCCTCTATCTGTTAAATCTTTCGTAAAAGTGAGAGAATTCAATTGATCACTAAGAAATACTAGATTCACTAGAGAAATAGTAGGGTTTCCGGCAAAAATATCAATGCCAACCACGTGGCATTTTATACCACCACTCGGAGGGAATTATGTCTGTCTAAAACTCACATTAAAGATATACCGTGCTCTATCTAATAGAAGCTGGTCTTAATTCGTGGCCTAAAACACAAGGTTTTTGAATAAGGTAGTCTGGAGCTGAGGAAAGCATCTGGAGGGCTATTATGAAATAAATCCGAGTCGGATTTTTCCGTTAACGGATATATCCGTGCTATTATGAAACTAAAAAGCAAAATCGAATCGGATTTTTTCCGAGTGCACAAGACAAAATCCGACTGCTATTTAGTTGACGTATTTTCTTTTCGATTGATCGCATTTTACCGTTTCATAATATTAAGCAAAAAGTTATCGCAATTTTAAGAATTTATTTTCTTCAATCGAATCGGATTTTTCCGTTAACGGATAAATCCAAGTCGGATATATTTCATAATAGACCCCCAGTTAAACAATCTAGTGCTAATAAAGCCGGATCATAGACATACATAGCAGAAATGATGGATTAGTTCGGGTCGCAACAGGTAAGCGTCAAGAAGCAACTTCAAGACTCCTATTATATAATTGTGCCAAGTCCTTATTGTCGATGATTCCAAAAGTTAATTACACCAATTGAAGCACAAGCAATAACAAGACTCGTACTCATACAGTAGAAAGCGGCGACCTCATAGACAAGTCAGTTATCTAGCATTAGCTATGGTATCCATTTGTCCTGGGTGGATCTCACAGAGGCCAACATTGCTATATATTTCGACGATCTAGCCTACCTAAAAATAGTGGCAATGAAATGAATTATGGTTATTTATTACAACATGACAATTTATCGAGAATAGATAGAAGCTTTTTAACAAGCATATCTACAATTACAAGAAGCTTTAAAGGTTTGCCTTTTTCTGCAATGACAATTAAACAACTTAATAACTGAAGCGAGGTTTACAAGACACAACTAGGATCATCTAAAGAGAAATGATCGGGATTCTCACACAGCGCTCTGGCAAATGTGAAGCTCAGTTTGAAAATAGTAAGGAGAATGAGAATCATCTTATGGTATTTATGCAGAAACGAATATCACAATGAGACCTGGGAACAACTTGAGAAATGATATACAACGATTCAACCACAAAATGTTCCTGTTTAATGAATATCGAGTTGGAGAGAAGAGGATTCGTTCAGAATTATAGGACATGATTGAGTTGAATTTAATTATAAAAAATCTAGGGGAAACGCAGCACTACATACACCTGGTTTCTGAAAGCATGGTTTTTAATAATTGAATCGTTATATCGTTAGCCTTCTCTACGGAACACACACTATCTCATATAGTCACGTCAGCAGAATACATCGCATCCGTAATGTTAACTCATTGATATGGTACGCACCATTATGACATATTATTTAAATCGATGGATCAAACTTCACACGACCCTTACCAATATGGATATTCTGTATTGGTTCCCAATGAAACTACAGTTGAAGTGTGCGGTTCCATGACAAACCCTTTAATGTCCAAGGATCTCGAGTAGGCACCTTAAGGGCAGGTTTCATTTTAAAAGATAAGCAGTTGTTCATCATAGATGTTGTATCCAATAATATCAGCAATTCATTGCACAGGCCATCTACTAACTGGTAGCAATCTACGCAAGTTTGATCCGAAAGCGAATTTTGCTATTATGAAAATCCGATATCGAAAAATCCGCTATTATGAAACTATAAAGTCAAAACGAAATCGGATTTTCCGAAAATCCAATGTCAAAATTCGACTGCTAATTAGTAGACGAATTTCATTTGTGTTATCGAATGTGTTCAATTATTTCAATCTACATAATATTTTTACGGCATATAAAAGAAAAAATTAAATTTAACATTATTTAAAATGTAAGTATAATATATTTAAAATATTTATATTTAAATCATAATTATAATTTAATTATTTATTTTGAATTTATTAGGGCAACAACTACTAGCGAACAATTTGATTTGCCTTTGAAAAATTCGACCAAACAGTTTCATAATAGGAAAATTCGCAACGGATCGGATTTTATGAAAAAATCCGATATCGAAAAAAATCCGATATCGGATTATTTCAGAATAGCCCCCAAATAAATAGCATCAAATAAATTTTAAAATCTGGGAGCTATTGTGAAAAATTCGATATTGAATCCCATTTCGAAAGCGGATTTTGCTATTATGAAAAACACAAAACGAAATCGGATTTTGCGAAAATCGATATCAAAATCCGACTGCTATGTAGTAGACGAATTTTATTTTGTTTATCGAATTTGTGTTTTGAATATTTCACCCACAGTTTAAAACCACAACAAAATAAAATTTAGCAAATTTCAGTGAACTACTAATTATTACACATTATTGCTTCGCGACGCATTATTCTTCACATTAAAATTCGCGACGAATCGGGTTTTTCGATATCGGCGGAGCTTTGACGAGCAAAATGGCTAGAATTTACACTTATGACAGTTGAACAGTGAGAAGGGAGATGTCAATGTGGATGTTTCCACAGATAACTGCGCTTTGTAAGGTAACACAGTAGGCTAACCGAGTATAAATACCACCCAAGACCATAGCTTTGGGAGTTAAAAACCAATAGAAACCGAAACAAATGGCAGTTGGTTGCGGAAAATCTTAAAAGTTCCGTCTCTTTAGCAAACTGAGTGGTTGTCAACAATTAATTGTATTACATAATTTTTTGAGATGAAATAGTTGTGACAACTCCATCGCGGGTAAGGAGACTTAAATCATTAATCAAAATTAATAAATAGTTTGTTTTTGTATTTATTTAATAGTTTTCATTTTTCTACAAAAATATAATTTTCAAATAATTACGATTCTTTTTTGTTCCGGAAATTACTTAAAACGTTCATATTAAAACTAAATCGTTATTTAACAACTAATATAAAGAATACAACTAAGACAGAAAAAAAACAAATTTAGGAAAAATTCATATTCAAGAATTTTACCGATTATATAATAATAATATAATTAAATTAGTAGTAAAACTAAAGTAAAATACTTTTTTTTATTTTTATTTTTTAATTGACGATTTAACGAACAGAATAAAATAAATTTTGTTACACATGCAATATAAATTTTGAAGTATGTATATAAATTTTATTGTTAGGTATTTATGTTTTACTACGAACACATCGAATCAGTCTTGAATCCTCATTCTCCGCGTCGTTGTTACTAAATAAATAAAAACACATTTTAATTAATTTATTTTTACCAATATAGTGTGTATATATATATAATTTTACCTGTGCCTGTATAACAGCAATATTGTTTATAACATCTTCAATCCTTTTTAACTTACTTACATCAGTTCCTTCTTTCAGGTAAACTGCATTTTGATTTTTTGGAGTTGGAGGGCGCGCCTTTTTCGAAGAAGCGCTATTAATTGTATTTTTTTCGCTTGGCTCATCGTCTTCATTGTTGGAGTCCTAGGAAATATGTTTGGACATCAATGGCAATAAAATTTATTTTAAAGATAATTAAAGGTAACACCAATATAAAAGAAACTAACTAAATTTATAAAAATAATTTTATGTAATGGGTCAAACGAAACGAAAAATTATATTCAATAATTAGAGGAGATGTGAATTACATAATAAATATATATACGCTAATTTATATATTATGTCAACTAAATTAGTGATCATGACATTATTATAAACTAATTATAATTCAACTAGATATTCTAATCAACAAAATACTACCATTTAATTTAATTATTACTTAATTAACGAACGTAGTACGACGAACACTGAAAGCCGTAAACGAGGCTAAATCCATTAGAAAGAATACATATATCGCAATCAACTAAATTTGATTTTTAAATTATAAAATTCAAATTAAAATAATTAAATTTCGAGGTCGAACACTGGGGGGACATCATCTGAACAATTTATTGTAAATAATAATTTCTTGTGTAAAACATCACCATCTTGCAGACAATCGGTCGTGGTTTTACATAAGGCATCAAACTGATACATTTTGAGTACAAGCTCGATCACAATATGGAGCAGATAATCTTGAAAAAATCTTAGAGTTAAGTTTAAACTCTTATATTGCCACTCTAGCACGTCATTCAAGAAATTATGATATAAACGTCTCGGCAAATCTCAAACTTCTAATATTGATTTGAATGGAACATAATTCCATAGAGAAATACGTCGTAACAAGAAATGAGGAATTTAAAGCCCTAGAAGAGTTTCGAGCAGCGAGAAATCGAAGATTGGCGTAATACAACCTGCTTAGTAATAACTTATTGAATAGATAATTTGGTTCTTTAGTTTTGAGTAGTTTTCTAATAAAAAACGTTAATCCGAAACTCAAAAACTAGTTACAACCAAGAATAAGCTATTAAGAATAGTCATATTCTCCTGAAACATACCAAACAAGACAACATCACTATGGAGGAAATGAGGAAGAACATATCCATTAGTTCCTATTGGAAATCGACTAATTTGGATGATAAGCTTATTATAAATAATTTTGTGATTTATAGAATCTTGCCTTTGAAAAATCTAACATTGAGAGGAGCCAGTGTCCTGTTTTCTATACTTCGCTGAATAACGCAGTATTCGTATGAGTAACCTTATAAACTCAGTTTGAAAGATATTGAGTAAAATACTAATACGGGTAATTTGAGACTAAATTTGATTTTTAACTATTATTTCCGAGCTTTGAAAATCGAACTTAAAATACTTAACTGGGACCACTTAACAGGATTGCTAATTTTTGGAATTGGAAAATTATTTTACTAAGTCCCCATTGCTCGGGAAAGGAGAGGAAGGCAAAATCAAAAATGTATAATAAATTCTTTTCCCCAATTTTAAACTAACTCTATTAGCACCAGAAGATTCTAACTTAACTTTCCAAATAGCAAACAGTAAAGTATCAAAGGAAATATTTGAAAATGCAAATGGATAAGATAATAAAAGCTGTGAATAATACTATTATTAATATTTCTACAACCGACTAAAACCTAGATTTCGCAATGCGTCGATGCCCAGAAAGAGGAATAAAAAAGCTAACCCGGTAAATGGGAAACGAAAGTTAACGTAAATGCAGTAAAAAAAGGTGACACAAAGAAATTTATCATCAGCCCTGATCTATGGAAGGTGTCCTATGACACTTTTTTGGTAGAGTATGCAGACGATATTGCGGTGGTTATAATCACCCGAGATACTGATGATGCACAAAGAAAACTCAACCAAATTATGAAGTTAACCACCTCTTGTCTTGTTGATCATAGTTGGACCATGGCTGCAGATTAAACAGAGCTGGTCCTGCTTATTTGGAGATATATTTGGTGCACCTGGGTAACGTAGATTGTTTGAGAAATGTAGGAATAAAGTGGCAACCGTACAACACCAGGGTGCTAAGGATTTGATCTCAATTGATCTAATGGCGGAAAAGAGGAAACTAATCTACACCAACAACTCACGATATTGTCGCGATATGCTAGCAGGAAAGATGGAAAAATGAAACCCGCGAAAAAGGAAAAACAGACTTATTAGTAACCTCCCTGCGAGGGCAGAGAGAAAACATTGGGAACTCAATTATTTTCTGACATAATTTTTTCTTTTACGGGTCACCATAAAAAAAGAAGAAACCCCGTCGTGCTTATATAGTAGAGACCTCGAAGAAGGGTATGTAAATCTAGATTACGAATATTACGCCAAAAACCTTAAGGTTTTAACTTATTCTGAAAAAACAACTCTTGGGTGCCGCTCTAATCAATCTAATTATTATATTGCGAGCTTGTTTGTAAACTAATTATGACTGACGATCCCTGAACCTTTACAATAGAGATATTAATCTACCCTACATCTGATTATATTTGAAATTTTCTGAGACATTCATAGAGGGAGATTTAGGTTTAATAATAACTATTTTAAGAGGCATATCACTATCGAGTTTTTCAGACTTAAAACGCTACAAAAACTATTACTAGAGATACATCGTAACCCCATATGATCTGATAAAAAATTTTGCGTTGGGGATTAGATTTTAATTGTATCTTGGATCTCTCATTACTCACGATAATAGTATGGGGGAGGATATCTGCGTCCACTTCTGAAAATTATGAATTCGCGGATAAGCTGATATTGTAGAAAGTGTTGATCAGACCCGTGGTTAAGTATGGATGTGAGAATAAGACCTTGATGGATGAGTCTGTTAAATGGCTTAAAAGAATACTTAGACCAGGAAAATTAATACAAATTTCTAATATCGTGCTTAAAATATAGGACAGCGATTACGCTTGCTGGGAACGAATGATACCGTGATCTTTGAAGGCAGAGCCGTCTATATATAGAGAATTGTTTACTACAATATGAAAAGCTGTCTCGTGATCGAAAGGACCAACATGTTCAGTTTTAGAGATTTTTCTGTTTTCAGAACAGTCATTCTGTTTAAAGTTATCACCCTTGTAACCAACATGGTAAATCAATTAAATAAATATTACACTTGGGTGCAAAAAAATCGCACATTGCTCAATTTTCCACAAAAGTTCAAAACTATCAAAAAATCCAATATTTGTTTAATTTTGTTTAATCCAAATTCATAGTCTGGTCCAATACCTATCCAGTGGTTGTTGTGTACTTGTACAAAAATGCATACAACAGGCTTTCGATAAAATTCTGAGAACTGCACACAGCCCAGCGAACGGGCCGAAATTGACCGCAGCCCAACGACAAGCCCGAGAATGGAAAAGTGCTGTTCTCTGACGAGTGCAGGTTGTGTTTAAATGGCATCGTATGGCGGTGGATCGTACATGTTCTGGGCAGGCATATCACGAAGACAGATCTTGTATTAATCACCTGAGCCAATACTGGCTGTCGATCAAGACTTTTCACGGTATATTGAGGAAGTACTCGTGGAGTACGTCGTACCTTTTGCCGGGTTAATTGGTGAAAATTATGGGACGACTTGAAAAGAGGGGTTCGAGCCAGAGATGTTACTCCAACGACTTACAGGAGCTGCACAGGCGATCGTAGAGAAATAGGATGCGATACCTCAATATTTAATGAAAACTTTAGCGAAATCAATGCAGGAAACGGAATATTTCTTATTAATAAAACCGTTTTGTTTAGTGGAAAATTAAGCAATGTGCGATTTTTTGCACCCAAGTGTTGATGGATTAAATCACTTGTTAAATATGAATACATATTCCAAACAAGCAGTATTTCGACTTTTAAGGCTAGATATTGTGTAGATACATTTAATAATATTTTATCGTTGCTTATTAATATTGCTAGTGCAGTTTGCCAATTAGCCCAGTTTAAATTGTGATGTTTACTAATTATAAAAAATAAATTCAAAAATGAAAATATATTTTCTATAAACTCCACTTACCAACATTTAATTTTTTTAGATAAATTTAAACTTTTAAATCGGCATTGTTATGTTTGTATAATATAGTTAGGAGATAAAACCAATAAATAGAATTGAAATAAATAATATTAAAAATATTTTTAAGATTACGTCCGTGCCATTTATTAACAATATTGTAAGAATCGCGAGTTTCGCTCAAAATACGTAGATAATATATAAATAAGATAAACGCTAAAAATCTAATTAAAATAATTAATAACTCGGTGAATTTCCATTTTAATTACAACTACCTTAAATTGTCTATTTTATAATTTATTAATTAAAAATTAAATTAATATAAGAAATTCACCATTTTTCTAACCATTTTTACCGGAATCTAGTATGTAATAAAAAGAAAAAGAAAATCAAAATATCAACAGCAAAAAATGAGATTACGTTATAATTTATAATATTAATTTTCTATTTATATATAATGAAAATTCACGAAAAACTATGTATTAATTAATAATATGGATGGCCGATTTGTCGAAAACAAAATTTATTGAATCACAATTCTTCGAACAGTCGAGGACTAAAATGTTATCTAGATGAATGGTTTAAAGAGTAGCAGAAATGTGTTTGATTTGAAAAATTGTGTTCCAACGAATTAAGTCGAGACAGTTCAAACCCTAGTTCCATCAATAAAATAATAATAATAATTTATAAAATAATTTTGTTTTATCTATAACACAATTAATTAATTAATTTGTTTCATTAATTTTTAAGGTCTCTATATTTGATGAATTTATTTATAGCTTGTTTCATCATCAAGAGACAACTTACGACGCTTAAGCGAACGACAGCCCCAGTATGCAGTAACAAACGCATCCCAAATACCCTCGAATTTGTGATATAGTCACAATGTGATCAAAATTCAATTAAATTTTTTTTATTTTTGATTAGAGATAAAAAAAAAAATTAAAAAAGAAAAAATTGTAATAAAATTTTTTTTAAACAAGAAACTTGAATCAACGTAAAGAAAATGAACGAAAAATCTTCGAGTGAAAAAAGTTGTGTGTGTATATATTGAAAAGTTGTATCATGTAAAGAAAACTTACCTTGCGAAATGTCGGCGTTGGCACCATTAAATGTGATTCAGCCTCACACTTGTGTTGTAGAAATGTGATACCTTCGTCCCGCCGTTTGCTATACCGATTTTCCCATGCGTCCAACAATCGATTGTAGTATCGCGGATTGTCGGTAAAATTAAGATATTTATGCGAGTTTGGTGCTGGAAAAATACGCTCCAGTGGGGCACAACGAGCCAGTTCATCTTCACTAATAATTAAACAGCGAATATCATCGGGAGTTAAATTATCCAAAATATTTGTAAGGTACTAAAAAATAAATAATTTATAATTAATTACGAACTCTTTTGTCGTAATACGCACACTTACATCTTCTCGTAGCACTATCGTTCTATTCCCATACATATTATGTTTAATTCGTTCGGCTTCCGTTAATTGATTTGAAAATATTCGCTTATCGTAACACAATGGTCCTTTCAAGCCTTGCGATGTAAGTACTTCGATTTGTTCCAAATTAGTAAGCTTAGGTGGTATCTGATACAATGCTGTATTTAAGAGGGCCCGCACTAACGGCCCCTTAACGTGCATATCTAATGGCGAGGCTGAATGAAGTGATGGCGAAATATTTACCTCCAACAACCATGGCACTAGTTCTGAATCGAGAATAACATCGATACCAAATAGTTCATAACAATTGTAGTTGCTATTGGTGTTCATTTTAGTCATTGCATATATTGGCCCCTCTCCCGCTAACACCGTTCGAAGCACTAAATTACGTAGAGCGCCCCATAATCGTCCTGTATTAATTCCCTGAGCTGCCAAATAGGTCCACAGCGATTTGACTGTCCATTTATGTCCTTTACAAGCGTTAGCATCCTCATTTTTGGCATAATTTTGCGATAGTTTATTAATACTGTAGTTTGTTAAGTGCATGTACCGATCATTTAACGTGTCTGATTTTTCACTGTACTTAACTGATGCAAATCTAGCTAAACCATCGGTATGCATATAAACACGTAGCGGATTTATCGAAGTAACTACTACATATAAGCGTAAATCAAATTTACTACCGTTTATTAAGAGCGGACGTTCGATGTATCTATTCGGTTGGTTTTCGAAATATATAATTAATAATAAATAGATGAACAAGGCATATCTATACTCACTTTTGTACTATTAAAGGCCGTTTTTTCGGAATTTGTGACCATCGATTCACCACCTTGATTCCTGTACCACGGGCGGCTGCCGGTGGTTTTATAATCCATTTTGTATTTCGTTGTTGATATTTAGGCCAAGCTTGTCGCAATATTTTTAAATCCTGTGGAATTATATAGGTCCTATAAAATAACAAGCATACAACCGGTTATAACATATAATACATAAACTATTTCTTACACCATATACCTTGGCATAAAATTAAATTCTTTTTTCCCGTGGCGTGTCATTTGTATTTGCAAATTACGCCACAGCCGATCTTTGCGTCCAATTTGGAAGGAACCTGGGATATGATTGATTTTTTGATATGATCGAATTGTCTTAAAACACGGACTTTTCATATGTTTCCCCCAAATTCCCATCCAATCATTTGTCTTCTTCAGTAGCTTGAAACCTGAATGCACTAATATTCGTCTCACCACAATCGGTGTTATAGTTGTTAGTTTCCATTTAAGTACTTTTGAAATAACTTCTGGCATATCTGGCCCATAATTGAGATGCGACGCAAACGTAATGTATGGTGGACAATTTGGAAATAAACTTGGCGATAGTGGTGCCTTCGATAAAGCACCTCCCGGAATACCCTCCGCCGATAGTGTTATTGAACACAACGCATCACCCAGCGATGGATCGTGATGATTTAAAAATTTAACACGATCATTTTCATCGTCGGATATTTCAACACCTTCCCCATCGCCAATATCAACAAAATCATCGTCATCGTCTTCGATGCTACTGCATTCGGCGTCCGAATTATCATTCGAATTATCATTGATCGATGATTTATCGGTTGCTTCACTGGTTAGCGGGGTCGAAATTGATTGTTGTACTGTTGGCGGCGATATAGATTTTGGTCGTGGTGATCCAACGTGTGATTTAATTTTGAATGTTGGCGTTGGTGAACGTTTTATTTTCGTACGGATTACACCATTAACGACATTTGATTTTGTTATTAATTTGACACCATTTTTTGTTAGATGATTATTAACGATAGCTGTATGATGTTTATTGACAATTGTATTCGATTGTAGATCGGGATTGTCTAATGCGAGCGGGAAAAAACCACCAGTCGTAGCTTTACCTACAGGCGAATCATCATCTCGTGCCCGCTTCAAACCACCAACAACCTTAAATTACACACAAAAAAAAAATAATTGTACAACAAAATATATAAGGCTATCATATTTAACTTACATTAGTATCGTCATCTCTACTCTCGGTACTAGTGGTCGGAGATGTTGCAAGATGTACTTCTTGCGGTTCTGATTCACTACGAGTTCTTACCCGTCTCTTATTCGAATCAAACAATTTATCAACTGGACTAGAACGTGATGGTGGTGATGGCTGTTGTTCGGGTGTAGTTTTATTCTTATCCAAACTGTTGGCAGTGTATCGACTTCGGTTTGCAGAATTTAAACTAGCATTTAAATTTTTAATCCTATCCCTATAATTTTCTAATTCTTTTATATATGTTTCGCGTAAATCTGTAATTTGTATAGCATTTGTTTCATTACGATAATCCTGTCCATTACTAAATATCCCACCCGAACTTCCTAGTATATTTTCCTTGAGGTGGCCATTAGTTACGGTTATAGCACCACCATTTCGTACCGGATACAAACGTTTATTTTCTATAAGTGGCGGGGTTTTGTGTTTCACAAAATGTCCCCGATTTGTCGATTTATTATGACTTGTACTATTTATATTGTTGTTTACTCCCGGGCTCTGTGTATCGAGCGATGAGCCAAACAAATTCGCCGGTTGAATACACTCGCTACGACATCGACGACGCAGTGTTACATTTTGTCGTGTTGGTTGGCCAGAACTTTGTTTATTTGTTGGATGATTGTGAAATGTGGTTGATTCATATGGATAAGCAATATTTTTATTGATTTCCATAGTATATTATAAAAACCTGAAACAAAAAAATTTTTGAATAATTAGTACAATGAACTAAATAGTCGGTCAAAGTTAACTATCAAATACACTAAGGTCAATGCCAATAAAATGAGTTCATCACTTTGATTTATTTCCAAACAATAACTTTACTAACATTGACCTGAATCAAAGCCACACACATGTACTTGTATATAATTTTGCAAATCTAATTAAATTAAAATTAACAAAATATATTTTATTAATAAATACATAAGAAATGAAATAACCTCACTTCTTAAATGACACTCACGTTTTCGTCTTATATACTATCTGAAGTAGTTTATATATATATATATTGTTTCTTACTTGTATGTATATACAACGAAGTATAACATGCGATTTGATGATGAATAGTACGTTTAATGGCGTTAAATTTACACACAAGATGATAAAAATTACATCGGCTGTATCAAAACTAAACTAATTCTTTGTAAAATGGTTTTCTTTCAATACAGCACTAATTTACTACTAAATTCTATTTTTTGAGATTTATAATTACAAAAATCTGTCGTTTATATCCAAAAGAATATCAATTTTAAATTCGGAAATATTTGGAATACAAAAAACTAAAAGTTTTGAAAGAGAGCTAAAAAACTATTACTAAAAAATAAAGAAGAACAAACAAAAACCTTAGAAAAAAATATTAGCCAGCTGAGAAAATTAATAATTTATAAATTCGAATTATAAACAAAATTTAAGAGAGCCGGCAGCAAACGCGGAAATAATATTATAAAGTTTTGGTAGATGACTACAGTCGTGATAATAAAAACGATTCTCTTGTTAAATCATAAACATGGTTGTCAGATAAATGAAACGTCATTCAATAAATTACGAGGTTGATCACTTACAATTTTTAATTTCTCTAACCTCTTGTACATGGTAAGATTAAGCAGCATTTGAGGTCTAAAAAATAAACATCCAGATCGAGAGAATACGATGATAATACGAACTTCACTTCGTGCAATGTTGCCATCATAAACAACGAGTTACAATTTAGCAACCTCGAGACTTTAGAGTGACCTACGATTATGACATCTATTATTAATAACTGACATATTTACTTTTCATGTTCAGCACTGTACATTGGTATAAAATCTGAATCCGCGAAAAAATATATGGTGGAAAACAAAATATTAAATCTTAAAACATAAATAAACTTGTAACTGTGTGTTGTTTAAGATTGATACATATTTCAGCAATAAGTAATGTAAATTATTTTTAAAGCATAACAAATTTACTATTTATAATTTTGACAGACAATGTCAATATTTTAAACACCCATTATATTATTGGCTTGATTTGATAAAAAAACGTATACACGAGTAAAATTCGCGAATTATTCATAATAAAAGAATGTACATGTGTACTAAAAATACATCCAAAATGTTTACAAAACTTAAGAAAAAGGAATTCTGCTGTAGATATTACATTTAACTGACGACTAATTAATTTATATATATATGTGTACATAAGTAAATTACATCTCAAGTATAATTACTTAGAATTTTAAGAATATCATCCTGAGAATTGTTCTTATTTTAATTAAATGCTACACAATAATAATAATTATTATAAGAAATTCTTTCGATGGGTGTAACATCTTGTATACGATTTCTTTACGAGAACATATATACAGAGATTACAAACAATAATATAAATTCTATTTTCATAACGATAAAAAAGAAAAAAAATCTTCGTCATTTTTCCAAGTGTGCACCGTAATAGTTTAATGTAGTCGTATAAGAACGAAATCTTCTATACTGATAATCTTTATCATCGCATCGTGACTCAAATAAAACAGAAAATATATGTAAACAATGAATATGATAATTTAGGTAAGAAAACGTTTTATTTTTCAGAGACATTTTCTCTTATGGTGGAAAATGTAATATTTATTGATTTAAATATAATCGAATTTTATATCGGTCGCTGTCTGAACTCCAGTTGAGACATCCACTCTCTGACGGACACTCAGTTCCGAAATCTGTTGTATCATGATTCAAAACAGTACAGTGGATATCAAGAGTATGAAGGACCAGAACAAAAGAAGACCTGCCCAAGATAATACCAAGCAAGATCCTCAAAATACATCTATCATAATTCAAGAAAGTCTGGAATCTTTAGTGATTTATTGTTCCAAAGATTTTGGAAAGCTGACCGGAGATGAGTTTGTCCCGTTTGTCCTGGTGCAGACCACCAAAGTGATAGTCCATATCTCTTTATGAGATAATAACGACATTCCTAGAGTGGAATGGAAACAAAAGTGGAAGCTGCACTCAAACGGATCAATAAATCAGCCAATACGTTTTATTTGTCATCTATGAGATTCACTCCATGTGAAGTACATCATTCAGATTCCCTAGTCGATACAAGGTAATTACCGATTCCACAACTAGTTAGGATGAAATAGTATTAGAATCAGCTTTAGAGCAACCTGGCTGCTAGAAAGGACGCAGATATGACTATCTCTGTAATTCATCTTTTACATATAGTAATGCTCTCAAACCAAAGAAGATTGATAATTTCACCTCAGGATCTGGCACCAGTCAGATGTCAGCATACTGATCAGTAAAGATCATCATATTGTCACCGAAGAGGTAGGATGGGTTGTTCTAGTCCCTTTTTAGCTTCGACACCATAGTGTCTGAGAGTACGTGGGCAGTTATATGCCGGCTCTCTTCCCTCCAGTGCCCAGAAGGCCTAATTTGATTGTTTTTCCCTGTTTGCGTTGCACACCTTCTGAGCCATAAGTTCAGGAGGCAGCAGATCCACAGCCATCTCAAGAGTTGCAGTGGATGTTCAGAAATTAGAGGTTTCCTACAACCCTACTCAATGTTCTAGGCCGCCAACTAAGTGCGATAAACGAGATATGTCAGTTACCTGAAAGGTATAACCAGTACATACGTCTGAGTTTCAAGCCACACGATTTACCAAATGATTGTTTGTATTTCCAGTAAATGTTACATGCTTTATTGTATTACTCATTCTTATATGTGTTTATGCCAAGTAATATTCCAATCTAACCATATCACTAAATACTTAACTTCTGAGTTTGAGGTGATATGAACCTCAAATTTTAGAAGACTTAAGTTTCCCAATAGTCCTGATCACTACACCAGGCAACAACTATCTTAGTCATTATTTGTATGTGATCACATAGTACACCCGTATATTTACCAACGAGTATAATGACGATGTCAATGGCTTAAGCTTGACACGTAAATCCGTTGTAGTTTAATTGGACAAGCAGTTAGTTGACCACACGCCACCTCAAGATCGGATACATAACTCCACCAAGAGGACATTCCTTTTGGGCGGTCACCGTATTTTATCACTTTCTAAATGTAATATAGTAAATCTCCTATGCCTCTCAGTTGCAGAGATCATCGCACGTAAGGAAGCGTTATCATACGCAACTTCGATGTCATGAAATGCGATTTTTCAATCCGTCCAACGACTTCACGGAGTGTTGTATCAACTGATTTATCTTATTGGTATGCGTGTTGTTTGAAATGTATAAAATTTTCTAATACAGCATTATTTTGAAAGTACATACCAACCAATTGTCTAAACACACTACCATGACTTTTCTTCACGATCTTGAACCAAATTCTAGATTCAAACTAGTTTTTAAGTTATGTCCAAGGTGGCGTAGGATGATTTTCAGACGTGGTAATATCCAGATGATCCATCGAATTTTATCACCAAGTTCAATCTCTTAAAAGTTGGTAGTTGGTGTGGGAAATGATTTCCATCGACAATATTAGAATTCTCACTTTTAGGAAAATAATTTTTCATTAGAAACCCTAGGTCTTTCTGATTAGTATTCTTATGAGGTCCATCAGGTTTCTTTTGAATTCCGATAGTAACCTTCATATTACCACAAATAACTCGATTGGGTTTAGTGATCGCCGTAAGGCTATCCACTTCCTTCCAGATCTCAATTTCGATGTTTTTCACTTCGGATGCATTTCTTGTACTCTTTTGTGAAGATTTGTTAAAGTTCCAATATTCTGCTACTCGAGGAGAAGTATAGTTTCGTGTCAGTTTCATCGGTCTCTCCAGTTCCCTGGTGCACCATGTGGCCTCAGTTATTTTATGCATAGATAGAGGACATTTCTTCTCATAGGCACTGATTAGTGCTTCTTCAAGCACGTTAGTTGCTCTTTCCATTCCTATACACTTTCTGATTTTAATTACTGAAGATATAAGTGACTGGTTGAGATGGAGTTTTCAATCAGTGTTTTTTGGTTTCTAAATTCTCTTATTTCAGGTTTATCGCTTATAAACCAGTTTATCGTCAGAAAGTATCATCTAGGATGATACTTTCTGACGTAAAGTTCATGAGGCATGACGTATAGTTCATGGGATTATCAGGCAGGATGTAATATCAATTACATCCTCCCTGATAATCCCATAAAAGTAGATCTTTTGCCCACATTCGAGATGTTTAGGATTTACAGTGCTGGGAAAAAAAAATTGGGCAAACAAATTTATTGCAAATTGGAGTCTTTTTTTGCTAAAATTACAAAACTTTTGAAAGTAATTTGTTTATTGTTTCATTTTAAATACATGTATGACGTAATTTTTTGAAAAAAAAAATTGACCTTCAGAACGAATTTGAGCCTTCTGTGTTAAAGCTTTTTGGCGAGACTTGCAAATTTATTTTTCAACAGGACAACGCTCCGTGCCATACCGCCAAAATTGTGAGTTATTAATTTTGAATTGTAGATGGACAAATTGGCTTTCTGATAAACATAAATATTCTGTTAAAAACTTGTTTTTTTTTCTTATCTCTTCATTTAAAGGTGAAAAAGTACTTCGAAGAAAAAGGTATCGATGTGTTGAGTTGGCCCCCGTATAGTCCAGACTTAAATCCAATTGAAAATATTTGGTCTATAATGAAGCTAGAAGTAGCAAGGAAGCGCCCAGAATCGATTGAAGCTTTAAAAAGTTTGTTGATGATGATTTGGGAAACCATATCTCCTGCGACTTTGAAAAATTTATCAAATTCAATGAAACGGAGGTGTATCGCTGTAATAAAAGCAAAAGGCGGTCCCACAAAATATTAATATTAAAGATTGAACTTTTATAAATCAATAAAACACAAACAAAAAAATAATAAAAGAGTGTTTAATTTATTACATTACTTTAACACCCTTCAACGTATTTTGAATATTTTGGCATTTTTCGGGGTTTTAACCCTAAATTGCAGGTTAATTTTTTTTTCAAAAAATTACGTCATACATGTATTTAAAATGAAACAATAAACAAATTGCTTTCAAAAGTTTTGTAATTTTAGCAAAAAAATACTCCAATTTGCAATAAATTTGTTTGCCCAATTTTTTTTTCCCAGCACTGTATATTGGAGCTGGTCCAGCATACGGTCTACACAAATTCCAATATTATTTTACTCGAGGAGAAGTTTTCTTGTCAGTTTCATCGATCTATCCAGTTCCCTGGTAAACCACGGCGTCTCAGTTCTTTTATGCATAGATAGAGGACATTTCTTCTTATAGGCACTGATTAGTGCTTCTTCAAGCACGTTAGTTGCCTTTGCCATTTCTATACACTTTCTGATTTTAATTACTGAAGATATAAGTGACTGGTTGAGATGGAGTCTATAAAGTTCCCAATCAGTGGAATACTTAATTCTCTTATTTAAGGTTTATCGCTTATTAGAGAGAAGGAGATGTAGCGATGGTCAGAGAGACTAACGTCATCTAGGATTTTCTAGAATTACACTTTCTGACGTAGAGTTCATGAGGCATGAGTTATATCAATTATATACTGCCTGATAATCCCATAAAGACAGATCTATTGCCCATATTCGAGATGTTTAGGATTTATATTGGAGCTGCCCCAGCATACGTGGTAGGAGTATGCATCGTATCCAGGAAAGATTGGGATATCATTACGGTTTAAGTACTCTGCTTTGGAAAACCGTTGTGTAGGAGGGTGAAAATCCGAATCATATGGGAAGTAAGTAAAGATCACCAGAACATCATGTCTAATACCTTGTTTCTTTACTTCAGCGACGAAGTAAGCTCATTGCAACAGAGCAACAGTAATTAATGTTATAACTAACAAATTCACAGACTCTAGGCGAGTTGTTTTAAGGTCCGTTCTATTTCTGAATTTACATTAATCTATTTTACTTGAAATCCACGTGGGTCATATACCTCATCGACACAATAGAAATACAATAATATACCCCCGAAGATCGTTTGTATCATTTATTAAAAAATTATTTTCGTTTTCGCGTTTAGCCGCGTTCAAATTTTAATTTATATCAACAAATGTTAAAAGATGAGATTTTTTATTTTATTTAAATTTTCAAGAAGATAATTTTTATTTAAAATAAAAAAATTATTTTATGTTATGAAAATTCTTTTGATTTTCATTTTTCAAATTAATCTTTAAAAAAAATAAATTTAGTGTTTATACTAGATTGAAATTAATCATGTTCCTGGAATCGCTTGGTAATATATAAAACGTGGGTTTTGGCGCGCAGACAATCTACGAACAAACTTATTGTTTAACAAGAGGTCGTTGATAATATTGAAATGAAAGTCGTATGACTGACGCATCTGGGAGCCTCTATAATTATAACAACGATTTCGTGTAATCGAATTGGTTCAAAATATTTATTTCCTATACTTCTTCGTTTATTTATTTAAAACTTTAAGATTACGCAAATGTAATCGAATATACATAAATAATTATAGAAGTGTTTATTGATTAAATAAAATTTTTGTATAATTATAAGGTCATAATAATTTATGATTTTCTCTAAATTCATAACCCATATAGTTTGTGTGTCGAATTAACACAATTTATTTGTCTGGGGGCTTTTGAAGTCACAAAATTGTATGCCAAAAATCAATCAATATACAAATAACATTTCTATCGTGCTATTTAAATTTATTGATACGAGTATATTGCAATTTTATAATCGAACCAAACATATTTATAGATTCAACATAGTTTAAACTATTTTAAAAAATACGATTTAAATCACGTATAGCACATTGAACTTGATTGGGCCAACTAACTGCCAATCACTATTTGGAGAATGTGCAGCAACTATACAACGTTTTCAAAAATTTGAACTTTAAAACAAACTAAATTAGAAATCAATCATGAGCATATTTTATGAACATAGTGGGGAATCCACTATGTTCATAAAATATAAACCACCTTGGTTGGGAAATACAATTATTTATATTCTTTATATGCACATATCACACACAAACCCCATTATATCGCGCACATGACAATAAACAGTAAAATATTTTCATTTTTCATTGCATACCAACATTCAAATTTAACAATTTTACATAATCATCACCCCATCAACAATCTATGGAAATCACTTTATAAATTTTTATTTCGTACCTTGTAGCACCACCTATAAATAACACACCAAACTAATTTATTTTTTTTTTTTTACTAAATTGAAAATCTGATAACAACACAATACAAAACTATCAGCATTAAAAATTAATTTTTAATTTAAAACCGTAAAACTGTATATAAAGTTGTTTTCCACTTTGAGGAAAATATTGAAATGAAAACAAGAAAGGAAAATGAGAAGAATCAAAATGATTCGAGTTAAATTTGTGAAGGCACAAAAAAAAATTGAGATAACTGTTTTTTGAATGTGTATGTATGTATGAAAATTTGCTAGATTTACTCACGAAAATACTTAAAGAAAAATAATAAATAAATTGAGAATTTTCATTTAACAAAAGATAAATGTTTGAAATGTTCCTTTTTTCTATTTACGCACAACGAAATGAAAATGTATCAACTCAACTGTCATCTTTAGTTTTTCTTTTTTTTTTCTCAACCATTTATCTAAGATTTATGCGCCTCATTCGAAATTAAATACTCGATGGGTGTGTAAAAAAGAAAAATAAAACAATTTTCCGACATGAATGTTCTAATTATATGATTTTGACATTAAATTAAATCGATATATGTGACTCAAATTGTAAACATTTGAAATTATATTTTAGTCAGTTAATTAAATTAAGAAAATTTACTTACTTCTTAATTACGATTATTCATGAACTTAAATACTAAAATAAACCGTGAAATTTTCATTTAAAAGAAAATATTAATTTTATTTTTTCCGAATAATTAAAAAATTAAAAAGATTAATGTGCCAATGAAAATTATGAATGTGAAAATTTATAATTATGATGAGTGTAAGCCAATCCGCATATGTTGTAAGACATGGATGTACATACATCTACGCCAATATTGATTTTTTATGTACTATAGAGGTGGGCAAAAATTACACGGCCTTGTCTCTTTTGTAGCATATGGAGATAAAAATATGTCCTATATTTTGTTTTCACTGTTGAACAGAAAAGAAAATGAATGGTAGAGCAGTAAGACGATACACTCGGGTTACTCAGTGAAATAAAGAGGTAAATTCTAAAGCTGAATTTATGACATAGGCCTATTGAAAGACAGAAATTTTGGCACGAAATTTCATGCATAATGTATCCATCAGCAAAAACGATTAGTGCAATTTCTTCACAATTTTCTACATTTATTGACCTACATATTAGCCTCATTGTCGCAATTACTTGACCAGACTAAATTTGATTTGTGCCAATTTTCCAAAAAAAACACTAGACCTCCCGCAAATTAATCACCAGCAATTTTTCATCAGAGGACTACCTCAACATTTTATCTATTTATATACTCACATTTACTATAAATACTAATAATTTACTTATATAGGGTGTTAATGAGAAATGTTAGGTGGACGATTTTGAAAAATTTTCATTGATGTGATTTTTTTTAGAAAGAAAATTGGAAAATTTGGCAACTTAACCTGAATGAATGAGTAATGAATGAATGGAAAATACACAAAAAAAAAAATAGACAGAAGAAAACAATTTTTAATGATTCGGAAATTATAAAAATACTAAAACGATACAAACGTGGCACGGCCAAATAAAAAATATAGCATTGTTGAAAGACGAGTGGTAACAGCTTGACTATTATTTTTGTATGATTTCACATTTAAAGTTATGTTTACACGGCATGTTAGAAATTCACTGTATGATATTATTTGATTAAAAGTTAAATAAATATTTCTTAATCATTTCATTAAACATTTGTTGCCGATTTAATCTTTCATCACCTGAATAAAGGTTTATACCACTAAGTAGAAGTGTTTCATCACTTATATATCAGATTCGAATTTCGATCATGCATGGAGTACAAAACTCATGGGTCATGGAACAATGTAATGTGAACAGAATTGATAAGATCTAATCAACTAATGAAACAGGATTTAACAAGATCTAATCAATTAATTCTATATTCTGTTTGACCTATTTAAGATGGACGCCTCTGACTAGATCTCAGTGAGACGAACGGCACTGATCCGATGGCCTAGTGGTTAAAGATATGTCTATAAAACGGATGGTACCAAGTTCATCTACCGATAGGAGTGTGATGCTAAAAGGATTTTCACCATCTCATTACGATCGCTGGTGTAAATAAAACATACATCCCACTGTTGCCTTTTGGAGTGTAAAATTTATGGACTAACCCATTTTTCTTGGAACTAAGCAATGTATAGATGGTCTACGAAAATCGGAGTCTATAGATCTCGATTTGGCTTTATCTATGACATAAATTTATGTATCAATATGCATCTTACAAAAAAGTTTGAAAATTTCAAGATTATGAGGATTTTGGGAAGTGAGATTACCTAACAGAAATACCATTTTCAAGACGAAGATGATGACTGATCTGACAGAAACTGAATTTGATAAGATCTAATCGATTAATATCTAGTCTAGGTTAAAACTTAATGGCATTATTTAATGTCAATAAGACGAATGCCACTGACCAGAAGGGTGGTTTATGCTTTGTCTATGAAGAGGCAGGTATCAAAATCGAATACCAATAAAAGTGGGGTGTATGCAGCATTTCAGCATCTGACTACGATCGGCGGTGATAATGACATCATAATCCTCTGGTTCATGTTAGAGTGCAGAATTCATGGGCCGAACCATCTCCCATATCAAGCGGAGCTCCCTTTGAAGTGGAGCTATGCAATGTGGAGATAGTATTACTTAAATCGGATCTATAGCCGTGTACCCTTTCAATTGGCCTAAATAAGGTAAATAAATAAGAGAACTGTGAGAGTTGGTAGTGCTTTTTGTCCCAAAAAAACATTGAAAACAATAAAATTTTAGATATTGTATCATACAAATTAAGGTTCTGGTATTTCCCAAAATGTAGGGTTGATATGGAAAGCGATTAACTCGACCCATATTAATAAAGTTTAGGTTTTTATGGGTGAGTTCCTCAAAAATATAAGAGATAAGGGTACGTATGATAAACAATTTTCAAATGAAATAGTTGCGTTATCTGTAATTCGCTAGAACTGTAGCAACACGACTCACACCATATATAGCCTATGCCAAATGAGAAAAAATTGATCTCTTCAGTCATACACTTATTCAATGTCAGATCTTGTTGAGTTGAGCAGACACTTTGTCACGACCTTTGTGATCACGTTGATAGTATCAACAAAACTTTGAATACCATATCGACGATAAATTATATTATGAAACATCAACCGTTCGATCAAATTGACCTGGATGTAGTGGGACCACTCTCACCCTCCGAATGTTTCAATATATGTACTTTTAAGTAAATAGATTCACAAGTTGACCGACCAAATGGCGCAGTGGTTAAAGCTGCAACAGTTAGAGCGGGAGATACCGGGTTCGAATTCCGATAAAGAAGCGAAAGAGGCAAACGTACGAAGGATTAACACTAGGACTCCTACACGGAAGACCTCAAAGTATACAAAAAAGAATTAAGAAAGGCACAAAGGAGGTCATGAAGACTTTTCTGATGGATCCTGAACTGCTTCTAGTTAAGAATCTTTGAAACTTCTCATCGAGACGCACTTTCCACTAAGCTTCGACGGCTCGATAGAGACTAGTACACGCACATTCACTGTGCATAAAAGATATCGCAACTAACGAACGGATCCTATAGGCGCTTGAAGGATTCCAACCCTATAAATCGGTTGGTCCTGACCGAATTATTTCAGCGGCGATTCAGAGCTCGATGATTACTCTCCTCTGGCTGGATGTAATTATCAAAGGGTGTTTAAACCCACTGCGGGGGTGAGCAGAGGTCACAGTGATCTTTATTTACCCAAATCACTTAAGATCCATAACTCTATCATCCTTTCTACTGAAACCCTTGGAAAGATTGTAGAACATCTACATAAGCTCAAAAATAAAGCGTTACCAAAAATAAGACCTAGACTCAGAATGCTTACTGTAAAGGAAAATCTGTGGACACAGCTCTGCACGCGGTAAGTACAATTGAGAAATCAATATTCTCGCAAGATTTTTGTATGGTGGCGTTCCCTGATATTGAGGGCGCCTTTAACAACGTAACGAAGGAGGTAATTTTGGAGGGTTTGTCGTTCCTAGGGGTGGATTACCTTGTGAGTTAATCAATCACAGTTTGGGTGATGGATGGTTAAATCGGGGCTGTGAAGGTGTCCTATCGCCTCTTCTCTGGAACATAGCAATCAATGGGTTGCTGTTAGAGCTGGAGAGGGAGGGGATCTTGGGGAGTTGCGCCATCAGACGTGGACTGACAATTAACACATCCAAAACTGAACTGGTACTATTTACTAGGAAATATTTAATATAAAATGCCGGTAGACTAGCTTTTACTGACAAGGCATTTCTTGGCGTAAACTTAGTTGGAAGCCCTAAATTTTGGAAAGAGTAAACAAGGTTACTATAGCCATGTACTCGTGCAGAAACGCCATCGGAGGAAATCCTAAACTGGTTGAGACATAATATGGTATCCTCGACTGATATAGCAATTTATGTGGACAGTCAGGTGGCAATCAAGTCACTGGAATCTTTTTCACTGACATCTAGAGTAGCGTTGGGTTGCCACTCGTCTCTGAATGACATAAGTGAGCATTTCAACATTCAGATATTCTGGGTAACTGGCCACTCGGACATCATGGAGAATTGCAGGGCGGACGAACTAACGAGGCATGGTACAACTCTCCAACTGCTATCGGAAAAGGTAAAGTTGCGGTGGCTCATTAAGGCACTCAAGACTATGCTTAAGGAGGCAGTAGCCGCAGCGAACGAAAGGTGGACGAACATTCTCTCATATAGGGTGGCAAGGCAATTCTGGTCATAGCTGGACTTGAACCGCTCAAAGACACTGATCTCCCTACAAACATGAACTAAATGCGGTCGTGGGGACCTTTGAACACTGTCTACTTTTGCAGAAGCTGTATGAACCAGGAGTAGGAAAAGACCACCTCCTTTACACAAAAGACATGAATATTTGGGTAAATTCTAAATGAACTGCCTCTCTAATCTCGAAAACTGTAAGGTGCGAGAGTTATCACGCTACATAAGTAGCTCAAATTGGTTCGCATAAGGATAATAGGGAATTGAGATCCTGTGGTATCACAATGGACCGTCGCCGGTCTAAGTGTGCTGTAGCAGCCACTCAACCTAACCTAACCTTTGTCGAGAACTCTTTGAGATTACAACCGATCAAGGCAACCTCTATAGCGATTATAATGTAACTGAGAAGTGCACTTTACATGTGCAAAAGTAACGGACCATTAGACTGTGATTGTGCAACAGTTACTTTTTCTTCTGATTTACATCGAGGTGATGGTCTTTCAAAATGTAACTTAGCAGGTTGATGCAGTTGCTTATTTTCAATATAAGCTAACCTAACCTAAAGACGCTATTTTTCGATAACTATGAAACGAAGCATAATAAAACCACGTTCTAGATTAAGATAAGATTATTTTAATCTTAATCTAAAATCGTTAGTTTTGTTACAGAACGAATCGATAAGTAATTAAAGAGTAAATATACGCTATTCACAAGTAGAAAAACGTGTACTGAGGTATTAGGTTTGTTTATTAGCAGAATTTATTAGCAGATCACAACCAAAACTATTAACCTTGAAAAAAAAAGGAAAATAAGTACACAAAGAGCTTAATCAAATAAATCAATAATAAATCGAAATAGTTTAGAAATATTTGTATCTATTTATAACAAATCGAATTATGTGTTCGAATAAAGAGCAAACTAGCAAGAAGCCATATTTGTAAATGCCATTCAACAGCAAAAATCGTCACCTCATCTCATCGCCAAATAACTTGTGATAATGAATAATATAAATTAATTAAAACTATTTATTGTAAATATACTTACACAATATATAAATACCAATTAAATTAATAAATACTCAATGATTTAAATATATAATTTGGCGTTTAGTTGTATATACAGTAAACCATCTATCGATTATAAAAACATTTTTTTATATTATGTATGTACTAGTTACTTAAAATATTATTTACTAGTATTGTATGATATACACTAATCACTTAATTTAGATAATTTAATAATAGAAACGTAATTCAATTATAAAGTGCTAAATGTTAAATACGCCACCGATGTTGCGACAATGAAACGTACAACATATAGTAAAACACTTCATTCAATAAATGAGAGAACACACAAATGATGAATAATATTTATACTAAATAATAGAAGAATTATAACGTAACGATAAATTTAATTTTGTTACGTTAATACAAAAAATGAACTAAAATAGAAGAAAATAAAAATGTATATGGTGTGTTGGTTGAGTTGTTGACGAATTTGCCCAATTTTGACAGTGTTTTAGAAATGCGAAAAGCGCGTGACGTGAACGCCAAATACAATGCATGCGGGTAACACTACTTGATTGAAGTGACATCTATTGTTAAATTTTGTTTCGTGTGACGTTTTGTGTTTTTTTATTTTAATTTTTTGTTTACATGAAGTACATTGCAACATTTATTTTTATTTTATCGTGGTGCAAACCGGGTAAGTTGATTTAATTTTGTTTATTAAATATATAATTGTATTTAATCTAATGTAATTAAAATAGTAGTTAGATAATAATACTATTACGTATTTAGACACGTAGCATACGATTTATGATAAGTGATTTTTGAGTTATATTGTGTTTTATTGCATTTTTATGCATGCCATGATTCATAGGTTGAATTTGAGCTGTGCCGTGTGCAAAAGTTCATGACTGCATTAATCTCGATATTATTAAGTCATGCAATCACCTTTTTCAGATGATTTCTATTTACATTCTAGTATATACTTAATATTACTATCGTGGGTGGTGATCTACGACGTAGTCACTTTAATAGAGGAAGATGAAACTCATAAAGCGATTCATATGCAGATGTTCTATGGACAACGCCATATGGCAATGCGGCAATGAAATGACAACACGCTGGCGTCAATGTATTTTAAATTTTCAGACGTTGGTCAGAAGTTCAAAACCTATAGAATACGGCGAAGTACCTTCCAGGAAAAACACAGCATTATATGCTTTCCGAAGTGTTCTGGTTGATCTTTTTCTATTACCTATATAAGGCAACTGTACCTCTTGTCGTTGAAATAAGTGCACAAACTGATATCTTACTAAAATGACAGAATCTAATTTTACCTGTTTTTGTTTCCAATCGTCCAAATTTTTTTGGGGCTCTAGGCTCTCGCTCACTTTTATGGTTCGCTTATTTATGGCTTATCATGTCCGATTTACGTACAATCCATCTGCACATTGCAGATCGCCCCATGAATTCTCTACTTCTGTATTGGTTAGATGAGTTCATTCATACCACCGATCGTAATGAGATGGTTGGTTAAAAAATTACCAATCGGAATTCGATAATCCGGCATCTACCGCTCCAACTTGCGCAGTCTTACTGCCCCATTTTACTAATTTTAAGATGTGTTTCAGTAATCAGTGTCGTCTTGTAGACTAGTTAGTAAAACGCAAAAAAATTTTATGGCCCGTGCCGTGTCAATTATGTGACTTCATCGGTTTCGATCACAATATTATTGTAAAATATAGAAGATGCCAGATCGCTTTTTACCTCGTTCTCTTTAAAGTTCGCATGTAGAAATTGACCGAGCCAGTGTACTCGCTGTCTTTTGATTTCATGTATCAGGAATTCTCACTATCTCGTTATGAAAAAACTCGGTATGTGCAATCAACGTCACGTTTTGGGCCATATATCGCACGCATAACTCTCCTCTCGAATGTTAGAAATCATCTTTCGTACTCATTCTTCAAGCTCCACCTCTCACATCATATATCGCGAGTAATGAGATATCTAAGATACTTGAATCTTATCACTCCTTCAGACGTATGGTTACTTCTATTAAAACCAATAATGTCGAATAGACAGTCGCACACAGTTACCCCTCTAAATATCAAGAGCTCTGAATTAATGCAATCAACTGCAGTGGAGCGATTTTTCTTTAAAATCTGCATGGCCATGGAATTCCTCATAGGATGCATCTTTTACGAACACCTCTGCAGTTTGGATTTGAGGGTATTCAAATGCAGCTTGTGATGTGAAGAAGGTCAGCATGTGACATATTTCAAGTTTTCTCCTTTAAAGAAATCACGCAGATTGGGCTCAAGACAGTATTCCTCTCTATCAAATCAATCATTTTTCACTATACCGAGAGTTTGTTGGGCATCACCGACAACCGAGTTTTGCAATATTTCTCAAATAGTGTTCACTTCATCAGACTGCTAATAAGATTGCAAAATGCTATTACTGACAAGATCTTGATGTTTTTGTTGCGTTTCTTTATTTATGAAACCTTCACAGGAGAATCGCGTTGTATATTCCCCTGTCTTCTCTGACTTGTACGAAGATGTCCATCGAAGCTTTGCAATGACCAGTTAATGATCATTGCTAAAAATTTTGTTGAAGTCCGATACGATCTTACATCTTCGACAACAATAGATTGTTTAATGAGGAATGAATGTACTTTTCACTTTGCTATCATAACAATTGCTAAGACATCATTCTTTCTCCATTTTTGGTCACAGTTTCTTATATGATTACATAAGTCTCAGACCTATATATTTATATAAGTCAGTCTAATTTCTTTCTGCCAGCCCCAGCATTAAAGTCACCAATTTGACATGGTGCTCCGGTATAGAGCCCATCAGATTATCCATTTGACTGTAAAATGAGTATCCTAGGGTGGGCTTTCATCAGTGGGTGCATGTTCATAGACTATTGACATTTTTGCTACTCGCGTGTGCAAGCGCAGATTACGCATTCGATTATGGACTGCTTGGAACTTAAACGCAGATTTCTAATAACAGAGGTTTATTACGAATGTAGGTCGTCAGCTCAGCGATCAGATTTAGTTGGTGACGTGGTATTCACTCATAGGGTTTAGTAAATTGATCTAAAATTTTGTAGAAACTTACCTCACTTACTTGGAGTAATTCAACCTATTTGATATGGCTTCTGCACGTTGAATAGAAGAATCATAGCCAATGGCCTGATATTAAAGACACCCTTCAAAACACTGATATTGTAATAACATCAATTACGTTTCATCTCTTACGTGATCCTGACATTTTAACTACTGCACCATTTGGTCGATAAACTGCGTTTATTACACCATGATTTACCTGTCATTTTAAATAAATTAGTAAGTCTAGTAAATATGACAGCGAAGTTTAATAAAATATTACTTTTAATTGTTTTATAAAGAAGAAGGAATTATGGCTTTCCATCTTAAACTTTTCCAATCGTTAGTGATGATACTACAGGTCAAACCTATGAAAATTATGAAACCGTCCAACTATAGTGTAATGGGAAACAAATGTAAAAGCTACTTGAAACACTGGTATAATTTAGGTAACTGTTATCCCATATCTCACAACAATTCTATGTACGTATAAGTTATTAAGAAAATATTTGAGACTTAAATAATCAGTGTATGTACTTGTCATATGAATTATTTTGATTGATTATTTCCAATTTTTTCCACGTAATCATTAAGTATGTTACCACAATTACTATCATTATGGTCACCTCTTATCAGTTATATATGGTATTAAACCTAGTGTATTGTGACTACCTTACATGTTAAAATAAGCGTGTACTTACTTTGATAGCTAATCGATTTCATAGTTTTAGAATAGTTTTGGTAAGACAAAGTTATACACAATATTAATTTGTAATTAATTTATATTTGTAAAATTGTAGGCGATAGATCCAACATGAGATTGAGCAAAACTGATCCCAATTCGTATTCAACTCCCGAGGATGTTGTTATAACACACGCTGATCTAGATTGGACAGTCAATTTCGACCAGCAAATTCTTAAAGGTTCGGCGTTGTTAAAGTTTAATATCATTGCTAATGTGATAACATCGATTGTAAGTATAAAACTGTATATAAAACTATGTTTGGTGTATTAACAGTTTCGAATTATTTCTAGAAACTAGACGTAAATGATGTTAAGATTGATGCGATTACAATAAAAGCTAAAGCTGGAGATATTCCTGTATCATTTTACATCTCCGACTATGTTAAAGATATCGGGTCTAAACTAACTATAGATTTGCCGAGTCCGACAAGTGGTTCGGTTGATATTTTAATCGATTATGAAACATCGAAAACTGCTTCGGCATTACAATGGTTGACGCCAGAACAAACATTAGGCAAGAAACATCCGTATCTGTTTAGTCAATGTCAAGCAATTCATGCCCGATCGATACTCCCGTGTCAGGATACTCCGGCAGTTAAATTTACATATAATGCAACTCTAAGATACCCAGCCGAACTGGTGGGCTTAATGAGTGCCATTATAATCGATAGTGAACCGGGTGTTAGTCGATTTGAACAATCCGTTCCCATTCCAAGTTATTTGATAGCAATTGCAGTTGGTAAACTTGTTAGTCGAGTATTAGGTCCAATTTCATCGGTTTGGGCCGAAGAAGAAATTATAAATGATGCTGCATACGAGTTTGCCGAAACCAATAGTATGATTAAGGCGGCCGAATCGATTTGTGGCCCTTATGTTTGGAAGAAGTATGATTTATTGGTTATGCCGCCCAGTTTCCCATATGGTGGAATGGAAAATCCGTGTCTTACTTTCGTAACGCCAACATTGATTGCTAAAGATCGATCACTCGCGACAGTTGTTGCACATGAAATTGCTCACAGTTGGACTGGAAATTTGGTCACTAATCGAAATTTTGAACATTTTTGGTTGAATGAAGGATTTACCGTGTTTACCGAGGGTAAAATCGTTGGATTGCTTAAAGGGGCAGATTATCGCGATTTCCATGCGATTCACGCACTAAGCGAATTATCATTTTGTATCAAATCGCAACTCTCCGATACTCCTGAACTGACAAAATTGGTTGTCGATTTATCAAATATTGGTCCAGATGATGCATTCTCTTCGGTACCGTACGTTAAAGGTATGACGTTTTTACGATATATTGAGGCGTCGCTAGGCGGATCAGCTGTATTCGAACCGTTTTTCAAATTTTATTTAAATAAATATAAATATCAAAGTATTCTTACAAAGGACTTTAAGAAGACGCTGTACGATTACTTCAAGGAAAATGACGAACATTTAAAAGTGTTGGAAGGTATCGATTGGGATTTGTGGTTAAATGGAGAAGGAATGCCCCCGATAATACCAACGTAATACTAATTTTGTAAGTTGAATTTGTTACGTGTGCTAATAATTTTTAATTAAATTCCAGATATGATCGAACTCTAGCTGATCGTGCACTAGAGCATACGAAACTGTGGGCAGACGAGCCACTCAGCGAAATAAAAATTTCTCCGGTGCTAAGCAAAATCTTATCCAGTGTCTTAATTATCGAATTTTTAGATAAACTTTTAGAATATAAGCAAATCGTTGACCTGAATGCGGACAAAGTTGAACTACTTTCTCAGACATATGGTGTGGAGAAAACTGAAAATGCAGAAATTCGATTCCGCTATCTGCTATTGTGTATCAAAGCTCGATTGACACCCAAATTGGAAGAAATACTTACTTTTGCGAATAGCAATTTCCGAATGAAATATGTTCGACCATTGTATCGTGAATTGAACCAATGGCCAGAAGCTCGAGGACCAGCTATCGAAAATTTTAAACGCGTTAGAAATCAAATGATGAAAGTTTGCGCTACATCGATTGCTAAAGATTTAGGCTTGGAATAAACGCGCGATGCATTGAATTATATTTCCAGAGAAATAAATATTTTTAAATTTGTTAAATTATGAAGTTATTATTTGATCACCGGTATTCCTAGATTTCAAGCAAGCCTTTAACTCGCTGAATCGAGAGAGACTATGGTATGCGCTTGAATATTTAGGAATACCAAACAAATACGCACATCTGTTTAAAATGGCAGTAACGCAGTCACAATGCTGTGTCAAAGTTGAGAACAGGCTGTCGAGAATTTTTGCAATTACTTGTAGTGTTCGACAAGGAGATGCGCTGTCCCCGATACTTTTTAATCTAATGTTGGAATATGGTACTTCCTTCGTAGAAGTAAAAGACCTCAAGACAATATCTTATTCCGAAAATCCAATCAACTTTTTACATATGCAGATGATATTTGTGTGATTGGAATAAATAGCAACGGAGTGAAAGAGATATTTGTTCCACTGGAACAGTATTTAGCTTCTGTTGGTCTCAAAATCAACGAGTCCAAAACCAAATACCTGATCTCGGGTTTTCGAGACCAAGACGCAATTGATTTCAGTAGTGGTACCCACACGTTTGAAGGTGTGATGAGATTCAAGTATCTTGGATCTTACATTACTCACAATAATAGTGTGGGAGAGGATAACAAGGTTCGCCTTGTCGCTGGTCATCGGGCTTTATATCCTCTACTTGTTTATATATTTTGAAATCGAAAGATACAGCGATCTTTGAATGGAGAGCCGTGTTTCGGTAGGCGAAGAGGTCGCTGTCGACGACGATTGCTTCACGGAGTAGCATCTTTCGGTTGTTTGCAACCAACAGTATGAAGAGCGGGATCGTGACCGAAACCGATGGAGTCAGATTGTTGACACGGTATGGGCCAACAATGGCCTGTAAAAGCCGTTAAAAATAAAAAACAATTATTTAATTTGTGGCGAGTCTCTTCAACTGTCGTGACATTAAATGGGTACTATAATTTTAACAACAGGTTGGCATTTTATGGTGCATAATTTTAAAAATTTAGTTGGCTACATGAAACAATTTTTACTATATATATAGAAGTAAAAATTGTTTTTGCTAGCAGAGAGAAAATAAAGGAGAAAAGAAAGAATTGTCTTGTTAAAGACAAAGAGTAAATCTTGTTTTAAATTTGTATATTATATGTGTTTATTTGTTTCATTTTGTTAAATAAAATCAAAGATTATTTTACATTAAGATGACCCAACCAAAGCAAAAATTTACAATATGAACGATTTTTTTTTTGTTTTTTCTATAGAACGGAGGTACCCGTCACTATGTAGCTGTACCCGGCATATTTTTTTTGTATTTTAAAATGTTACTCTGATTAAACTATCTTTATAGTATTTTATGCCCTGTGGGTGGGGGCAACCATGTTTCGTAAATATTTCGAACGAAACATGAGATCCATAGAATACCACCACAGTATCCAGAGCTTGTCGTAGGAGGCGACTAAATCTGGTTGGATCGCTGGGCTGACGACCCGCATCCGTAAAAAACAATAACAGTTAAAAATGTCAACAATAACAAAAAAATCGGATACCGCCTAAATAACAATGACCCCCCGCTTAAGTACCCGGATACGAGATTGAGGATCAGCACGTGGAACGTGCAGTCACTAAGAAAACCTGGCGCGTTGGACGGCCTTATCACATGTATGAAGGAGTATCGGCTGGAACTCGTAGCGCTCCAAGAAACTCGATGGCCTAAAAGTGGAGTCCATGTGTCCCAAGGCTATACGTTGCTACACAGTGGAGATGACCTCGGAAATCTTGGAGTTGGCTTTCTCATTGGGCCGCAGGTAAAAAAGGCTGTGTTGGACTTCCAAGCAGTCGATAATCGAATGTGTAAGCTTCGCTTGCACATGAGATTAGCCAACCTGTCAATTGTATGTGTGCATGCGCCCACTGATGTAAGCCAACCCCAAGATAAAGACTCATTTTACAATAATTTGGATAATCTGATGGGCTCTATACCTGAGCACGATATCAGATTGGTGATTGGTGACTTTAATGCTAGAGCTGGCAGAAATCAGACCAACTTATGTAATAACAAAGGTCCGTACTCCCGACACGAAACTGCGACCGAAAGTGACCATTTTATGGTTGCTGCAAAGCTACGATGGAAATTTTCGTACAAGTCAAGGAGGACAGGAGAATATAAAACGCGATTCTCCTGTGAAGGTCTGATAAATGAAGAAACGCAACGAAAATACCAAGATCTTGTCAGCAATAGCATTTTACGATCCAACTACCAATCTGATGATGTGAACAGTGTCTGGGAAGTATTGAAAACCTCGGTTGTCGATGCTGCCCAGCACACTCTCGGTATAGTGAAAACTAAGCCCAAAAATGATTGGTTTGATGAGGAGTGTCGTCTTGCTGTTGAGCAACGCAATATAGCCCACAATGAAGCGCAGACTCGGTTTACAATTGCAAGGAAACACAAGGGAGTTCTTGCTAGGAGGACAGCTAAACGCATTTGTAGACAGAAGAAGCGCGAATGGTGGAAGGCCAAGGTCTTAAGAGTACAACAACTCAGCAATGAGCACAACTCGCGTGGTTTCTTTAAAGGAATCACCGAATTGCACCATACCTCAAGATCTCGGTCAACTGCCATTCGGGACCAGGATGGAAACCTCTGTGTTAACGTCGATGCGGTACTCGATACATGGCGTGAACATTTTTCTGATCTACTTAATGTTCCACATGTATCACAAGCTGTATTTGAATACTCTCAAATACAGACCGCGGAGATGTTCATTGAGGATCCATCCTATGAGGAATTCACAATGGCCATGCAGAGATTAAAGAAAAATCGTTCACCAGGGGTTGATTGCATTAATTCAGAGCTCTTGATATTCGGAGGGCTAACTTTGTGGAACTGTCTTTTCGACCTTGTTCGATTGGTATGGCGAAATGAAGTTATGCCTGATGAATGGAAAGTGGCCGCGTTATGCCCAATATTCAAAAAGGGTGATCGCATGAAATGCGAGAACTATCGCGGTATAGCTCTCCTTTGCACAGCATACAAGTTACTGTCATACATTATCTTGGGAAGAATTACTCCTCTGGCGGAGGAAATTGTCGGTGACTACCAAGGAGGATTCCGTCCAAATCGGTCAGTCACTGATCAAGTTTTTTCGCTACGGATGATTCTTTCCAAGTACTACGAAACATCTCGCGATGTACACCAGGTATTCCTAGATTTCAAGCAAGCCTATGACTCGATTAATCGAGAGAGGCTATGGTATGCGCTTGAATATTTAGGAATACCAAAAAAATATGTACATCTCTGTAAAATGACAGTAACGCAGTCACAATGCTGTGTTAAAGTTGAGAACAGGCTATCGAGAACTTTTGCAATCAATTCCGGTGTTCGACAAGGAGATGCGCTGTCCCCGATACTTTTTAATCTCATGTTGGAATACATCCTTCGTAAAAGTGAAACACCTCAGGACAATATCTTATTCCGACAATCCAATCAACTTCTTGCTTATGCAGATGATATCTGTGTGATTGGATTAAATGGCAACGGAGTGAAAGAGATACTTGATCCACTGGAACAGTGTTCAGCTTCCGTTGGTCTCAAAATCAACGAGTCAAAAACCAAATATCTAATCTCGGGTTTTAGAGACCAAGACACAATTGATTTCAGTAGTGGAAACCACACGTTTGAAGGAGTGATGAGATTCAAGTATCTTGGATCTCTCATCACTCACGATAATAGTGTGGGCGAGGATATCAAGGTCCGCCTTGCCGCTGGCAATCGGGCTTTGTATCCTCTACGTCCACTGCTGAAATCAAAATATCTTGCAAATACGGATAAGCTGAAACTGTACAGAGTGTTGATCAGACCCGTTGTCATGTATGGATGTGAGAGTTGGACCTTGACGGATGAGTACGAAAGATGGCTTCTAACATTCGAGAGAAGAATCATGCGTGTGATATATGGTCCAAAACGCGACGTCGATGGCACTTACCGAGTTCTTTTCAATCACGAGATCAGGAATTTAATGCAAATTCCTGATATCGTGCATGAAATCAAAGGACAGCGAATACGCTGGCTCGGTCACGTTCTGCGTGCTGATCCGAACCGAATGATACAGCGATCTTTAAAGGGAGAACCGCCTTTCGGTAGGCGAAGAGGTCGCTGTCGGCGACGATGGCTCCACGGCGTAGAGAGCGATCTGGCATCTTCCAACTGCTTGCAACAGTATGAAGATCTGGCTCGTGATCGAAACCGTTGGAGTCAGATTGTTGACACGGTACGGGCCAATAATGGCCTGTAAAAACCGCAAAAAAAAAAAAAAAAAAAATAGTATATAATCTTTGATAAAATTCATAATTATAAGTAAACTTTTTACACAAAAGAAATTATAATTAGCGAAGGTCCAACAAATAAATAATAGATTGGTGATAATTAAACTGCCCAACACAGAGCGGAATATTTAATAAATAACAACCACACATACTCCATAGATTCATGAAAATTTTCGAATTATGTTGGCTTATCGTATACAGTTCCCGAATATTTTTAATCGCGATATCGAACATTATTAGTATTGATTAATCTCGTTGCTAAATGGTAATTAATTGAATTACTTATCGTTTCGTTGTGTAAAACATTATTTTGTACATGCGTTCTCTCAGTCTGGTTTAATTTGAAGTACCTAGTTTGGAATTTGAGTTGGAGAAATTGTGCACACATTTATTTATTTTGTTATAGATTTAAACGTAACGTTTCGTCATCACCAACATCCAGAATGAGATTAGGTAAAACTGATCCGAACTCTTATGCGACGCCAGAAGATGCTGTCATTACGCATATTGATCTCGATTGGACGGTTAACTTTGAGAAAAAAATAATTCAGGGATCAGCATTGCTGAAATTTAAAATAATTGCGAAGCAAGTCGATTTGATTGTAAGTAAAAATTTCGGTTTAATAATTCTATGATATTGATTATAAATGTGATTTATTAAGTTTTTAGACGTTAGTGAAATGTGTATAGAAGCAGTTACGGCTAAAGTAGAGGCTGGTGATATCGCATTAAATTTTTTTATATCGGATCATGTTAAAAACATTGGATCGAAATTAACAATTGATCTACCTTGTCCGACTAGTGGTTTAATTGACATTCTCATCGATTATGAAACATCGCCGAACGCTTCTGCCTTACTATGGTTGTCACCTGAACAAACGCTGGGAAAACAAAATCCATACCTATTCAGTCAATGCCAACCTATACATGGTCGATCAATAATTCCGTGTCAAGATACGCCAGCTGTAAAATTTACGTATACAGCAGTGTTGCGGTATCCAGTCAATTTGGTTGGTTTAATGAGCGCCATTGCCGTTAAATCAGAAGAGGGTGTAACAAAATTCGAACAAACTGTTCCAATTCCGTCTTGTTTGATTGCCATCGCAGTTGGTAAATTGGTGTCGCGACCAATAGGACCAATCTCATCTGTTTGGTCCGAAGAAGCGTTGGTTGATGATGCTGCCTTTGAATTCACCGAAACTAATCAAATGATCAAAATTGCTGAATCGATTTGTGGTCCTTATTTATGGAAGAAATATGATATTCTGGTGATGCCGCCCAGTTTTCCATTTGGAGGCATGGAAAATCCATGTCTAACATTTGTTACACCAGCACTAATTGCTAAAAATCGTTCGCTCGTCAATGTCGTGGCACATGAGATTGCTCATAGTTGGACTGGAAATTTAGTGACTAATAAAAATTTTGAACATTTCTGGATGAATGAGGGATTTACCGTATTTTTGGAAGGTAAGATAATTGGTGCACTAAAAGGACCAAAATATCGAGATTTACATGCAATCAGTGAAGCAAGTGAACTTTACCACAATATTAAAAATCAGCTAAGTGATACGCCGGAACTAACTCGACTAGTTGTAGACTTGTCGAACTGCAGTCCAGATGATTCATTTTCGCTAGTGCCTTACGGAAAAGGGATGACATTTTTACGTTATATAGAAGAATGTCTCGGCGGTGCTGAAGTATTCGATCCATTCTTACGTTTTTATATCAACAAATATAAGTATAAAAGTATCGAAACGGAAGATTTTCAAAAGACAGTTTATGAGTATTTCAAGGATATTCCGGAGAAATTACAGGCATTGGAACAGATTGACTGGGAGTTATGGCTTAATGGTGAGGGAATGCCTCCAATAATGCCTAATTATGATCGTTCATTAGCTGATCTTGCTATGACTCACGCCAAATTGTGGGCCGAATTACCAATTGATGAAATAAAAGTTTTTCCAGTCATCCATGAAAAATTGGAAAGTGAGGTTATTGTGGAACTGTTGGATAAATTACTCGAATTTGATGCAATTGTTGAATTGAATGCTGAAAAATTAGATTTACTTTGGTCTACTTACAACATGAAAAATGAAGGAAATATAGAAATTCATTTACGATTTTGGCTTTTGGTAATTAGAGCTCGTTTAATCGATAGACTTGACGAAATTTTGGCGTTCGCGAACAGTTATTTTCGTATGAAATATGTACGGGAAATTTATCGCGGTTTAGCAAAATGGCCAGATGCTCGGGATGCGGCAATTGATAATTTTCATTTAGTAAAAAATCAAATGACGAAAGTTTGTGCGACCAATTGTGCAAAGGATTTGCAGATCACTTTAGAATAGATTCGTTCTAATGTTATTTTGCTCCAATAAAAGCTTTTCAAATAAAAGTATTTTGCGTCTCCTTATACCTTTAGAAGCTTTTGCGAAAATACTTCATAAACCCAAGAAATTATATTTACACATCTAATACAACGACAAGTGAAATTATCGGCTTGTATCTATCTATACTCGTTATTTATTGTTTACAACTATAAAGGCCTGGTCTGACAAACCATTAACAGACTGCATTTCGTACTCTTGCACTGTAAACAAAACAGACAAACTTCCATTGATAAGATACGATTAGAAACACATATAGTATTGAATTTTAATTATTTATACAGAGATAAGAAGCCTGCACACATATGAGAAGAAATGTACATATATTGTTTGTTATTTTAAGTCGATAACTCGTTTTTATCGCGTAAAGTATTTATATCAACTCCGAATTGGTCGTCATTGTGTTTAGTTGTGGTTAAAATTTCAAGTGAATAACACAGTTCATTGTATTAATTATGAGATTAGGAAAAGTTGATCCGAGCTCGTATGCCGTGCCTGAAGAGGTTGTTATTCGGCATATTGATATCGATTGGACGGTTAATTTCGATAAGAAAATCATTTTTGGATCGGTTATACTAAAATTTAAAGTCGTCGCTAAAGAAATCAAATCAATTGTAAGTTGATTCATAAACTCGTTTTATATATACTCGTATTCATAACATAAGAGTCTTATGTAGTTTTTAGATATTGATGAGATTAAAATTCACGAAATTTCTTTGGATTGCGTTAAACTAGATTACGTCATTTCTGATCATGTCGATCGTATTGGATCAAAATTGACAATAAATTTACCAGCAGTAAAAAATGATTTTTTCGAAATCTTGATTATATACGAAACATCAGAGACAGCTTCGGGATTGCAATGGTTAACACCAGAACAAACGCTAGGCAAAACTGATCCGTATTTATTCAGCCAATGTCAACCGATTCACGCTCGTTCATTTCTCCCATGTCAAGATACGCCAGCTGTAAAGTTTACTTATGGCGCTGTTTTACGCTATCCATCAAATTTAGTTGGTTTGATGAGTGCAATTGTTCATAAAACGGAGCCGGGCTTAACTAAATTTGAGCAAAATATACCAATACCGAGTTATCTAATCGCAATTGTAGTCGGTAAACTTGTGTCGCGAAAACTAGGTCCAATTTCGTCAGTTTGGGCAGAAGAAGCGTTAGTTGATGATGCAGCATATGAATTCGCTGAGACGGATAAAATGATTAAAGTTGCCGAATCGATTTGTGGACCATACATCTGGAAGGTGTACGATTTGGTTGTAATGCCACCTAGTTTTCCGTTCGGTGGTATGGAAAATCCTTGTATTACGTTTGTCACACCAGCCCTAATTGCCAAAAATCGATCACTTGCAAATGTTGTTGCACATGAAATTGCACATAGTTGGACTGGAAATTTGGTGACTAATAAAAATTTTGAACAATTCTGGATGAATGAAGGATTCACTGTATTTTTAGAGGGGAAAATTTTGGGTGTACTAAAAGGGGCAAATTATCGTGATTTCCATGCAATTAGCAGCCTAAGTGAATTATATCATAACATTAAAAATCAATTAGTGGATACTCCGGAACTTACGAAATTAGTACCGGATCTAGCAGATGTTAGTCCTGATGATGCGTTCTCGTTGGTGCCTTACATGAAAGGCATGACATTTTTGCGTTACATTGAACAATGTCTAGGGGGCGATGATGTTTTTGATCCATTTCTGCGTTATTATTTGGATAAATTTAAGTACCAGAGTATTGATGTTGATGACTTTAAGACGACAATTTACGATTACTTTAAGGATATACCTGGTAAAACCAAATTTTTAGACCAAATTGATTGGGACTTATGGTTATATGGAGAAGGAATGCCACCTGTTGTGCCTAAGTAAATGTTACCTTACTATATATCGTATCCAAAATCCAACTAACAATTTTTTTCTCTATTTTCAGTTATGATCGAACGCTTGCTGATCTCGCTTTAAAGCACGCTAAGTTTTGGGCCGAACTACCTGTTGACCAGCTTAAAAAATTATCCATTTTGCAAGAAATTCTAGATAGTGCATTAATTGTCGAAGTACTTGATAAGTTGCTAGAATATGACGTTATTGTTGAATTGAATGCCAACAAATTAAATTTATTATCTGAAATTTATAAAATCGAAGCTGAAGGAAACATTGAGATACGTTTGCGTTACTTCTTGCTTGCCATTCGAGCACGTTTAATTGAAAAGCTTGACCAGATATTAGAGTTTGCTAATAGCAATTTTCGAATGAAATATGTTCGTGATATTTATCGCGCCTTAGGAAAATGGCCAGCAGCTAGAGATGCTGCCATTGCAAATTTTCATTCGGTTAAGCGTAACATGATGAAAGTGTGCGCTGTTAATTGTGCTAAAGAATTACAAATTAATTTGAACTGAGTTTAGGGTAGTCAAGTGTAACGCTCCAGCCAGACACATATAAAATATTTAATCTAATAAAATTGACAATATAATGTTCGTATTGTTTCCTTTTATAAGATGTCACCGTGCCACATTCCCAATAGGCTCAAATTATGAAATTTTACTTTGCTTATTGCTAAAGGCATTATTATGAATTGATTCAGTAATCACTGATATTTTTTGCTTTAGAGAAATAACAGCAAACATTGATTTAGCTACCAATTTGTTTACGGGATGTCAACGGACGGCTCGGGTTTAAATCAATTTTTATATGAATATGCCAGCATCAACGATGTGGTCAACAAAAAAAATGCAAAATTATATAACCGTCGTGAAAGAAACAGTATGCATATTATGATATCGACATGACGTAAATTTATCCTATTTTGTTTTATTTAGCCGAGATTGCTGTGTATTTCGGAAGCTCTCAAAAAATTTTACGACCGGAAGTAGATGATCGGCCAGTAATCGAGTTTTGTAGTGGTAGCAGTTATTTAGGGGATTGGAATCAATTTGGTATGGATGGTGATGGATTGTTTACATTTCCCAATGGTGTTCGATATAAAGGTAATTTGCGGGAAGGCCAATTTCATGGCAAAGGTAAATTAATTTATCCCAATGGTACTGTAATTGGGGCATTATGGTACAACGGGCAAGTTAAGAAACCAATTTTAATATTTAGCGATGGGCTTAAATTTAAAAAACATAATTGGCGATATTGTTCATATCCCGATAGACGATATCGTACTTGTATAGAAAATGGTATACCAGCTGTAGGATTATCGTATGTTGCGCCAACGAAACCGCCTCGTTATATTCCAAAAAATTGTTACGACACAATCGATGGTATATTCAATCCAAAATTAAAAATTATCTATGATCCGGATACGAGACGTATTATTCGAATACCAACGAAAACAGAGAGTGACTGGATTATAATGAATTGTCGTCGGGGAACTTTCGAAAGTATTCCAGATCATCGAAAGCCAGTACGAATCGAATCAACGTACGATTTTGATAAAATACATTTGAAAGGTGTATCTAAGTGTTCGAGTAAACATCATACGCAGGGTTTGAGATTTTCTTAAATAAAATATTTCAGGCATATAATTTCAACAACTCGTATTTTAATGTCTGAGTGGATAAATATTTTAAGACTTTCGGTCTTCTTACGGGTAATATTTTGTTTAAACACTAAACCAGTTTTTCGTACCCAATTTAAATGGTCTGTAACCCTTTTTTCGTATTTGTGTATACTAAACGAAAACTAGAAAAGAAAAGAGTGGATCTTTTTATTTCTTTGGGAGGGTGGCGATGGGGTATGTGTATGTAATGTGTATATATACATTTTCATGTTTTTCTAATCCTTTCTAATTTTTAAATTATTTAAATTTTTAAATGTATACAGTACAGTATACGAATAAAGACAAAAATATTTAAATTTTTCAGCAGAGATCATTGTTTATTTCTTGCTATAACAACCATAAGGCAGAAAGAAGGACTTTTAATCTTGATGCCTTAATTTATTTACCTACTCTTTGGCTACATTCTGTATTTACATTTTCATACTTGAACAAAAGTTATTTGTTGGTTTCTCTGGGGCCAAAAATTTATGTCTCACTTATTTATTTATGTCTTGTGTAAGTAAACATTGAGTTTTGCAAACGAGAAGTTAATTTATCACATTATTGAATGAAAAATACTTTATTTGGCTTCTTTATATTTTTATACAATAATAAAACCTTAAGAAATGCCTAGATCTTTCGATATTGAATAATAACAGACTTTCATCATTTGAGGCTGAATCGATTTAAAATTAGCAATAGCTGTGTCTCGTGCTTCTGGCCACTTTCCGAGTTCGCGATATATTGGCCGAACGAATTTCATCCGGAAATTACTATTAGCAAACGCTAGTATTGCTGGCAGTTTTGTGATTAGTCGAGCCTTAATAATAAGTCGATAAAATCTGAATAATATTTCGGAATTGGCCGAATTTGCTATTCCATATGTTTTGGATAGTATTTCAATTTTCTCATCACTCAAACCAATAATATCCTTGCATTCCAAAATGTTGTCTAAAAATTGTACGACAAGTATACTCGGCAATGTTTGACTAATCAATGGGGATGAAATTATGTCACTTAACTGATGTTCACACCATAATTTAGCATGGTTTTTGGCTATATTTGATAGCGTTGTATCGTAATCAGGAATTGTAGGCGGCATACCCTCCCCGTCGATCCACAAATTAAAATCGATTTTCTTCAAACCAGGATTACCGTGGAAATATTTAAATAACACCTCCTTAAAATCATTAGTATCGATACTGCGATACTGAAATGTATCCAAATAGAATCGGAGAAAAGGATTAAATATGTTTGGCCCACCCAACGAATCCTCGATAAATCGTAAAAATATTGATCCTTTCATATATGGTACCGATGAAAATGAATCATCTGGATTTAAATCGGATAAATCCACAACCAGCTTGGTTAAATGCGGTTGATTTGCTAGCTGCGACGTGATGCAGGACTTAAGTTCGCCAACACTTTGTAAACCATAAAAATCTCGATACTCATCTCCTTTTAGTAGGCCTACAATTTTACCTTCTATAAACACGGTGAAACCTTCATTAAGCCAAAAATGCTCAAAATTTTTATTCGTTACTAAATTTCCAGTCCAGCTGTGTGCAATTTCATGAGCTACAACTGTTGCGAGTGATTTATCTTTAGCTAGAAGGGTTGGCGTAACAAATGTTAGACATGGATTTTCCATTCCACCGTACGGAAAACTTGGCGGCATCACTAATAAATCATATTGTTTCCATACATATGGACCGCAAATCTCTATGGCCTTTTCTAGCATATCGTTTGTTTCAGAAAACTCATAAGCCGCATCTTCAATTTGACCTTCTTCAGCCCACACACTCGATATTGGGCCGAGTCGGCGCGACACTAAATCTCCAACAGCAAATGCGATTAAGTAGCTTGGTATTGGGACGGATTGTTCATATTTAGACATTCCATCAGCACACTCAATAATTATTGCACTCATCAAACATTTTAACGTGGGTGGATATCTGACCGTAGCTTTGTACGTAAATTTTATAGATGGCGTATCTTGGCATGGCAAGATCGATCGTGCATGGATTGCTGAAGCATGCGTATATAAATATGGTTGTTTTTTACCATGGGTCTGCTCCGGAATTAACCACTGCAGTCCGCTTGCAATACTCGATGTTTCGTAATTTATCAAAATACTTATTTGACCACTGATGTCATTTGGCAGCAATATTGTTAGTTTAGATCCAATGTCCTTAACATAATCGGTGATCGTATAGTTTAAAGTTCTATCGTTTAATCGAATCCAATTCACGGTGATTTCACTTACGTCAAGTATCTGATAAATTAAGTCGAATTGTTCAAAATGTCATTTTATACAAATTCAGAATACTCACAATGTGTTGTAATGTTGGTGCCAAAATACTAAAATGTAAGAGCACTGTGCCACTAATCGTTTTGGTCGTAAAATTTATATCCCAATCCAAATCAATGTGAGTAGTGATCACATCTTCTGAATTAGAAAATGAATTTGGATCGATTTTGCTGAGCCGCATTCTATGTGTTCGTTATAAACCGTGATAACTCGTTGACTGATGATAATAATACTGAATAACACACATTCTAACTATCTGGAGTGGCTGATAAGAATTTTTTAAGTACATGTCACTGTCAGCTGTTACTAATCACAATATATTTGTTGTTAGGCTAAAGAATAGAATATAAGCCTTGTACAACTTGTAATCGAGGTAGTCTTGGTCGAATCAATATTTATATTCGATAATTTGTGTTTCGATGAAACAACTGTGTCCCAAATAAACATTGAACATCTTAAAGTGTTTTTTATAGTTAAAAAATCTTATTTCTTATTTTATTGTAACAGTTAGTTGTTCTATATTTGTGTTCTATAGAGTACAGTGTTCTTATAACAATGTTGCATCATAAAAACGAATTATCGAACGTTTCACACCTGAGTTGATTTATAAACAATTATATATATTTTTAATGAGATATCTAATTTGAGATTTATATTATAGAATAATGTTAGATACAAGTGATAAAAATAACTATTTCTTATTTCTAATTTAATTGTATTTGTAGCTCCTTCGCACATTGTAAACTGCAAACCTTCATCATTTGATTTTTAACAGAATGGAAGTTTGCAATCGCAGCCGGACGAGCCTCGGGCCATTTACCAAGTTCGCGATATATTTCACGAACGTATTTCATACGAAAATTGCTATTGGCAAACGCCAATATCTGATCAAGTCGATCGATTAGTCGAGCTCGTATCACTAAAAGGAAGAATCGAAGGCGAATTTCAATATTACCATCGGTTTCGATTTTATAGACTTCCGACAACAGTTTTAGTTTTTCGGCATTCAATTCAACAATATCCTTGAAGTCCCGGATTTTGTCAAGTAGTTCAAGAATAATTGCACTATCTACCTTTTCGGTGATGACAAACGAATTTTTGATAGCGTCTACGGGTGACTTAGCCCATAAAAGTGCATGTGTCAGCGCAAGATTCGCTAGGGTTTGATCATATATGGGCAAAACAGGCGGCATGCCTTCTCCATACAGCCATAAATCCCAGTCAATCTGTTCCAGTGCCTTCAACTGTTGCGGTTTATCATTGAAATACTCATAAATTGTTGATTTAAAATCTTTTGAATCAACACTGAGGTATTTATATTTAGTTATGTAATATCGTAGAAATTGATCAAATACAGCCGGACCTCCAACAAGTTGCTCAATATATCGTAAAAATGTCATGCCTTTTGCATAGGGAACTTGTGAGAACGCATCATCCGGGCTTGTATTCGATAAATCGATTATAAGTTTTGTTAGTTCGGGCGAATCGGCTAATTGATTTTGAATATTATGTCGTAGTTCACTTAAATAGTGAATCGAATGCAAATCACGATAGTCGGCACCTTTTAGAGCACCCAAAATTTTCCCTTCTAAAAATACCGTAAATCCTTCATTCATCCACAACTCTTCGAATGTTTTGTTCGTTACTAGATTTCCTGTCCAACTGTGGGCAATTTCATGTGCTATTACGCTGGTAAGTGATCGATTACCGGCAATTAATCCAGGTGTTACAAATGTTAGGCACGGATTTTCCATTCCACCGTACGGAAAACTGGGTGGCATAACAAGGATGTCATATTTTCGCCATACATATGGTCCACAAATCGCTTCTGCTTCTCTTATCATTTCCTCGGTTTCACCGAATTCATACGCAGCTGCATCGATTATACCATCTTCTGCCCACACAGCGGAAATCGGTCCTAGACGACGAGATGCTAGTTTACCGACAGCAATCGCCATTAAATAGCTTGGAATCGGGACTGTTTGTTCAAATGTTGTAACACCATTATCCGATGTTATAATTGGTGCACTCATTAGTCCAACGAGCTCGGCCGGATGTCGAAGTACCGCATTATATGTAAATTTTACATTTGCAGTATCTTGACACGGCATCAACGATCGGGCATGGATAGCTTCACATTGACTGAATAAAAAGGGATATTCTTTGCCTAAAGTCTGTTCCGGATTTAACCATTGGAGACCGGATGCAGTTGCTGACGTTTCATAAGTGATTAGTACATCAATTACACCACTGGTCGAATTTGGGAGAGTAATGGTTAATTTCCCCCCAAGATCAATTTTATCTGTAATTACATAATTTAATGGATTGCCATTTGAGGTAATCGATTTAATTTGGATTTCACTAACATCGAGAATCTAGAGAAGCACAAAAAATATTATTTAGTTTGCTTGATAGAATATAATTCTTAATGGGTCTTACAATTGAGTTAATTTCGTTGGCAATAATTTTAAACTTCAGCAAAACCCATCCACTGATTGTACGTTTTTCAAAGTCTACAGTCCAATCGATGTCGATATGTGTTGTTGTTAAATTTTCTGGTGTCGAGTATGAAGTTGGATCGAGATCGCTTAGCCTCATTTTGATTCCGTATATAGTTCACTTTATTGACTGATCCTGATTTCAATTGTGGATTATATTTATACTCGTATATGCATAATATATGTCATTCTGATAACAATTTTACACACATGTTTTGATTGTTATTATGTGGTTATGCAAGGTCGTGGTTAATTTTATCACACCTTGAAAATTATTTGTTGGTCGAGCTATAATGTGGTTTTTGTCGCTAGATTTGATAACTAACCGTTGTGTATAGTGTGTGTGTGTGTTATTTGATGGATAAGGAAGGTAATCTTAAAAGAGACGAAGCTTCGAGGGCCAAACATCTGAGCAACAGTGACGGATTTTTACCATCTAAAACCACACACCATTCATCCTCTATGCGGAACGATCGGTAGACATTGCTTTGCATACAGGTAACTTAATGTCCTCAGCGTCTCAACCTAAGATTGAGATAGCCACCGCTATCTACGCTCAAAGCGCCTCAGCTCCTTCAGTACTACTGCTGCCGTGTGACTCACAGCACATTCTTTAGACACAACTATCAGTTCAACTATGTTGTCGGGTATTTGCCGCTGTCCTAGGACATCCGAGAGCTCTTTTTGAGTTTTCTCGAATCATGGGCATTGTAAAAAAGATCTGTAAAGGTATGCACCAAAATAGTGTGAGGTAGTAATTAACTTCGCCATTTCGCCTATTTATCCACTTTTCGATTGATGGTATCATACGGTAAGTCCACCGGCGTTTTTCCGAGCTATCCCAGCGTCTTTGCCATTCTGCCACTGTTGGAATGGGTTCTGATGCTTCCTAGTTGTTCTCGGTATAGGTACCATTTCTTCCTTTCTTTTGCAAGTAATTAGATAGGGATCATCCCAGCAATAACAAATGTCGTATTATCGGATATTGTGCCAAGGCACATACAGGTGATCCATATAGGATGATGGATGTTTCCACATTTGCTAGCAGAATCTTTTGACTCTGTCTTGGCTCTGAATGTTGAGAATAATGAGGGAGAGGGCTGCAGTTACGTTGGCAGCTGTTCTACTCAATATTAGGCGCTCCTTAAACTTTATGCGTACATCAATATCAACACCGAGATATCATAATGAAGATTACGAGGGAATTAAAATTCCACCTTCATCGATATTTACAGTTTCTATGACCTTCCTACTGGTAATTAAGACTACATCGGTTTTATGGTCAGCCAGTTGGAGTCCAAATAATACAGCCACTTTTTAATAATTATGATGGTCAACCTACATACCTCCATTATTTCCCTTATGGTTAAGCCCACGATCTCAACACCATCCGGTACGATGTGTCTCAAGATACCATTGTACATAATGTTTCAAAGCAAAGGCCCCAATACTGATCCTTGAGGTACACCGTGACTTTGTTTTCCATGATACCATCGTCTGTACTATACAATAATATTCTATTACGAAAATAATCTGAAAAATCTTGAGCCGCTTCGCAATGATTTCAGTTTATTTGGATACACTTAGTCATTCCGAGTAGTAATAACGTAATAATAACGGCTGTTTTGAACGCCGGGCACTTCATATTCCCCGTGGGATACTTGTTGCCACTTGCGCAGTCTGGTTCGCAAAGGACACACTTTGGTGGTTTTTCGCACAGTTTGACTACATGACCTTTTTCTCCACACTTGAAGCGCACTCCGGTTCGATCAACCTCACCTTTGCATGCTCTTGCTACGTGTTCGTAGTCAAGACATCTAAAGCAGCGCATAAATGTAATTCGTTTCCGAAGCCTGCACCTCACCGAGCCAATTCAGGTTCGTCCGGATTTAATGGGGGTTTGGGCCGAACGAGCGGGAAGATTGATGAATGCTGTTTGGGTATCGTATTGCGTTGGTCTTACGAATTTGATTGCACTGCTATTCACAGGGCCAATAGTGAATTGGTCTTGAATTGTAGTACAAATTTCTTCCCTTGTGGTCATTTCGTCAATATCACGGCAATCAATCAAGATTTCTTGGCTGACAGTTCTGACGGTCGCTGTTAGCAAGGATTTGTCGTGCTCTTCACCATTACCTCTGTTTAGCTCGAGTAGCGGGTCTCCTTTTGCTGTTTTCCTGATTTTATGCATCTGAGTGTGTCTTCCATCGCCGTTTAGTGGCTTGTACTTTCCGTGGTCTGACCATTTTTTCCTTTTCTTCCTTTTCCTTCGAACTGTTTGTTAACCTTCATCGTTTGATGTCTGGGGAACCTCGTTATTTTCACTATCGTGCGGGTTCGCCTGTATATCATGTTTTTCCGTTGTTTTGGATTTTTGTGGTTTAGCTCAATCTCCCACCGTCCGCTGGTACTCCTTTTCTTATCCGAGATGCAGGCTTATATCTCGAGATATGGAATTCTGTCTTGGCCGTCTCACAATTACTGATGTCCCTTTTTCTTGGGTTCTTCCAATTGTTTTTGCCAGAGAGATGTTTGTAGTTTATAGAAATTTTTAATGCTTTCTATTGCATTTGGCTGGTGTATAGAACGCCATATTCTTACATGTCAGCTAGGTTTCTTATTTACGCCCCTGCCCTTTGGAGATAAGTTAGAGTGGTTGGTGTATAGGTGCTGATCCTCCCACACTGACGTTTGTGTGATTGCATTTATGACTGCGACTAAAGTGGGAGTCAATGGCACCTTCACTGGTAAAGCGTGTGTGTGTGTATGAGTGTGCGTGTATGCTTAGAGAGATCATTACACTATAATTTATATATAGCTTTCCCAGTTGAAAAATTAAAATAAAAAATCATATTTATTATTGCGGTCGTCTATCTATTTTCTTCTAGCAGCATTTTCTTCGATTCGTGTCGAATCCTATCGAGATTTTAAATAATAAGAAAATATAAAATGAAAATCTTCTAATTTGTCACTAAACTAGTACATAATAGAAAAATATAATAAAATTCGAAATCTCATTGGGAATACACATTCGAACGATGTATACTGCAATCATTTCAAATCAAGACAGATAAAAAAAATTATGTAAATTTTTGTGTAAAGTGAAAATTAAGTGGGTATTTCAACTCTGTATACGTTCTATAATTTTGAATGTCCCCAAGTGATGTATAAAACATCTAGAAATGTATCCATTGTTCGACCATTCTACTCGCCATTTACAATAGATAGTATTTTATAGCCTCTTGACTTTTATATATAATTATAATGAGAACTAGTAGCTCAGACAATAGCACATAAATCAATTTAATAATAAGTTTCCATCATTGTCCAAATTAATAATATTAAAATACATTTCGAATTGGATTCGAAGAATTAAATGGATGATATAGCATCTATATGATGTTCTGGTTAAACAAAAAGTACCCTTCAGAAAAATATTTTCTTTGTTTTTCTGTAAAATTAACAGACAATTTTGAAAAACTTTTTTTTGTTTTTAATTAATTTTCCAATAATATATAATAATATAGGTAAAGTACATTTTTTTATTCATATTACATAAATAGCATGGATATTTTGAAAATATGAAATCCGATTATATAAATTTTAAATAATTTATTTATTATTAATAAAACTATGTTAAATAATTGTTGAGAATAAAACATAAAATGTTCATATGTGAAGGTACATTGCAACTGCACAAACTTCCAGAATCAAAAGCTATCAAAAGTAAGGCGTTCGATGAGATGTCACAGTGTTTTCGAGAAATTTTGCTATTTAATATTTTGTTCAATAAAGTAAACCGATACAAATGCATGTGCTTAAGTACTTGCTTACTTAAAATCAATCGATCTAACCGATAAACGGTAGTTCACTTCCTCTAATGCTCTAACCAAAATTTCCTTCGAGACAGTTCTGGCTATGTTCTAGACAATATTGTTCCATTTGAAGAAGTTATCAAGTCGATAGATGTACCAAATACACTATAAAAGGATCATGTTTAACAAAAGCTTTCCGGGAGTGAATAATTCATTGTGTCACTCCCATTATAATATTCAGTTTCCGGTGTAGCAGTAAAAACGATATAAATAACGGTAATCTTCGAAGTAAAAATTCGTTGGTGCAACCAAAGCATCCTCGTTGGCTGGTTCAATTGTGTTGTTAGCATTTCGTTGGCTGGTTTTCAGCCAATCTTTCCCATTCGTGTTCTGTTCAATTCAAATGCTCTAGAGCAACCTCACAACAAGCTTATCGGTGGACTGCGGTCAATGTTGGCCCGTTTGTTATAAGAAAATTAACATCATGCTATGCTGTTACACAAAGCGGATTCTTGTCATCGTCTCAAGCCGCCAGTTTTGTGATATATCTGCCACACTCGACAAACGGAGAATAGTCTCAAATTTAGTTGTAGAGCCACTTCAATTTCGTGCTGCCCCACCACAGAAATTAGTGCAACCACTTCTGCCGCTACCTCTCGTGTAGTATCAACTCCGGTTGAAAACGTAATTGATAGAGGACCGTTCAGACTAAGCGTCGGTATGCGAATGATTACGATTCCCAGCAAAATATTTCATGGCATGCTATTGTATTGATTTTGTTGAATTATTTTTAGAATTTAATTCGAAAGCCAACTGTATGCATTTGAAAGAAAATCACTTTGTTGGCATGGTGTTAGAACAAAAATTACATTGGGAGATATCACTTGTGGGATTTTTGTGTGAATGTATTTGGTGTCAGATTTATGGGCACCATAGGCGGGTTTTTTAGTCACTGCAAGTTTGCCTTATGATGATTTTCAAATGATTGCCGGACTATTCTGAGTATTAACAACATAAAGTGCAAAACTTGAAAAGCTCACGTTACTACGCGATAAGTGGTTTAAAACAAATCAACCATTAGTCAACCGATTCGATGCAGAAACCATCCCTGAACAATTTCTGTTTTTCAAACATAATGAATAAGTAGAAGTGGACTTCCTTTATTACTTCAGAATTTGATCTCCTATAACAAAAAAATTAGTTGATGCTTATGTCAAACATCAAAGTTATTGATTATACCTTATAGTTGAACCACCGATGAGAAACTTTCATTAGTGACCAATATATAGAAAGAGTCGATAGAAGAGTTTAGAGGAGTTTTTCGTAACGGAGGTTATTTTTGCAACTACCTTATACTCATAAAAATATAATTTATAGATGAACTAGCTGTACCCTGAACTAGCGAGCGGGCCACATAGAGCTGATAAGCATGGATTCTCCAAATTTAACCCACACACTTGCAACGACTGTCCTTGTGCTTTGTTGATAGTTATTGCAAAAGCGAGTGACACCGGGAACTGCAAACGTTTGAATTCGAATGACATATCAGTCGGGATAGTTGGAATACGTAACAACAGTACCTCAGTAATTTTCCAGTCAAAATTGTTGCCTCGATAACAATGATTGTCATTTTGTTGACTGAGAGTCTGGTTCGTTGCAAAAGTCGTAGTGGATTTATTTTCGAAGAAGAATGATGGGTACGCCAATTTTCATTGCAATGTATAAGAACGTGCGGTGGTGTATCCCGTTGTAGTTGTACATGCATGTTGGTTTTCTAAGTCAATTTATGTAAATGACGCCATAAAACAGCGGGTGTTGAACGTGGTATAACTGGCAGTGTTTGTCGAACAACCAGACAATAAAATGAGTGCGCCACCGAAGATCCGTGCGTTTCCTCTCAAATCTCGCAGTGTATACGATCGAGCGCTTCCAATGCTGTGGCTGTCTTGTGAGACATTGTACATTCGTCCCATATCATAATTTGACACGTTTGGAGTACTATACCCATTCCAGAGTTTTTGCTGATGTTGCATGTTAGTGCCTCAGTGTTTTGTAAACCAGCCAACGAATTTGTAGACCAGCCACACAGCGAACAACAAAATTGAAAACCAGCCAACGAATTCCACTTCTTAGATGTTCGATAAATATAAATTCGCAAAAAGTTCGAGGTTTCGGCAGCTTCACCGTAAACCTATGCGCATTAACCGTTCCTAGTGTTATCCGACCTGGCGTAACAAAACGTATTTCGAGAAATCCCAAGAATCGTTACCAATTTCTATGTTTTCGATCGCATGTAAATATTTGTTGGCTGTATCTAAATTGTTCTCAGGACGGAGGCTGATATTTTGTAAGGATCCGAAGGGCGATCCTTACGAAATATTAGCTAGATCCTTACAAATTTATCATATCTATTTGTATTTACCTGTTTGACTTATATGGATAACAGATAGTTTATCAGCTTAGCACGAAAATTTTCGTGTTTGTATTTGTGGTCCGCTAATTTTTAGCAGAGTCGTAGAAACCAACTTGTTACTGTTTGATTGCCTACTTTGTTTCATCAAAGTGATCTTCAAGAAGTATGTTATGCTTGCGTCAAATGCTGCTTCGAGGTTGCAAGGTTGATTAAGGCTGAACTTATTTGCTTGTATAAACTCCTGGTTTGTTGTTTTAATAATTTGGGGGAAGGATTTTACCATGTAACATCAGGTAGGCTGAAGTCAAGTTGTGTTGGTGTAGATGGCACACCATTATGGAAATGGCTTCGCATTTTTTCGATGAAAGTCTTATATGTGGTTAGAATTTAGCTTCCAAGTTTCCTGCATTTTATCATCGTTGCCTTTGAATGTTTAAATGATGGCTGTATGTCTTTCACGTGACCATATTTGTTTCTATAAATATCCTTTGGATTTTCCGATATTCCGATAAAATTAAAACACCTTAGGAAAACCGAAGTCATACAAGAGAACACAGAGAATTATTCTGTTGACTAAAAACGATGTCCATAAAGTGGTAGTTTCAATTGAAGAAATAGGAAAATTTCACACGGAGGCAGTTCTAGCAAAAATAAAAATGATAACAAGGCGATACAAGACGAACAGATATATTGTTCTTTATATTCTTTCATTTCATCGAAATGTATTTCATCAAGGCGATTGGAAAGTACCAGCTCCTTAATTTTTCAGTTGTTTAGATTGACGACCTTACTAAACTAGACTGGAATAACAAAATTCATAATGTTCTTATATATGTTAGACTGCTAAAAGTCTACACATACCTATACCCCATTCAAAGAGTTCACATCCAAATATTTTAAAGTAAAATATTTGTAATTCATTAGAACAGATAAATACAGATTTTTACAACACAAAAGAGGCCCAAATACTTTCTATTTTAAAACATCTCTACATCTAGTAGTTGTGTCTCTAGTTGTGTTTTCTCGACGCTCAGATAGAGCCTCATTTAGCTCTAGTCAAGCAGCGCAAGACCCGAAAGATCATTGGGTTGAACAATGCCCACTCGCATTCTTTTCGATTTACGTCTATTAGTGAACAACTTAAGATAGTTTGTTGATGCGATGGTTGAGATTTTATTATTTACACCAACCAACCACAAGCCCCTCAATAGAGCAATTCAGCCTAAAACAGAACGTAAAGATATTCAATTTCTACAGATATCCAACATATGCACGGTAAAGATAATGTAGTCACGTAAACGCTTTTCCGCACCACAGAATTCGAAACTACTAGCTTATCACACTAGTTTCAACATACGCTTCTGAAGTGTTGAAGTTGTTAAGGTGCAGTGAATGGTAGTGTCATAATCTCCACATAAGCGGTTAATATTAAAAATTTATTGTGTAAACTTATCAGACTGAGACTAATTACACTCTGGTTGATAAATTTTATAGCCTACGTCTGTAACGTGTCAATAAGCAGGGTGCAAACCGTCCGAGGGTCGTAGCAATTAAATAATGGAAAATATGTAATCGTTTCAATTGAAAACCATTCATTTAACTTAATGTATTTGCTTAATAATAACCTAATATTTTTTTTTAAATTTGGCAACTTTGCCCGTTCCATTTTGTTAAAAGTTCGTTTATTAAAATTTGATTTGATGGAATTCTGTGAAACTGGGTTTTACAATTTTTGGAATATTACTGTATTATGAAATTTTATTAATGGTTTAAAATTTTATAAATTTCTTTGGAATTCCAATCTTAGTTGTTCAATTGTTTACGAGCTGTTTTGGAGGTTGATTCGGCGGTTAAATATATATCATTTGAACCTGCAAACAGTTGCCTTTAACCATGTCGCTTTACTAAATCATGATGAAAACTTTACCTAGAATAATCATAGTAAGTAGTGCTTAAAGCTTATTTCTATCTTCAGTCTAATATGTCAATTTAAACCTTCCCATATTAATGTTTGTTTTGCATTAAATCCACTGAGGTTAGTATGGGTTTTTGATCTGATATGGGTTTTTGAATAGTCTAAAAACGAATAATACTTCTCTAATTAGCTTGAGCTTTTTATTAGTTTGGGTTTGCATGGATCAATGCAAGATGATCTACGTAAATTAGCAATTGGTATACGTAAATCAACGTTATAAACTGGGAGTGTGTCGTGGAGTTGGGAGTGCATCGGGGAGTTGAGAGTTCGTCGGCCTTAAAATATTTAGTAGAGATAAAAACAATCAAACAAAACATTCTAATAAAACTATTCTACATAATCGAGATCGTTTGGCAGTGGACTTTATAATTTGGGCACGATTCGAAAATATAAGTTTAATGTGACCAAATACCTTTAAATAGTGTAGTTTTGAAAATTTTAAATCGTTCAAACCGTTGATATTTTTACTAAGTCAAACCGAAACCTTGGCTATGTTCACAGATCATCAAATGTAACATAAACATTTGGATGTTCAAAATAATGATTTCTTTAGTACATTTAGTACGTTTATGCTTATAGGGTTGATACATGTTACAGCTAAACTCTTATCAATTTCGACTTGAGTCGAGTCAATTTACCTGACTTCATCTACTGTGAAATAGAACTTGAATTAAAACCAAAACCAGGTGGAAACTTTAAAATAAATAAACTATAAGTGGTGATGTGGTAAAGTGTCAGCTGAATTGAGTTAAACTACCAAAATGTCACTATTTTCAATACGTAATCGCTTCAGTTTACTTCAAAATAAAAACTTCCAGGTAAAAAGACATCGCTAGATGATAGACTACGTCTCTGATTGTAGGCAGTAACACAATGTTTCGAGGTAAAGTGAATGACGATAAATTAGTAATATCACTTGACGCTCGAGTACACTGAACCTCACATCTAGATAAAAGATAACGTACAAATTTTAAATCTTGTATTAAAAATTAACAACAACTATCATTAATGTATAATAAAAGAAAAGTCAAACGCAAACATAAAGGTGTTTTAAATAAGTGAAAAGTGACTTTGTTTGTGTAGGCGTACTCGTATAAGCTTTTATATCTTTGCACCAAATACAAATTCCTTTTGGCTGTAGGTCAAGAGATTTTCATACACCAAAAAGGATGTGTATATATGTGTACTTTCTTTAAATTTGTTTTTCACATCTTCTGTATTTTTTTCGAAAATAAATAATAAATACGTATATACACCGTTATGTATATACATATATAAGAAATGTGAAAATATAAAGTGAAATTCTTCAGAGAGCTTATTTTTTGCATTTTAATATACACAATCGCCTTAAGCTTATATATAAAGATAAGACTTTTATCGAAATAACTAAAAAAAAAAATGTGTATCAGATTGAGCTGCTTTTCTAAAAAGCATATTTGTGTAAATCTGCTATATGTGCAAAATTTGCATTATTTGCTATTTTGCTTAAAGGTGTTGTATGCTTATATATATATATATATATATATATATATATATATATATATATATATATATATATATATATATATATATATATATATATATATATATATATATATATATATAAAGTGTAAAGTACGATCACATAATCGACTTTCGACGTTTGATCTCGTCTCGACTCCACTTAACTCACAGAATGCTTATAAAAACATCATGCGAAACAATTGTAAAAAGCTCAAAAAATATTTTAATTTAATTTTATTATCCAATTTAATTAAAAGCAATAAAAATTACAAGAGCAATAAATAAAATTCAACAGACATTTTATTTCGTTTATACATTGTAGTATACTGTGCGAATATCATCTTTAATTGTTCTAATGATTCACACACAAAAACACACATACACACAGGCACACACACACACATACACAAAAACAAATATAAAGTACAGAAAATTCTAATTTTTATAACATTTTAATTGTACCATAAACATTGGCATAATTTATATCCTGAACGAAAATTTTTAAAAGCTCGCTCTCTCGTGTACACACATATTTGAATACAGCAGCAGCGCAAGAAAAACGTAAATAAAGTAATTACGCTTAATCATAATTCTTACGAATGAAATAATTTTCACATTTATATTCAAGGAATTTTTTATCCATCTTTAATAACGCTTTTGTTGGTTTAACAGATAAAAAAAAATTTAAAAGCTTCATGTATAATTTTCAATTAAACAAGGACTACAACATAGAGGAAATAGTTTGGTGTTGGTGAGAGATTTATCTTTTTTTTTTGAAAATAATTTATCTTGAAATAGATTGCTTTTGACACTGTGTAGATTATAAATTTGTCATTAATGTTGTGTTAACGTTATTAATGTTCTCCCCTTATTATGAGATGTTTATTTTTTCTATTTATATATAAGGAAAAAGGATTTATTATCCCTAATTGATTTGAACTTTAAGTTTAACTGAGTAATAAAATATTTATCTGTGCTTACTAAATTATCTTGGGGAGTTGGAAATTTTGCAAGTAATAATTCATATCCATGCTAATTATTTTTGTAATTCAGATTTTAGCCAGATGATTTATATTATAGAAACAGTTTAATTATCCTGATTATTATTTTATTTTGTTGTGTAATGAGCTATATAATTATAATACTTCATCATTGTTTGTTAATTTTGTTCTACTTTAGGTAAGCGAATACTCTTGAGAATGACCAAAAAAAAAAAATTTAGAATTTTTATTAATCGCACTTCTGTATAGCGGGTGCTTCTATATAATGTTGGTCAACTGGCAGAAATATATTCGATACTTACTCAACTTCAAATCACGTAACTTGAATAGCAAGTTTGGTCTTGATCCGTTGAATAGCTCTAAAATGAACTACCTATAATTATCTTTAAATTATTCGGTGGTTAAAGATGTGGCAAAGGGAACCATCTGATAACGATCGGTGGTATGAATTTATCGAATTATCCCGAAGATCTCGAAGATATAGGATTCAAGGGACAACCCATCTTCCATGTTAGTTTTAAATATTCGAAAGACGCAATGCTTTTAATTTTAACCGAGTTCTCATTCTTATTTAACTAAAAACTTATGCATGATGTACAATTGAAAGCTGATGATCAAACTCGATAGTTGTGAAAATTAAAATAGCCATTTTCTAAGATATTGAAGAGTCTTGAGCACAAGATGTTCCATTGGTAAGGAGGCCTCCACGTTCCAAGAGCTATTCGTTTAGGTATAAACAATTTATTTATTTACCCTCGACTTTGATTTGAATTTCGTCCATGTAAGAACTACAAATAAGATATAAGGTGCTACTATAATACCAGCCATAAAGTCAGTACCAAAACGAAATGTACCGGCTAAGATAATGAGTATAAGTGACTGATTATCTGACTTAAACCCTTAGAATCAATGTCATTTATTTATTAAACCCGTTTAATAAAGAAAAGACATCGATTAGCTCTACAAATTATGTAATACAGGATGAGCCAAGTTGGTCTGACATTCTGAAATGCTAATTATATTTTAACAGCTTTTTATCTTTTTTAACGATCAATTGTTACAACACAAAGAATTTGTTATTTTAATACTATGACTGGTGTTCAATAGATGATGAACCACCACAAATGCTTCTCGACCTATTCTACACGAGCTACACTCAATAATAAGCATTCTCCGAACATCACAACTTCTAAAAGTTGATCTGAAGATGTTTCCAATAAAAATGGGTGAACTCCATGAACTGGTGCCGGGGGATGCACCATAATGGCTACAATATTTCTATAGATTCATTTTGCTTGTGTCAGAAAGTGCCAAGGGTTTGAACAACCTTATTATTAGTGATGAAGCACATTTTTATTAAAATGGGTATGCTAACAAACAGAACTGCCGAATTTGGGGTATGGAGAATCCGAAAGCATTGCATCAGCGACAATTACACCCTCTTAGATGCATTGTTTGGTGTAGAATTATGGCGGATAGAGTTAACAGTTAATATTTTTTTTTGAAAACAAAACCGTTTCTGGGTGGTATATCGGATCATCTTGGACATTGTTTACATCCTGTAGTTATCAATATTCGTGACAATATATGGTTCCAGCAAGATGGAGCTACAGCTCATACTGCACGAGAGAAAATTGAGATTCTGTGAGAATTTTTCGATGGCCGAATAAATTTAAAAGATGACGAAACGAGTTGACGCCAACAAACCACAAAATATTTGAGAACTGCAAAATTGGAGCCAGAAACGTTGCAACCTGAAATTATAGTGTGCGTATAATCGAAAACACTTATACCGGCACATCATGTTTTTAGCTTTAACCAGCGGATTAGTAAGACAACTCGTCACAATCTTAAAGAAACTAACGATAGTTATTCGCAATGAAATCGAAAATTTATAAATTAGCTACCAACTCATTCCTTCCAATTATCTCACTCTTTCCATAGTTCATATTATTGTAGTGTCTCCTTTGATCTCCTTAAAGAAAGGTTTCTTCGAAGGAGACCCTACACAACCCAAAGTACGGAGAGAGAATCCTCTTAGCGTTCATGACGTATGGTTTTTTAATCTAACCATTTTCTCTTTTCTCATCGAAGAAATGAAAATTCCTATAACCACCGGTTTTCAATTTCACTAGCATCTGTATACACTTCCACATGTCCAAAATGATTCATTTGCATTCTTCTAAATTTTCTCCTAACCGATAACTCATTCATTAACTCATTTTTTGTGTCTCCTAATTTCAAGTATACAACAAAATTTTTGGGAGGAACTTTAGGATTCACTAGTCTCATTTTGGAAAATACATTAATATTTTTCAAAATGAGTTTCACTCTTTGTGTTTTTTGGTAATCCATCCCTCCCTGCAATTTTGTTATCATTTCATTAAATAACACATTGTCCTTGGTTAACATTCGCATAGTCTCACCCACGGTGATCCATTCTGTTTTATAATTAAGAGGTGAATTGCCCAGTTCAGACCAAAGAGTGTGTATTGGGGTCGAATTGATCGCCCTAAATACCGGTCTGCCACATGTGTTCTCCACTTTCATTAATTTATCAAACCCAACCTTGGACCCATCACCATATACACTCATTCCATATGCAATTTTGGAAGACACTAGTGATTTTCGTAACATGTCAGTCACTTCAGGATCAGCTCGCCATTTAGGTTTACTCACCACTATTCTTGCAATTATTGGTTAATTTTTACCATATACACCTTAAAATTTGAACGCTTGTCGATCCATATTCTCAGATATCTAGTCAGAGTAACATATTTAATACTATCACCATACACTCGCACATAAAATCTTGCTTCCGTTCTAAAAGTCATACAACAACATTTTCTAGGATTCACTCTCAGATTCAACTCAGTCAAGCCGTTTGTACCCTGGCTTAGACATTCCTAAACTCAATTTAAGGCCATATCAACATTTTTTCTCTTTCCGATTACGACAAAGTCATCAGCAAATTGCAAGACGACCTTGTCAATCGAATTATGACGATGAATCGAGCTCGTATACAAATTGAAGAGAGCTGGTGATATTTTACTCCCTTCGAGTCCAATATTCACGAGCCTTCATTCTGTAATCTCTTCCACATAAGCTTTAAATTTTCCAAGAGAAACCTAGGCGCAAGAGAACCTGAAATAGTTTCCCTGCATACCCACATAATCATGTATGCCCTCTCAATATACAAAAATACCGCCACACAACTCTTATTTTGTTTTCTTACCTCCCAGCTCTTACACAAATCTTTCCACGCATTCATTTGCAAAGTGGTTGCGTTGGAAACCAAAGGTAGTTTCTGGCTTTAAACTATTCTCATTCTTAAACTTTTCAAGCCTTGCTTTCATCATACCATTCACAATTTTAATAAAAACATTCAACAACGATATTCCCTTATAGTTTACTCCCAGGATCGGGTCACTAACCTTCCTTTGTTTCTACACTCAATTGTTTAATCATTCTATAAGTCAATTTTATTTATTCCTATGGGGTCGTAGATTTTGAGGATTCCGAAACCCGCAGGAATTCATTCCATTCAAATTCCACAAACATTTCATTTATAGTTTCACTTTCACCTCCAGGTAACACACTTTCATCACTATTATCTAAATTATTCTTAACATCCATCATCATTTGTAAGAATTGATCTTCTTTTTCTGAATTCTCTAACACAGTATTTCTTACACTCATCCTTTTACCTCTAACTATCTTAAATTTGTTCCATACATCCCTACTGTAGGTCCTATGACTCATCTCTGACACGCAGTTCCGCCAACTCCTCCGTTTTGCTCTACGAATAGCCTTCTTCAGTTGCACATTAGCTTATTCATGCATCCGTCTACATTCACGACAAATACATCTATTAAACACTCTCAAGGCTCTTCGTTTTTCTTGCATGCCAATATTGGATCTCATTTTTCCACCAACCATTTACTTTTGTTTCTTTTACTACTATTTGTGTGTACTACATGAAACATTCACTCTCTCTCTATTTCGTGCTCAAGCTGGCTTATATCGATCATTTCATTTGCTGTGAGAATCTCATTCATATAAATTTGACCCATTTCTTGCTGTTAAGCAGTACCTTTTCCTCATGTTTCACAGTTGGACCATCTAAACATACATTGATCATGTAATGATCACTTCCTAAATTCTCTTCTGTTACATTCCTAGTGACTTGGTCAGCCAGTCCGTTAGACACTAAAGTGATGTTTATCGCACTGGCATTGGTCCTAACATTCGCCATCTTTGTTGGTCTTCCATCGTAAAGGATTACGAGACCGGAATCCAAAACAAGGTCAGCCAACAAATTTCCACATACGCGAATGTGCATTCAAATCACCCCCTACAATCACGTCACTTTTTCCATCTACCCATTCAAATATTTTTCTAATATCTCTCAGAGCTTTATTTGCTCTGTCATGTTCTATCCATGCCGACAAAAATTACAAAAAGATACTGTTGTGCATCATACCTAGTTAATAAATTATTTCGGCTCTACGTCAATTCCTAAAAACATCATTAGAAATTGGTATACCTACCAACTCTAGGCCTGTCGGTTCAGTCACGAACGTCTAGTTAACGAACCGCGAACAATTCGCGACTAAAATCATAGTCACATAATGGCGACACTAATGACATTTAATTTAATTAGTTAACTATTGGCTTTTAATAAATAAATCTATAGGTATCGTACCTCCAAAGTTAAATTCTCTCCAAACCGTGTAATTCCCTTTAACCATTTCGACTTCAGTTAACTGTGATTTATAAATTAAATTCAACGTTAATAAGCCAATTTATAGCCTTCCTTCCAAACCATCAAACCGTCTGTATAAAAACGAGACAGTCTTTAATTACCTCTAACTATTTAAAGAAAATATCGGATTATCTGAACATGGGTTTATTCTAACGTTCAATAAAATAATCTGTCAAGTATAAATTAAATTAAATAATTAAATATTTAAAATTTGTCGTTTAAAAGTTGAGACTAAAAATTAATCGCATTTTCCCGAAATTCAGCACGTCAAGAACGAAAAGTATTACGATCTACCTGTTGTATACATTCGTTCTGTTAAATAACTCTCGACTTTCTTATATCTAACCGTTGTTAGTTTGATATTTCAATTTCATGATTTTCTCATTAAAAATTAAATAAAAAGGTTTTTAAGGTGGTAGGTACGACTATACACTCCTTATATATAAAATATATAATATACCTTAATTAAATATTTCTATAAGTTTTCATCCCTAATTTTCATTAAATTAATTTCTTTACGTTAATTATTTTCCATTTTCTTAATCCGACAAAAAAAAAAACATTTTTTAAAGTAATTCTTTTATCGTATATTAATTTAGGTCACGATTTTCGTTAAATAATAATAAAACAAAAAATTTAATTACTGTTAAGAAATAAAAATTAAATAAGAGAAAATATAATATTATTTATTTCCTATAAACGCATCTCATCTTTGAACTTATTTATTCAAAATTCAAAAGGCAAAATTTTTTATATTTTCTATTAATTAATTTTTCGTTTAATTTAAATGAAAGCAACAACAACAACAAAAAAGAAAAATTTATAAATTTTTATTACGATTTGTTATTTAAATTTATGGATATTTGGAAAACAAACAAGTTTTTGCGATACATAGCTGCGGTGTGTGGTCCTGAACTTTTGGTCCATCCAAATTTGAGTAAATCGTCTTAATTTTTTTTTGGTAGGAAATGTTCATGGTCGTTAAATAAAATTTATAGGGACATTAAAAGAAAATTTAACGTTTTCTTTTTTGATTGAAAATCAATAAATAATTTATTCAATGAAAATATCGGAAAATTTGTATTTCTTTTTTGTGTTCTTATTAATTGGGTTTTATTTTTTTTTTGCCAAGTAAAAGCTTTCATTTCGGTGTTGTTGCGTATACGTGAATATGTAAATTTTTATTGGATGATATTAATTAATTTTATTAAATTGACTGAATATGTACATATATTGTGTGTGCATGAAGCCTCTATAAGGAATCAACTGTATTGTGTTATTTCCACAGCGAATAAATACTGTTAAGAGAAGAAAATAAATTTTCATTAAAATTATATAATAAGTTTGTTTATATGGTTTCATTTCAGTTTTGACATCGTATCCCATTGAAGACAAAATTTGTGTGCCTATAAGCTCATATCCAGCACTTTAAAAAGGCACTTTTTCAAATCAAGAATGGTTAACTCCTGTTTATTTTTAAATATTATTTATATCTAAGTGTAAAATGTTCCCTCGCATTTTGAAAATTATTAAAAATTTGAAAAATTTACTTAACACCCCAAATCGAAAAAGTGTTTATAACATGTATCGACGGTCTCCATTTGGGGATTGCATCATATGGATAATATGGGCCATATACGGGCACTTTAACCTATATTGTCGAATGTTACCCAAATCTCTTCTAATAGGAGTTAATTCAAAAATTCCAAAATTTAACTCAACACCCCAAATCGAAAAGTATCGATGGTCTCCATTTGGCGATAACATCATATGGATAATGTGGGCCATAAATGGGCACATTTCACCTATATTGCCAAATGTTGCCCAAATCCCTTGTAATAGGGGTTAATTAAAAAATTCGAAAATTTAACTCAACACCCCAAATCGAAAAAGTGTTTATAACAAGTATCGATGGTCTCCATTTGGGGATAACATCATATGGATAATGTGGGCCATAAATGGGCACATTTCACCTATATTGCTGAATGTTGCCCAAATCTCTTGTAATAAGGGTTAATTAAAAAATTCGAAAATTTAACTCAACACCCCAAATCGAAAAAGTGTTTATAACAAGTATCGACGGTCTCCATTTGGGGATAACATTACATGGATAATATGGGCCATAAATGGGCACATTTCACCTATATTGCTGAATGTTGCCCAAGTCTCTTATAATAGGGGTTAATTAAAAAATTCGAAAATTTAACTCAACACCCCAAATCGAAAAAGTGTTTATAACAAGTATCGACGGTCTCCATTTGGGGATCTCATCATATGGATAATATGGGCCATAATAAGGGTTAATTAAAAAATTCGAAAATTTAACTCAACACCCCAAATCGAAAAAGTGTTTATAACAAGTATCGACGGTCTCCATTTTGGGATAACATCATATGGATAATGTGGGCCATAAATGGGCACATTTCACCTATATTGCTGAATGTTGCCCAAATCTCTTGTAATAGGGGTTAGTTAAAAAATTCGAAAATTTAACTCAACACCCCAAATCGAAAAGTGTTTATAACAAGTATTGATGGTCTCCATTTGGGGATAACATCATATGGATAATGTGGGTCATAAATGGGCGCATTTCACCTATATTGCCGAATGTTAATTAAAAAATTCGAAAATTTAACTCAACACCCCAAATCGAAAAAGTGTTTATAACAAGTATCGATGGTCTCCATTTGGCGATAACATTATAGGGAAAATATGGGCCATAAATGGGCGCATTTCACCTATATTGCTGAATGTTGCCCAAGTCTCATATAATAGGGGTTAATTAAAAAATTCGAAAATTTAACTCAATACTCTAAAATGGAAAGTGTTTATAACAAGTATCGACGGTCTCCATTTGGGGATCTCATCATATAGATAATATGGGCCATAAATGGGCGTATTTCACCTATATTGCTGAATGTTGGCCAGATCTTTTGTAATAGGGGTTAATTAAAAAATTCGAAAATTTAACTCAACACCCCAAATCGAAAAGTGTTTATAACAAGTATCGATGGTCTCCATTTGGGGATAACATCATATGGATAATGTGGGTCATAAATGGGCGCATTTCAGCTATATTGCCAAATGTTGCCCAAATCTCTTGTAATAGGGGTTAATTAAAAAATTCGAAAATTTAACTCAACACCCCAAATCGAAAAAGTGTTTATAACAAGTATCGACGGTCTCCATTTGGGGATAACATTATATGGATAATATGGGCCATAAATGGGCGTATTTCACCTATATTGCTGAATGTTGCCCAAGTCTCATATTTTTTTTTTTTTTTTTTTTTTTTTTTTTTTTTTTGCGGTTTTTACAGGCCATTATTGGCCCGTACCGTGTCAACAATCTGACTCCAACGGTTTCGATCACGAGCCAGATCTTCATACTGTTGCAAGCAGTTGGAAGATGCCAGATCGCTCTCTACGCCGTGGAGCCATCGTCGCCGACAGCGACCTCTTCGCCTACCGAAAGGCGGTTCTCCCTTTAAAGATCGCTGTATCATTCGGATCGGATCAGCACGCAGAACGTGACCGAGCCAGCGTATTCGCTGTCCTTTGATTTCATGCACGATATCAGGAATTTGCATTAAATTCCTGATCTCGTGATTGAAAAGAACTCGGTAAGTGCCATCGACGTCGCGTTTTGGACCATATATCACACGCATGATTCTTCTCTCGAATGTTAGAAGCCATCTTTCGTACTCATCCGTCAAGGTCCAACTCTCACATCCATACATGACAACGGGTCTGATCAACACTCTGTACAGTTTCAGCTTATCCGTATTTGCAAGATATTTTGATTTCAGCAGTGGACGTAGAGGATACAAAGCCCGATTGCCAGCGGCAAGGTGGACCTTGATATCCTCGCCCACACTATTATCGTGAGTGATGAGAGATCCAAGATAAATATAATAGGGGTTAATTAAAAAATTCGAAAATTTAACTCAATACTCTTAAATGGAAAGTGTTTATAACAAGTATCGACGGTCTCCATTTGGGGATAACATCATATGGATAATCTGGGCCATAAATGGGCGCATTTCACCTATATTGCTGAATGTTGGCCAGATCTCTTGTAATAGGGGTTAGTTAAAAAATTCCAAAATTTAACTCAACACCCCAAATCGAAAAAGTGTTTATAACAAGTATTGATGGTCTCCATTTGGCGATAACATCATATGGATAATGTGGGTCATAAATGGGCGCATTTCAGCTATATTGCCAAATGTTGCCCAAATCTCTTGTAATAGGGGTTAATTAAAAAATTCGAAAATTTAACTCAACACCCCAAATCGAAAAAGTGTTTATAACAAGTATCGACGGTCTCCATTTGGGGATAACATTATATGGATAATATGGGCCATAAATGGGCGCATTTCACCTATATTGCTGAATGTTGCCCAAGTCTCATATAATAGGGGTTAATTAAAAAATTCGAAAATTTAACTCAATACTCTTAAATGGAAAGTGTTTATAACAAGTATCGATGGTCTCCATTTGGGGATAACATCATATGAATAATATGGGCCATATATGGGCTCATTTTACCTATATTGGCGAACCATATTCTATTATTGACATTGTATTCAATAAAATACAATTCCAATAAGAATATTTTTTGTTAGAAACTTCTCAGACTCCATTTTATTTCCATTCATATTTGTCTGATCATAATTTGACTTGCAATACATTTTGATACACTATCATTAACGTGTTTTCGTTGCCTACAAAAATTTGACTTGTAATCATAAATGCCTTTGTATCAATACTGTTTGTTTTAGGCCCGAAGCAATTCCAACTCATTCACATCCAAGACCGTACGGTTATAGATGAGTAAATTCACATCACGCAGATATAGTAATCGAATGACAAAAACTTTTCAACCAGTTTTTGTTGAGATTGAATTGCTTCTTTACGTTGCAAATGCAACTGTTTCAACCGGTTCGCAATTTGGTTAATTAAATGCATGTTTTGACCGAAAGAGTAAGTATTAAGCACCCAATCTCACTTTTGTAAGGTAATATCTTAAGACAGTTTGAGCAATAGTGGTTCAGTTTGAATCATCCAATGCCGTTTGTTTGAACGATTATTGTTTAATAAACGGATGTGTTGCATCCTCAATTCCAGCATATCCGGCACGCACATTGGAGTTATCTTATTCTTGAGTAGCAATTGCTTTATTGTGTTTAAACGGTTCAAAACTCGTTTTGATCCACAGCTTGACCTCAATTGCATGCATTTCTGCTTGAAACAGTGGGCCAAATAGTCCTATTCCCTTGCCCATCTTTAATCCGTCAACTGAAATACTACATTAAATTGTTTCTGGAATTTTATTTTGCTGTGAGTGAATAATATTCTACATCTAGTTGGAAACAAGATCTAAATTTTCAATTGACCCAATGGCCTCCTTTTAATGGCATTTTATGTCCTTATATAGTCCCCAGTTTTAGTGGTCTGGGAACTCTGATTTCTTGTAACCTCATAAGAACTGATATGCATGTGATGAGACAGTAAAACCTCTCCAAATATATGCCTGCTATTAATTAGTGTTTTCATAGAAATTTGTTTTAGATCTAAGACGTCTTCCCTAATAGCGTTAACACAGTTTGATTTTTTCTCTCTGTTAGTCACTTGGAGTTGCATCTCTTGAGTTTTTATCACTGTTGCTGTATAGTGTGTGGTGGGTGTTTGCATTTATTAAAACTCACTCCTTTCTTTTTGCAGTATATTTTAAGTCGCTTGACTTCAACGGGGGCACTGAAAACTGGTCTCACACTTTTCTTTACATGCTTGGAAGTTTTGGAAAGAGGAAAAATTAATCTGCATGATCACTAGTAAAGACACTTTAGATCTACCACTACCATTGTCGTAAACTTAATTTTTTGACAATTATCTTACTAGATTCAAAATTACCTATAGTTCATATATAAACACAGTGCCATACGTTGAGTAGTGAACATGCAGGTAATAGCGGACGGCGTCTTATGATGGTGCTGGTTTATCTGTATACAATTTATGTTGTATTCCAGTTGAGGTTGCGATCTTTATAATTCTAACCTCGTCACCTCTTTTTCTTATACGGGCCCAGGTTCATGAGATATTACGTCTTGTTATCAGCAAGAAGAGGTATTTATTTCTCTACTAGTTTTGTTATGGAAGTGTCATTAAGGACATCCATCTTGACAACCACTAAAGGAGCACTTTAATAGATTGTAACTGCCTTCAGTCGTCGGGTATCGTCAAACAACCCAAATTCAAATTTTAAATTTACTTGTTCGTGGCATTGCTTGACTATCTCGGTGTGATCGTTCTCGTGGCAGAGAAAGTAGCGTGCTTGCTTTGTCATTCGAGGGTCTTCGGGTACGATTCCCGGGGTGATGACGAAACATCAATCGCGATTGGGTGTTTTTAATCTGTATGTGTGAGTTCTGGAATAATTTCCGCCTTTTTTAATTGATATTTTTTATCTCGGTGTAGACTTGGCAATTTAATGGTTATAAATAGTTTGGTAGCTTAACAGTGTGTCAAAGAAGATTTATGCTCGGGGCAAATCGCAACCCGAAGTGGTCTGTCAGCATATCTGATAGAGAGCCAGTATCAAAGACTGGTTCTACATTTACTCTTCAAGGCCTCATCATTCTGCTTAGTTGAATTCTTCATATTAATTTCTAGGAGAAGTTTGCACCATCTTTTTTTTAATATTTTTCCTGTAAGTGCCACAGGAAGGATTTTCTCCGTCACCGACTTCATCACTTAGATGAGTGAAGTGTCCATTGAAAGCCACATATTTATATTGACTTGCGATATTTTCTCCTAAACTGCCTGCTAAGTGACATCGAACTGTTTCTTTTTCTCTGGCTAACTCATCAAAGTAACACTAGTTTCCGTTAGAGTCTCTACTGAGGTTAGGTTTGGTGACAGTAGGGCGCGTAAATTATAAAATGTAATGTGACGAACAACAGATGTCACCAGTGATAACTAAAAAGAGTTAAATTATAGCAGTAGTGTAACCCTGTAACCAAATGTTTACAAATACGAACAAAATAAAAATAAATAATGAAATAGGCGGAGCGAACAAAATACGACGAAAAGAACATTCGCGAAGTGTAGAGATGCAAAATAATGGAATTTTCTACAAGTATTTCCGTCGTATAAATGCGTGTAGACATTTGAGCTACGAATCAGTTCAATTTTGAGTTTCGAAGTGTTAATATCGGGAAGTGATAAAAAGTGAAAGTGAAGTGTTGAAATAATTGTAGCGATAATTTTTGTGTTAAGTTTAGTAATAATTATTTGTGAAATAATTGTGGGATTTATTGGGAAATAAATTTATTGAACAATTAATCTTTGCGAGTTTAATATTCACAATCCAGTGATCGGACCGGATAAATTATTAGAATAACCACTCGGCAAAATCGTAACAGTAATTTACAGGGTTTTTTGCTTGTAAAATGTATAGGCTCATTTTTAGATTTACTAAACCTTTTTTATTACAACTGTGCCATCTCTAACCAAAATACTAAATTTCATAAAATTGACTGTGCACGTAATTCAAGAATGATTATTTCGCTTCTTGTTCAACTTAGTTTCAATATGTTGTTCGTTTGGTCTCCCGCACTTGAAGTCTTTCTTATCTTACGAGGGAGCCCCTCCAAACTTTACAACAGGAATCTTTAAGAAAAAAATTCACTGTGTCATCATTGGCTAAATGACAAAGATCCCCATCATCGGAGATATTTGCAATAAATTAACGGTTAAAAAGTTCTCTGTACAGCGATCCCATACAGTCAGAATCGTCTGTTTATCTGATTTTGGCTTTCCTTTGTCGTATATCATCAACATTTTACGGAATACAGTTTTCATTGTGAATTTGACTTTTTATTACAACCACCATTCGGTTTACATAAAACTTTAACCAATTACCACTTACCCTATAACCATATAAAAATATACAACACCTCGTATAATGAGGTAATCTCAAAAAATTAAACTTTGGTGTAAATGAAAGTTTTATCTCCTTAATATATCAAACATTAAAAAATAAGATTTAAACTAAATTATTTAAGATATTTGAATCAAGAAATAATTTTACTACTGTGAATTACAGTCCCTTTAGAGTTTATGAAATCTTTACATCGCCGTAAAAATAAAATAAATTTTGAATTCCAGATAAATACGATTTAAGGGTTCAAAGTTTTATTTTTTAGACCATTAAATGATTTTCTGCTGAAAAACTTTAAATATTTTAGAGCATTTTTATATTTAACGAATATATGAACCGTAACTTATTTTGTCCTACTATATATTTGTTTTTATATTGATTCGAATTGATTTCAAAGCAGTTTTATTCATGTATATTCCAAAAATTGTTGTTTCAGCGTTGTTTTCTTGGGATACGATTTCAAGACGTCTTATGCTGATGTATTGATTGGTATAAAGATTTTTACAGTCACATACCAATTTTGTTATCTCAATTTTTAGTGTAAGTTCATCGATACATATATACTTATAAAGCTATATTTTATATAACTGTATAACGCACTGTTGCTCTGGAAAAGCACAACAATCAAAATTTTTCCCTATAAGTTTGGGTTTCTTTCACTATAATTATAGTTAATAAACCAATATAAAACTTTAAAACTATCGATTTGTAATTAAAATTATAAATTGGCATTCGTGTTATTTATACAAAATGAGCTTTGACTCTGATCGTTTTACTCAACATTTCTTATACATTTCTTACCTGTAATCGAAACGTATTATTATAATACAATATAAGCGAGGCTTATCGAATAACAAATAAATACATGATTGTTGCTATTAAGCTCAACATTAAGCTTTTATTAAGAAAACAATAATAAAACAAAAGTTTTGTATTATATCGAAAAGTTTTGGTATATTTTGTATCAAAGTGGTACCGTGTATAAAATGGGAAAGCACGTACTGCGAAAAGTAATCAAAGAACAACTGCATTACAAATTTTTATATATCGTTCGAAATCGAATTGTGAAATTGATTGCATTATTGATTTACAGAAGATATAGTTTTATCGTAAATTGAAAATTTGTTATACTGATGGTATGATGGCATAATTTGATTAGCTCCTGAAAAGTTGGAAAATTTATATTAGATAAAAAGTTTTTTAATTATAATGTAATTTAAGACGAGTTGTATATTTATCAATTAAAGTAAAACAAAGCTCAAATGGTAAGTTTAGGTATGGGTGGCTTCCAATATCAAGTCTTATTAATATAATCATAGTGTATCGAATAATATTGACTATTATCCAAACTTAACCAATACTAAATTCTAACAAACTGGGACCACTAATTAAATATTAAAGTCAGGTGTAAAGTTGTCTGCGGGCCTCAAGTTGGTACTAGCTGTCAGCTCCGTATCTTGTATCTTCCACAAGTGCTCGTGCGTTATCTCCTTGTGATGACCACCGGGAAACCGACTAACTACGTTGTCGGTTTTCCGGTGAACCTTATCTGTAGCCTGTGAATCTCTCTCGAATACGAATTACAAAAAATTATAACTAGAACCGAATAATGCAGCCGACCTAAGAACTAGGATTTGCTTTCAGGTTCTCTAGAGAATATATCTCTGGTGGCAACAGTGGAAACTTTAACTGGAAGCAAATATAATTCGGCCTCGGCTATAAGCTTAAACACAAATGAACAACCCTCGCTAATGCAAGCGGATCAAAGTTCTGAATTAAAAAGAAGATTTAGAGATGCCGTCCACTTAAAGCAAAGCCCGAAAAGTGCACTTGCTGATTCCGATAGCAAAACTACTTCTTTCATTGGAAGAATACAAGAAACCAACCCTAAATGCGGTGTGTTCAAACAATAGACCGCTTAAGTGGGTTCTAACAGCTGTACCGACCTTACATCATTGGGAGCGAGCTGCTACCTACGCTTGTAATGGATATATTTTTTTCCCAGGCTTAATCGTAGAACCTCGGATATTATAAATAGTTTGAACCTGGGCCGAGACCAACAAATGGACTGTCAAAGAGGGAACCGAATGACATACTTCTTCACTTTAGCCGTGATGAGCTATCTGTACCAAGGAAGCTCTTGATCTAAACCGTTTGGTGCTTTAATTAGGGTCACAATAAATTTGGCCCAAAAAGAGCTAGCTGAAAAGGGCAGGGAAAAACTGTTCCCCGTCATGCCAACATGATTGGAATTTTGGGTTCTATCCTGGTTAGTCATACCTGCATGAGACCTTGTGCTTGTGCTTTCATACGTAAAAACATGAATTACGGACCCTTAAATGAAATCGGTTGCAACGTCCGTTGAAATCGGGTACGACAGACGTCTCTAAAGTAAGGATATTGGACGTGAGGGTCTAGTGGTGTCGGTTTACTTCCCATATCATTCGGATATTTACCCTCCTACTCAAAAATTTTATTAAAGCTTTAGAGCACTCAAGACGTAATAATATCCCAATCATTGCCGAATGCGAGGAAAACTCACACCACGTATGGTAGGGCATCTCTAATATAAATCCCAGAGGTATTATCCTTCTGGAAATTCTATCTGTGTCTGCCTTTGTCATCTTGAATGTGTGCAATAGACCTACCTTTTTGACATTCTCAAGACAGGATGTAAATGGTATTACTCAGCGACGTTACTCAGCGATAAACCTGAAATTAGAGAACTAAGAAATAATTTAGGAGTCGAAGGAATATTGATTGCAGACGTTGAGAAGAACTGTCCTCTTAAGTCAGTTTAAAAGAACTGGGACACGATGATGGGCTCGGGAACTGGCCAAACCTGCAAAACAGTAAAAAAAAGTTCTCAAATAAGTGTATGGCCGTATGAGAAGATCAGTACTTGCACAAATCATCATAAAGAGAGTAAAAGTAATGTATCTGAAGTGAAAAAACATTGAAATGAAGTTATTTCTGCGACGAAGTGGATAACCTTACGACGACCGTTAAACTCAAAACAGTTCTCTATGCTAATATAAAAGTCACTATCGAATCTCTAGGGAAACTTGATGGAACTCATATGAGTAAAAATCAGGAAGTTCTTGTGTTTCCAATGAAAACTCATTTTCCCCAAAGTTAGAATTGAAATACAGTAGATGAAAATCAATTCCCACACCAACTAACAAGTTTCAGCAATATAAATAGGTGGCAAAGATGTTGACAAAGAGAGAATTCATGGGAGTATTTTTTCTTTCTCGAAAACCCCAGGTCCAGAGGAGATATACTCCTAAATCATGGAATTCGTTCCAATATCATGGAGAAAAGTCAGGGTAGTGTTCAACTCGAAGGATGGAAAGCAACCTATAATCCTGTCTTTAGAAAAATCTTTTGGAACGATTCTTCACATCGAAGGTTCGTTTGATTCCTTCTGTGCAGCCAAAAAGGCAAAGCATAGAGACCACACTTGTATGGTGCTTTAGTGCCATGCTAAGGTTAAGTAGAATTATTGAAATCCACTCTTTTAAGCTGCGTCTTTGCTCATGTGTCTAACTCATTGTTAGTCCAATGTATCTAACTCATTGCTAGTCCAATTAAACGACAACGGATTTTACTGTCACGGTTATGCCAATTACATGGCCATAATACTAATTGGTAAACAAATGGATTTTTCTATGTGATCACATGCAAATAGCGATTAACATAGTTGTAGCCTGGTTTAATGATCAGGGTCTAAAAGTCAACCTTAGGAAACCATATGGTTCTCGCTATTTTCAGAAGTTAAGTATCTGGGAATCAGATTAGATCGGAAAATTTCTTGGCAAAACTACATAGAAGAGAAATACAATAAATCATGGAACATCTACTGGACATGCATACAGTTATTTGGTAAATCATAGGACTTGAAACCTCCGGTGACAATAAGATGATCTTTATTGATGGATCATAGTACGTTGTAATCTGGCACTAGCCAGAAACTTACCATGTTTGCTAAAGATGCAGAACCAGTTAGAGCGCTCTGATGGAATCCAAAGTTTGCAGCATGGGCGCGTGCTGAACCTTGACGGGTTTCAGCCATTTTTAATAATATTGGGTACCTTCCAATATCAAGTAAAATCAATATACATATAGTATGATGCGAATAAGATTGGAGTCAGCTATCAAATTGGGACCACTAGTTATATAGTTAGTGGAAAAGATCTTGTTTAATCTTTAATTTAAGCCACAGTATATAGACTAGCAAAAATTGATCAGATGACTACCTTGGTATGTGTCCCAATAACTTATAATGCCAAGCCAAACAAATGTTTCTCGTGAATACATTTGAACCATTTACAATATGAACCTTGTATCATGATTGGACATCAACATTAATTGAATTTAAGAAAATATTTTTACGATCCCCAAAAATCAGTTATACTCCATATCCAGAGGATTACACATCGAAGGTTCGTTTGATTCCTTCTGTGCAGCCAAAAAGGCAAAGCATAGAGACCACACTTGTATGGTGCTTTAGTGCCATGCTAAGGTTAAGTAGAATTATTGAAATCCACTCTTTTAAGCTGCGTCTTTGCTCATGTGTCTAACTCATTGTTAGTCCAATGTATCTAACTCATTGCTAGTCCAATTAAACGACAACGGATTTTACTGTCACGGTTATGCCAATTACATGGCCATAATACTAATTGGTAAACAAATGGATTTTTCTATGTGATCACATGCAAATAGCGATTAACATAGTTGTAGCCTGGTTTAATGATCAGGGTCTAAAAGTCAACCTTAGGAAACCATATGGTTCTCGCTATTTTCAGAAGTTAAGTATCTGGGAATCAGATTAGATCGGAAAATTTCTTGGCAAAACTACATAGAAGAGAAATACAATAAATCATGGAACATCTACTGGACATGCATACAGTTATTTGGTAAATCATAGGACTTGAAACCTCCGGTGACAATAAGATGATCTTTATTGATGGATCATAGTACGTTGTAATCTGGCACTAGCCAGAAACTTACCATGTTTGCTAAAGATGCAGAACCAGTTAGAGCGCTCTGATGGAATCCAAAGTTTGCAGCATGGGCGCGTGCTGAACCTTGACGGGTTTCAGCCATTTTTAATAATATTGGGTACCTTCCAATATCAAGTAAAATCAATATACATATAGTATGATGCGAATAAGATTGGAGTCAGCTATCAAATTGGGACCACTAGTTATATAGTTAGTGGAAAAGATCTTGTTTAATCTTTAATTTAAGCCACAGTAAAGACTAGCAGAAATTGATCAGATGACTACCTTGGTATGTGTCCCAATAATTTATAATGCCAAGCCAAACAAATGTTTCTCGTGAATACATTTGAACCATTTACAATATGAACCTTGTATCATGATTGGACATCAACATTAATTGAATTTAAGAAAATATTTTTACGATCCCCAAAAATCAGTTATACTCCATATCCAGAGGATTACACTGCACATCATTCGATGAAATCTTTAAAGCTCTGTACGTGTAAAGAGAAATTAGCTTTTCAAGAAAGATATATGTGTTCAAGGATTTATACAACGAAGAAATACTTCTCTAAATAATAAACACGAAATAATCACACCATTAATAAATGTCATACACAATTTTTTTTTGTACAAAGATTTATCTGGATTGTATACTTAGTGTGTTAACACACACAAAATCCTTCACATATAAAAGTACAAATATATGATACAAATGTATATATGTGCTTATATTTAGATACACACAAGAGTACATTCTAACAATTTTGTTATATGATACATTCAATTAGATAAAATAAAATAATTTAATCACCTCATAATAGCATACATTATTCTTCCTTTTTTAAATCCTTCACAACACACAGTTGTACTCGTATATACAAAAAGTTGCTATATATGGTATGTACATAGTCGAGTAATAACCATAAAAGGAATGAATGAAGGAAGCAAATAAAATTTTCTTTAATGGCACGTGATCATGCATATATACCATATATACACAAACACACACAAGCGTAGTACATGGTATTACGTGTAGAGGGCTGGAGGAAAACTATTTTATTTAAATATTTTCTTTTCAACAAACTAACAATGTTTTTTAATTATAATATTATTGTGATTGTATCATATGTGTATGTCTATTAAAAATAGAAGCTTTTCGAAACATACAGTTTAAAACTTTTCACGTTTTCTACGTAAATAAAATTTTTATTGAGTTTTTACTCCACAGTTGAAAAACATCAAAATATATGTTCGTTTATCAATGAAACTATTTGCTTGGTTGGGCAGTGGCTTACACTTGTGTCAAATTATGCGGGGAGGAACCAAAAATATCAAATCCCTTGCAATTGTTTCTTCTCAAAAATTCAGAATGATCGGTCAAAATGGAGACTAAAACGCAAAATAGACGAGGATGTATCAGACAAAATTTCACCACCAATAAACAGATATTTAGTATATGAGTGAGTCTCTTGGCTTTTGGGCCAAAACTAAAACCACTACAAATATTGAATGAATGCCAAATTGCATATGGAACGATTGTACCGTGCGTCTGCAGACTATTTAGTTGAAGAATTGGCTTGGAATGTCATCGCTGGATCGTTAATATTAGATAATCGTCTGAGATACACGAAGAAATGCTCGATTGGTTCCACGAATACTAAATGTGACCCAAAAAAAGGCTCGAGTTCATTTTATAGTACGGTCCAGAAACCAAACGGCAATCCAATGATATGGAGCCCAACAGGACCAAACCCACTCGTTTTACATTTTTAATAAAACATAGTAAATTACATAAAACGTAAATTACATGTAAAAACGATGACAGCACCATTCGCAGTGCCATCTGTTTTAAAATGTCAAAAATTTACCAACGTTCGCTTTGCTCATTATTAATTAACATAGATAAATGCGTTTTTTAACAGATGGTGCTTTAGTTACAAATACATTTATCAAGAGATGGCTCATCAGTTTCTTACATAAAATCATATTTTACGTTTTTTACATATAGAATATAAAAAATAACCTTATGTAAACTACACAGTTTTTACATGTAAAAAACTGTAAATTACATCGTGTAATAAACTGTAAATTACATCGTGTAATACACGCTCAACAGTATTTTTAAGTGATGTACTTGAAATGTTCATCTCAATTTAAGTCTTAATTACAACAATGATGCTGTATTATGATTTCTATATGTTCGTTTATCTACATATACATACTAAGACTAACAATAAAATATTAAGAAGACGATGAGAATAGAAATAAAAATAGAAAGTATTTAGCGATGGATGTAACAGTGTGCGTTCTTCAAATCTATTTTTAAATTATTTGTTAAGTTTTACTTATAGATGCTGTCGACTTGATCATCTTATGCATTTAAACTAGATCTTAGATTAGAGATAACTAATTATTATATTTCCAACTATGGGCGTATTATGAGCGAACAAAATATTTAAAATGATTTTTGGCTTTGATAAGTTTAAAAAAAATAGTTGCATCGGCCGGGAATCGAACCCGGGCCGCCCGCGTGGCAGGCGAGCATTCTACCACTGAACCACCGATGCCTTGAATACAGTGAAGTTTGTGCGAAATTTACGTGACTTTACCACAATGTTGTACGAAATTTGAAAGGTGTTACGGTTGAGTGCACCTCTACATCATACGTTTCGAAATTTTAATCAGCTGTAGTTAATTACAACAACAGCAAAATAAATAGTGTACATTAAATGCTGAAGCAGTAAACAATTTTCACCAAAGAACTTAAACAAACTAACTTTGGAGAAACGTGACAAAAATTAGGTTATACTTTCTCACTTTATAGCATATTTTTAAAAAATAAGTGCGTCGGCCGGGAATCGAACCCGGATCAACTGCTTGGAAGGCAACTATGCTGACCATTACACCACCGACGCTATAGTAATTTTATATACATAACTTGCAACCAATTATCGCGGAATATGTATGCTGGATATTTTGGTGAAAATAGTGAATGGGATGTTGAAAAAAAGATTGGAAGTTTTTGTTAGGGAAAATAAATTGTTTTCATCTACAACCTATGGTTTTCGTAAGGACCATTCTGCAATTGAGTGTTGTGAGAAGTTGGTTTGGGAAGTGAAGAAAGACAATTTGAAAGTAGTAGTGGTATTTTTAGATGTTAAGCTTGCATATGACTATGTAACTCCTTTTAAATTATATTTAATCCTGTTGAAAATGGGAAGTCCGCGGAGTGTATGCGATTGGATAAAAGATTTTATGAGTGACTGGAAAATTATTTTAAATGGCAGCGAATATAGATTAGAGGGTTCGTTTAGTATTGGGTTTCCACAAGGTAGCAAAATATCGCCAGCTCTTTTCAACCTTTATACCTACCTCTAAATTGCACACCGATAACACCATAAACCAAATGGTTTTACAATTTGCAGATGATTTGGTTATCATTGGTAAAGGACGCAGCATTGAGCAACCGATCAGTAATGCTAAAACTAAATTTAACTGGGTGATTTAATGTTTGGAAATTTAAATTTAAAAATGAATACGAATAAATTGATCAGGTGAATGTATACAAGTATTTGGGAATATGGATAGATAGACGACTAAATTTTGGAAGATATGAAATATTTGGCTGAAAATTGAATGAATCGTTTGAATGTAATCAAACGGGTGAGCAAACCTAAATAGGGTGCACACCCGAGCGTAACTGATATGATACGAAAGGCATTAGTATCCTCCAAAATTGCATATGGCATAAGTGTGTTTGGAAACGGATCGAAAGGGGCCTTTAACCAGATAATGAAAGTTGAGAATGCATGTGCCAGAGTGGTATTGGGTGCGATAAATTCAACCCCAATACACACTCTGTGGTCTGAAATGGGCGATTCACCTCTCAATCATAAGAGAGAATGGATCACAATGAGAGAAACTGTTAGAATGTGTGTTAGGAATAATGTATTTTTGAATGAAATGATGGGAAGATTACAAACAGGGAGATTTTATAAATTAACTTATAGATCTAGTACACTCAGAAAAAATTTTGTGACCAAAGTCTTAGTAACACAATTGGGTTAAATTCACTAAGTCTTAGTAACATAAGTTTTTTGGTTAAATTCACTAATTCTCTACTTTAATTTACAAAATAAAAATTTTGCTACTTGGTTAAAGCAATACTTGAAAAAAATTTAGGTAACCAAAATATTGGTACCTGTCATAAGTGAAATTAACTAAAAAAAATCGTTGAATAACCTAAAAAAATATTTAAAATAACAAAGTTATGATTTTTTCATTATTAGTAGTTTTAACTAAATAATTTAGCGGTATAAACTAAGTTTTTAGTGACATGAACTAAACAAAAATCATTTGCCAGAAAATTTTTTAAACTAGCTTATACAATTTTGGTAGAATATATCTTGATTAAAGTAAACGTATGTTTTTCAGCAACAATTGTTAGTTTTAACCAAATATTAAGTTACACCAAATAAAATGTTTATTCAAATGAACAAAATACTTGGTAACTAGAAAACGGTATTTTATTAGAAATAAAAATTTTCAAGTCAGTTTGTATTAATTGCTTCGCGTGCAAAGGTAAGATGTTTATTCTAAGTGGAATCATGTTAGTTTTTGGAATATTATTCAAGATTTGGAAGCATATTGAATAATATTTCAAAAATAAATAATAAATGAAAATTGTGTTAGTTGTTAAAAATTATCTTGATTTAATTGGTAAGTAACGTTATAGTTTAAAGTATCATTAAGATTGACACATTTATTTTTTATTATATAGGAAATAGCCATATTTTATCGCAGGCCTCTTGCAACACGTGCTGTAACAATTATGATGATGATATACAACCACAACAACTACCGATTTCCAAGATAAAATAAATCAAAAATTGTAAGTTTTAATGTTCCAATTATTATATAATTTCAAAATTATTAATCTAACTTTAATCAATTTTTAAAACTAGGCCCTGGTGAAATATTGAAGTGCGAACGTTGATGACAACTTTAACTTTGGCAGTTCCAGTGATGTGCCAAGATGTACAAAAAAAATGTTTAGAATAAATTGTGATAAAAATGCAATATTTTATTATTTAAATAAAAAATTAAATATTCTATGATTATGTGTTGTATTTTATTTTATATATATATATATATATATATATATATATATATATATATATATATATATATATATATATATATATATATATAATATAATATAATATATATATATAAATATATATATATATATATATATATATATATATATATATATATATATATATGTATATATATATATATATATATATATATATATATATATATATATATATATATATATATATATATATATATATATATATATATATATATATATATGTGTGTGTGTGTGTGCGTGTATGGGTATGTCTACACATGTATAAAATGTTACCAAGTTTAAGTTGAATTTACCTTAGCCTATTAGTGAGATACACTAAATCTTTGTCACATTTAAACAAGTAATTGTTCTAAATAACCAAAATCATCTCAAATATTGACTAAATATATGGTTAAATCCAATAAGTAATTTTGTTATACGTAACTAAGATGTTAGTAAAATTTACTTTACTTTTGGTTAATTCAACTTTTTCATTTTGTTATTACATTAATTTTTTTGTTTTTATATTTGAAAAGTAACCATGTAAGTTTGGTTAAAACAAGTAAGCATTTTATTTTAATAACCAACATTTGGTTATTAAAATAAAAAAATATTTTAACCAAGAGTTTAGTTATTTATTTGACTAAGCCATTTGGTTGGTTGAAAAATACTAAGTTTTTGGTTAAGTTTGCCCGGTTTTTTGGTATTTATGACCCAAGTTTTTCTCTGAGTGTATAATGTATTTTTGAGTATAGATAGAACTGGGCCTATCTATAAATCTTACCTAATAATCTTACCGTACGAATGAATTTGGAGGATTATACTAAGGAATGGAATGTTTGCATGTTAAAATCTGCGTTTGAACGAATGAAAAGTGAATATGTTGGGTATGTTATCATTTATACAGATGCTAGTGTGAGTGGAAACAACGTAGGTGTTGGAGTATATGTGCCAGATATGAATCTTCAAAAATGTTTTCGAGAAGATTACAGCATCTCTATAATGAATGCTGAACTGATAGGTATATTAGAAGGAATTAAGTTGCCCATACATGAGGAGAAGAAGAAAATAGCAATATTTTCTGATTCTCAGAGTGGAATTTTGGAATCAATAGCGGTCGCGAGGGAAATGCATATGTGAATATGATTTATGAATGTGTTCGATCCTGTCACTGCGAGGTTATCATCCAGTGGATACCCTCCCATAGGCAGATCGAAGGTAATGAAAGGGCCGATTTGCTTGCTAAACGGGGAAGTGTGAGTAATACAGTGAAAATGTTTGACAAAAGAGATGTGAGAGATATACTTCGAGTGTTGCAGGTTAATGTATGGAATAAAGGGATGAATGAATTTCAAAATTTAAGTTTAATGAAAGGAAAGAAGTATAGTTAGTGAGTTGTGTAGTGTCCCCTTGAGATAAGGCACTCATATTTTTATAAGGCACTCAAGGGTGATACAAGAATGGTCCGAACGATTGAAAGACTACGAATGAATCATGGTAATTAGAAAGAGTGTTTGTTTAAACGTCGTTTGGAAGAGAATAGCATGAGTGAGATTTGTAATGTTACTGAGGATATTGAACATCTTGTGTTGCACTGCAACAAATTTCAACAATGTAGTGCCGGGTTCAATATCGTTAGTAATATAAACAGTTTGACTGGTGTTATGAAAGTAGGTGGATTTAAAGAGATATATGAGGTTGTGAGCAAAAGTGGAATAAATGTATAAAAATTAAATAAATTGGGATAACATTATTGAATAGTTTTAAATAGTTTATTAAAAATTATATAACAAATTTAAAAACATTGTAACATAATTATTTCTTATATTTAAAAATGGGCAAGATGTCTCCATATTATTGGAGTTAAGCCTTAATAAATAAAATAGAAAAATAATTAGCTCAACGAGAATATAGAAACACATTTAATTGAAGTTACAAACAAGCTTATAATTAACATGTTTTTATCCAGATTCAGAGATTTTATAGCGTTGATTGGTTTATACCAATACTGCTACATGCCGAAGTTATCGGCTCTCGGTTTGGGTAGAAACTTTGGATATAGAATCTTATTAATTGAAAGCGTTTATGAAACTTTTTTATTGGGTAAATGGTAAAAGTGACGTAATTGTGATTGATGAATGCACATTCAATGATTTGGGGTGTAAACGAAATGATGTATGTGGAAACTTATTGGCTGAACACGTTCTGGATTCCGATTTCGTAATAATGAACGATGGAAGGTCAGCAAGGATGGCGAATGTTAGGGCTACAACCAATGCGATAGACATTACTTTAATGGATAGTGGACCAAAATTCTTATTTGTTACATTCCAAGTGACTTGGAGCGAAAGAATGGGTTGTGTTAATGCACGCTAAATTATGAACGAGGGAATGCATAGTTAAAAAATCCTATCCGTAAAGCAAAACGGAAAAGTTGGCGGGATTGTGTGTTTCAAATGACACATGGGACCACTAAGGATGTGTAGGATAAATTTAATAGAGCGAGAGGTCCTAGTGCACAAGGCAGAAGGCTAGATGACAAAGAAAATGGAAATCAATTCTACGTATAATGGTGGATGTTCCATATAGTTTAGATGGCTGTAAAGAATTTATGATACCTGATAGATTTAGAGATACTTCGAATAATACATGTGTTAAAATACCGGATAAATGGAAGAAAGGTGGAGTGATATCCATTCCCAAAAAAGGGATCGGGATAGAAATCTGGCAATAAATTACAGAAGAATTTGTATGTTGAACGTGTTTGTGAAAGTGGTGAACGAAAGAATTCGTTCGAACTTAGGTTTATGAATGTGTGTATGATTTTATGACAGAACGGAAATTACTTGTGTAGAAGGGATTGCAGGTTGCAGGGAGAAGTGGATATTGGACTTCCGCAAGTGAGTTTTGCCAACTCTATTCAATCTGTATACGAGCTCGATCTATAGATTAAACTCAGAGGAATAAGTTATTTTGCAATTTGTAGATGACTTTGTTATAAGGGTAAAGGTCCAAACTGCATGGGATTGAGCTCAGGAATGTGTGGATGAGGTCATTCATTTAATTAATTTAAATCTACTTATTTCCAAGTTTTCAAAAGTGATCTTTTATAAATCCAACTATGGGGCTGGCTTATGCTTATTAGAACAGATGTTAAAATAATTCTTGCAATGATAAGAAAAAGTTTAAGAAAAAGTACAACAATGCATCGGCCGGGAATCGAACCCGGGCCGCCCGCGTGGCAGGCGAGCATTCTACCACTGAACCACCGATGCTTATTTTTTTTTTTTTTATTTATTTATTATTAATGGGCGACCGACTATTGAACCATTGTCGCCTTCGGAAAGTTACAAATTGGTCTGATACAAATTATGTTACATTAATATTTAATTGTTTTACATTTATGTTTACACTAAATGGTTTGTATATTCTGCAAATGTGATTATCAATTGTAATACGGTGAACTAGATTCGATTGTAAATATCAATGTCCTTTAGGTATTTTATGATCCTTTCTATCATTTCGTTGTTGTTGGCTAGGGCCAGCTCTAACGAGTTTGGGATACCGAATTTGGATCTTTGGGCCACCCGGCGGGGGCAACTAATTAGTATGTGTCGGACTGTTATAATGTCGTTACAGAGATTGCACCTGGGTGCTTCTGTTTTTAGGATATGGTGAATATGAGTGATATTAGTATGTCCAATCCTTAAACGGCAGATAACAGTACTATCTCGTCTACATTCGAGGTTAGAGGATGCCCATGCGATGGGTTGATTTTTAATAGCAGCTAAGTGGTTGTGGGGTGTCATGAGTGCCCAGTGGTTGGTTTTGGCTTGCCATATAGACTTTGCAGCTAGTTTGGATGCGTCGTAGTCGGTTAAATATTTTAAATCTATTTCGTTTGCTGCTGCTGCAGATTTTGCTTCTGTGTCAGCTTCTTCGTTCCCTGGTATGCCAACATGCCCAGGTATCCATATCAAATGGATGTCATTAGTAGCATTCAATAACATTTCTCTGGTTTCTCGAATTATAGGATTTTTAATTCGCTTGGAAGTCAAAGCTTTCAGTATTGACAGGGAGTCGGTGCATATAGCTTGTGGTCTGAGAGGCTGGTTGGTGGCGATTCTTGTGGCCTCTCGAAGAGCGGCAGCCTCCAGACTTAATGTACACCATTCGTTGGAAGTTCTTATTTTTAAGGGAGCCGATATGGTGTCGGTAACTGCGAATCCGGCGCCACTGTTTGATTTGGAACCATCAGTATACATTACATGCGTGTTCCTAGGTAGTTCAGAGAGAAGTTTATCTAGCTCGAATTTGAATACCGGTGCTGGGGTGCTGTCCTTGGCGTATTTATGGAGACTGGTGTTTATTTTGAGTTGCTCGTTTTTCCAAAGCGGGTGTTGGGCTTGTGAGGTGGAGCTTAGAATATCGTTTGTGATATTGTATTGGTCAGTCAGTGCTGACCCTTTGCACTTTAAATTTAGTGATGAAGAAGAGGGGTGAGTATGGTACGGGGAGTCTTGTCTAGCTTTTTGTCTGATGAAAAATTTTAGTAGGGCTAATTCCCTCCTTTCTGATAAGTTAAGAACTCCTGCTTCCGCGACTAAAGATATAGTGGGAGACGTTCTGAAGGCTCCAGTAGCTATTCTTAAACTTTCGTTGAGGATCGGATCTAGACGTGTTAGTGCGGTATTGGAAGCTGCTTCGTAAAATTGGCATCCGTAATCTATTTTTGACATGATTAGGCTATTTTGTACTTGTATTAGTGTGGCTCTGTTACTACCCCGGTGTATTCCTTTAAGACACTTCAACGCGTTAAGTGCTTTCTGGCATGTGCTTTTAGTTTTTTCGATATGTGCCTTCCAATTCATTCTGGTGTCTAGCGTCATTCCCAGGAATCGGCAAGTTTCTGCGTATTCTAAGGTATTTCCGTTAAGAAAGAAGACTGGAGGCGTACATCTACGCTTTCTGCAGAAGTGCATAACTTTAGTCTTCTTTGATGCGAATGAGAAACCGGTCTCCTTACACCAAAGTTCGAGTTTGCCAATAGTTTGGGAAATCTCTTGCTCGTGGTATATTTCTTGGTCCCGATAAAATATGGTCAAATCGTCGGCGTATAGGACGAACCTAACCTTGCCTCGGAAGAATACATGTCTAATTGAATCGATTACCACGAGGAATAGAGTGACTGCTAGACATGACCCTGTTGTAACTCCGTTTTCCTGTTCAAAAACTTCCGAACGAACGTTTCCTATCATTACCTGGCAACTTCGATCTGACAAGTAGCCCCATATAAAGTGTAGAATGTTTCCTTCTACGTTCCACTTAACCAGTTGCTGGATTATTCTCAACCTCCAGACCCTCTCGTAGGCTTTTTCAATATCGAAGAATATGCAAGTCATATGAGACGAGTCCTGAAGCGTCTCAACTGCAGCCTCTTTTATAATTTGGATGGCATCCATGCAACTTCTATTGGTTCTGAATCCAAATTGTTCGCTGGATAGAAGTTGATTTTTCTCCAAGTACCATGTGAGTCTCTCATTTACCATACGCTCCATTACCTTGCAGTCGTTATTTATGAGCGATATTGGCCGAAATTCAGTAACAGCTCTTGCTTGGGTTTTTTTTGGTATTGGTATTACTATCGCTCGTTTCCATGGTGAAGGAAAGGTACGGGTGTTCCAAATGGTATTGAAGATGTTCAGGAGTTGGCTTTTGTTGGCGGGGGTTAAGTAGTTGAGCATTTTGTTTGTGATTAGGTTGTCTCCGGGAGCTTTACTCGTTCCCCTTTTTAAGGCTGTTTTTAATTCGTGCATATTGAAAGAACTGTTTAAGTCCCTCGACCCGTCACTGTTGCTTAATTTAAAATTACTTTCAATTATATTTTTATGGGAAATTAACTCTGGTGAAAAATTTGTGGTGGCTGAGTTTTGGGAAAACCCTGCGCCGAGAAGGTTAGCCACGGTTGTCGAATCGGTATAATTAGTGTTATTGTGTGTAATGCATGGTATATGGTTTGCGGTGGCTTTGCCTGTTAGCGATCTTATCTTACACCACAACTCGGCGCTCGACAGTTTCGGTTTGATTCCTATTCGGAACTCATTCCATGATAGTTGTTTTGCTACTCTTATTGATCTTTTGGCACGCGAACGAGCTCTGTTAAATTCTATTAAGTTTTCGGTGGTCGGGAATCTTTTAAACTGTTTCAGCTTTTGCTTCCTGTCGTTGATCGCGGCTTGTATCTCGAACGACCACCATGGGACTACTCTTTTGTGTGGTTTGTCGGATGTTAGTGGCATGCTGCGTGTCGCGGCTAATGTTAGGGCAGTAGTATATTGCTCCACTATCTGGTCTATGTTCTGGTCTAGAGGAATATCGGCAATGTTGGCGTAGTTGGCAAATAGACTCCAGTCTGCGTGTTTCTCGTTCCATCTCTGTCTTCTACCGTTAGGTAGGGTGAATGTGTTGCCTGAGAGTGTAATTGGAAAATGATCGCTTCCGTGTAAATCTTCTAATACCTTGAATTCCCACTTGAGTACAATTTCTGGAGAGCATAAGGCTATGTCTATGTGGGTTTGTGTCCCGTTAGGGTGTATGTAAGTAGGGGAGCCATCGTTAATACAAACTAGAGCATTGTGAGTGATGAAGTCATGGACTATCTTACCTCTATTGTCGTCTGTAGGAGATCCCCATAGGGTGCAGTGTGCATTTAAATCCCCCAGAATGACTATAGGTTTTGGGAGTACGGATACTAAATGGTTGAGAGAATTGATTATCAAATCGGATGAGGGCGGGATATAGAGGGAACAAATTGTAATCTGAGTACCGGCCATTTCCACTCTACAAGCGGCAGCTTGCAAGTTAGAGATGATTGGGATAGGGTTGGAAGGTAGACAGTCTCTAATTAGTATAGCCACCCCACCTGAACCTGAGGTGTTCAAAGGGCTGTTGGTGGTTATATTGTAGCCTTTTAGTTTAGGCTTGTGTTTTGGCTTAAAATTGGTTTCATTTGTGGCAATAACCCAAGGTTGGTATTTGTTTACAATCAAATTTAGTTCGCTGTCTCTGCGGAAGAAACTTCTGCAGTTCCAGTGAAGTATATCTACTGATTTTGAGTTATTCGTTTTGATTTAAAAGGTCCAGCTCAGCAGGACTTAGATAGGTATAGTTAGGTTGACGGTTTAAACTTACAGGTTTTTGCTGTGGTTTAGTTTTGTGTTGATGTTTGTAATGTGAGTCTCTGTGGATTTCTCCTTCGTATTGGGGCTGTGTCTGTAGGTGACTTTGTTGTTGTGCCACTGGGCAAATCTCTGTTTGCACCTGGCTTTCGACCATGTGTTGGTCATCTGATAGGTTGTTTTCCAGTTGTGTTGACTGTGGTGGGTGGTGTACTTTATTTGCGGTCTGTTGTGGAAGGTTTGTACTGTGGGTTGTAGGAATGGTGGTTTGTGTTTGATGCTGTGGTTCGTTATGTTCTTGCTGCCGGTGATGTGCTAGTTTTTGGCTTGACGCGTGTTCGTTCATTGTTGTTTGGGAGACATTTGTATTGTTATGTCGTTCCTTATGGCTATTTGATTCCGAGTGTAGTTGTGGTTTCTGCTGTATCCGTGATAGTTCCTCTGGTGATTTCTCCTGTGTTGGAGGCTGTAGCTTATTTTGGTTATTTGGATCTTTCAACACAGTTGCGTAAGATCTAGCAGGGGTTGTGTTGGCGTGAGTCCGAAAATACTTGCTTCTTGCCTCGAAATAGGTTACGCGGTCGATTGCTCTTATTTTATTTATTTCCACCTCGCGTTGGTATACTGGACAATCTCTGCTAGCGCTGGTATGCGGCCCTTTACAGTTTACGCATTTCTCTTCAGTGCAAGGGTTAATATGTGGGAGTTCCAATGTCTCCGAACATTTAAAGCATGCTGGAGGATTTGGACATCTTTTCTTCGTGTGGCCGAATTTCTGGCATGTGACGCATTTCATGGGGCTCGGAATATACAGTCTAACTGGCAGTTTTATAAATCCGGCATATATATGTTCTGGAATTGTGGGTGAATTAAATGTCAGTACCACGGAAGCGGTATCTGTCAGCTCACCGTTGATCCACTTTTTAATTTTCCTGACCTCGGATACACCTTGGTTTGATAGTCCTTCATTGATTTCGTTCTCGGATACTGTAATGAGGTCTCGACAAAACACTATACCCTTTGAACTATTAAGGTAAGGATGATCAGTAACATTCACTGTTGCCAGTCCACCGAGATTTTTCATTTTTAATAGGGCCTCTGCTGCAGAGCGGTTTTTAGTTAGTATTAACAACTCACCCTGTTTTGTTCTCACTACGTTTTTAATTCCGTTCGGTGCGACCATATCGAACGCCTTTTGGATTCCGAAAGGGGAAATTCCATTTAGGTTGAGGTTTTTGTCTTCGTGCTTTACAACGAGATATTTTTCTTGTATGTGTTGCACTGTGCTAGCTGTGCTAGCTGTGCTAGATGCTTTAAATCCAAGCCGCTTTACCCGTAGTTGATCAGCTTTCTTCCTTTTAGGTTGCGAACCGAGTTCATAAAACTCTCCGGCACCGCCCAGGACGGCAAAACGGTTAGGGGAGAACATTCTGCCGATAGGCAGATGCCTCCGATGAGGATGGTTGTACCAAAATTGGTATCACAACGCACAAATCACAGAAATATTTCACTACACGTGTTTTTGTAGGTCACTCTGTTTCTTGTAAATCTGGTTCAAAATTGTTGTAGAACAATAAAATTTTATGTTGATATACTATCCACCGTTAATTACTAAATTATCAATAGCACAATGGTAAACTTTTACCGGTATCACACTAAAAATGTAATTTGTTTTTAACAACTTGTTAGCACAATTGACGTCTGTTGTCTACGACTAACGATTTGAGACTGAACCACCGATGCCTTGATTAGCAAGGATTTTGTGTGAATTTAACTTGAGTTTCTTACACTATTATACGAAATTTGAAAGGTGTTACGGTTGGTTGCACCTCTTCATCTTACATTGATTATTGAACTTTTTGTGGTTGAAATTTCAAACAGTGGCAATTATGTTGTTGTTGTAACTACATCAACAGTCTAGTAAATAACATACATTTAAAGCTGTAGTTATAAGAAAACTAACTTAAGACTTACTTTCAAACTTACTTTCAGGAAATCTAACCAAATTACATTAAAATTACTAATTTAGGATGCAAGTAGAAGAGAAGAGCAGAACATAATGTTTTCTATTGATACTTTCACTTAACGAGTATTTTTAAAAAACTAAGTGCGTCGGCTGGAAATCGAAACCGGATCAACTGCTTCGAAGACAATTATGCTGATCATTACACCACTAACGCTTTATTTATATCTATATCGATCCGAATAGTTTTGTTATTCCCTCATCTCTTGTGTGAATTAATTAATTCAACAGCTCAATCAGAACCGAGCATATTGTAATACAGTCTTAATGTAGTAAGACCGTTTATTTTTAATGCAAGCACCATATCGATTATACTCTTCCAATTCAAATAAAGTGTATTGTTTTGATATATAAGGGAATTGCAAAATTGATCAGTTAAAAATGTATTGGCTGAAATGAATGAACAGCTTTAATAATTGGGAAAGTTAGCCTATTTGTCAAAGATACACCTGAAGGCTCAGCAAAAAAGCAAACTGCCCAGTCGATAACACTTTTCGAAAAAAAAATCTTTATTTAAAAAAAAAAACCTTTTTTAAAAAAAGAACATCAAAAATAATTATATGGTTTGTCATCGACATAGTTTAAATTGAGTACTAGATCCAAAAAGTTGTATAAGTAATAATCGCGTGAGTTATGGAATGCTTACGATGTTGATCAAAACAGACTCTGTTGGAGGTGCTCAACAATGTGTGGTTGGATCAAAAATACCACTGCATAGTAGGAATGCAGAGTGTTCAATATTCGAATGTTTTATGTTGCCAGCCACAGCTTATCGAATCCGCAAGGACCACTCTGCAACTGACATCACAGCAATAATTTCTTGTATGATAGAAAAATTGTTGAACTACTGGCGATATATGTTGGGCCTCCACAAGAAAGCTAACTAAAAAATTCAGCGTTTTTCAATCGGACTGGTGGAGTGGAAAATGTTATTAAGTATAAGAGAAAACTGATAGGTTGCCTAGTTTGAATTTAAAGGTGAATCCAAGGAGTGAGGGTAAAAATTAGGTAACTTGATTATATGCCAAAAATGGTAACTAAATTGAAGAAAAGTATAAATATTTATGTATATAGATTGATCGACGGTTGAGTTTTAGTCGAAATATGAAGTATTTGGCAGGAATTTCTAAATAACGTTTGAATATGCTTAAAAGTTTGAGTAAAACTAACTGGAGAGTTCACCCTGGAGCGATTAATATGTTCCGGAACCTACAACACTGAAACCAGCGTTTGGAGTCACACTTGTCTGTTTCAAGAGATGCTGCCAAATTAATCCTTCATTAATACTTCGAATGAGTTTCGAACTAAACCTTAACAGATATGTTTAAATATTGATAAGCACGTCTTATTATCATATATAGACTTATAATCTAAATGATTATGAAAATATTTTTAGGCACAAGTTTCAGTTTCGAATTTGATTCTAGCCGTTGACCATAACATCCATCCATCGACCATAAATAACATCCATCGGATTATATAAACAGCGATTAACGCATTTGTTGGACTGGCCAATTACAACGTGTACCAATACAGAATGATTTATTCCAGCTGCAGTACACATGTTACATTTACCGCGAATTCCGCGAGCATGTTTGCAGCAATTGAATTTTAGGAGTATTATGCTTATTGCCAAAGCCATATAAACTACAGAATGAATTTTCGAGGTTTTAAACCTTGAGTTAACTATATATTTATGATCGATAATTTCGGTATAACTTTTACCATTGCTTTGTCTCATTAGCACAGGAACCTTCTATAGTGTATATTTTGAATCGTATTTATCCACTATAGCAGGCAAAGTAGTCTGGTAGGATGATTATTATGACCAAAAAATGTAGTAAGCGCTCTTAAAGCTACCACCACCGACTCATAAACACTCGACCGTAAACGTCATTTTGGGGAAAATATTTAATTTGACTGGCCTTTGTAAGATCATGAAAAATATTCAAGGGTGTGTTACTATGAAAATACAAAACCGTTCCTATTTAGAACCTCGATATCGGACTCTTCCACGTAAAATTACGTTTATATAAACATCTCACCTATGTGGACTCTCTCATATTGGTTAAATATATTTTGTACATATTGTGCGTGTTTTGTAATAGAATAAAGGTAACTTTCGTCATCTAATGAAAGTAGAAAATGCCTATTCAGAATTGATTCACCCTTAAAATATAAGAGAGAATGATTTCGGAGCAGCGTCACTGATGTTTATAAAGTTCTGGATATTGAACTCTGGTTACAGCGACAAAACGGAGAGAGACAAAATGAAAAAGCCGATATGCTTGCTGTCAGGGTACAAGAAGCTGAGAATATGCAACTATAATATAAAATAGATGGAAGAGATTTAAGAAAAACAAATGCAAGAAAGCATAGTGAGTTACGTATTGTCCTCCGGAAACTCTTTTCTTTAAGAATAAACCATAGTAAAGTGGTCATTTCAACATTATTGGATAGATGTCGATTTGTGTGAGGTTAGCTATGTGTCGAACATGTTTGGCTTCGCTGTACACGATACAGTAAAAGAAGAGCAGAATTCAATGTACTTAGCACTCAGTGTATAATAGAGGATAGTAGAGTGTATAAGAAAATATATGAATTTGAATATATGAAAAATATCGCGTCGAGACCTCACATAAAATAAAATATCTAAAGATGGAGCTTTTAAAATAAATTGCATCGGCCGGGAATCGAACCCGGGCCGCCCGCGTGGCAGGCGAGCATTCTACCACTGAACCACCGATGCTTGTGCTTTATAACGATTTGAATTAAAATCTTAAAAATTTAGAAGCTTAATCTTACAAATTTAGTAGGTAAAATATCATATATGAAACTTTTTCTTTTCTTATTCTCTTCCATATTTCATCTTAATCGCTATTTTTTGGGTTAGTGTTAATGGACGTTCATTAAAATTGCTTCAATTGTTATGAGAAAGCAAAATAATGAGAAGTATAAATGCAAGATAATTTGTTTTGTAATTGAGTGACGTACACAAATAAAGATGCTGGCTACAATTTCTTAAGATGATTTATGAGCACAATGTTTTTTATTCAACCGCAATTGAACCATACCAATTAAATAAATATTTCAAAAATCATTTTTATGTACACAAACATTATAAATATAGAATGATGCCAATTCCGCATGATTACTTTCCTCGATTACATTGCAAAATAATTGTTATAAATAATAATTGAAATGTTATTATTTATAAATTATGTAAATTAAAAATAATTTCCGATTTATGTATATACAACATAAAACATGGTTATGTCCGAGAATGAGAAAAAGAGACAAACGATAGGCAAAATATTTACATATCAAATGAAGCATATTATGTTAATTAGCATAACATAATAAATTTTTTATCATGTTTATCGGAATTACTCTTGTAATTAAAATAAAATTTACATTGTTCTATTCATAGTTATCGGAAAGGTATAAAATAAATTTAATTATATAAACTTCTTAGAAAATTGAGTTTTGATATTTGGTCCAATCAACTAAAAAAATCTATTGCTTAACCGCGTGTCAAATGAGACCTTAGCAAAGGTGTTATCTACAGTTGAGATTTGATGATGGTGGATATAGCCGAAATTCAAAAAGAATTAGAGGGCAAAGCGTGGTGAAAGTGGAACGTCTGCATATTTTGTCTGAACTAACGCAACAAACACTGTATCATTATTATTAATTCGTTTTTACTAAGAGTAAATGCACTTTTCGCCCTGTGGTTGGGGGCATTCGTGTTTCGTAAATATTACGAACGACACATGAGACGCATAGAATACCATCACAGTATCCAGAGCTTGTCGTAGGAGGCGACTAAATCTGGTTGGATCGCTGGGCTGACGACCCGCATCCGTAAAAAACTACAAATGTTAAAAATGTCAACAAAAATAAAAAAATCGGATACCGCCAAAACAACAAAAAAAACGAACCCCCGCTTAAGAACCCGGACACGAGATTGAAGATCGGCACGTGGAACGTGCAGTCATTAAGAAAACCTGGCGCGTTGGACGGCCTTATCACATGCATGAAAGAGTATCGGCTGGAACTCGTAGCTCTCCAAGAAACTCGATGGCCTAAAAGTGGAAACCATGTGTCCCAAGGCTATACGTTGCTACACAGTGGAGATGACCTCGGAAATCTTGGGGTTGGATTTCTCATTGGGCCACAGGTAAAAAAGGCTGTCTTGGACTTTCAAGCAGTCGATAATCGAATGTGTAAGTTTCGCTTGCACATGAGATTAGCCAACCTGTCAATTGTCTGTATACATGCGCCCACTGATGTAAGCCAATCCCAGGATAAAGACTCATTTTACAATAATCTGGATAATCTGATGGGCTCTATACCGGAGCACGATGTCAAATTGGTGATTGGTGACTTTAATGCTAGAGCTGGCAGAAATCAGACCGACTTATGTAACAATATAGGTCCGTACTCCCGACATGAAACTGCGAACGAGAATGGGAAAAGAATGATGTATCTTTGCGATTGCTCATGATCTCAAAGTGGCAAGTACATTCTTTTCTCATAAAAACATCCACTTAGAAACATGGACACATCCACGTAAAACATCCCGAAGCCAAATTGACCATGTGTTGATTTCAAAAGGGCGGGCTCGGGTTGTCCAAGACGTGAGATCGTATCGGTCGTCAACAAAATTCATAGGCAGTGACCATTTTATGTTTGCTGCAAAATTACGATGGAAATTTTCGTACAAGTCAGGGAGGACAGGAGAATATACAACGCGATTCTCCTGTGAAGGTCTGATAAATGAAGAAACGCAACGAAAATATTAAGATCTTGTCAGCAATCCAATTACCAATCTGATGATGTGAACAGTGTCTGGGAAGTATTGAAAACCTCGGTTGTCGATGCCGCCCAGCACACTCTCTATAGTGAAAACTAAGCCCAAAAATGATTGGTTTGATGAGGAGTGTCGTCTTGCTGTTGAGCAACAAAATATAGCCAACAATGAAGCGCAGACTCGGTTTACAATTGCAAGGAAAAACAAGGCAGTTCTTGCTAGGAGGACAGCTAAACGCATTTGTAGACAGAAGAAGCGCGAATGGTGGAAAGCCAAGGTCTTAAGAGTACAACAACTCAGCAATGAGCACAATTCGTGTGGCTTCTTTAAAGGAATCACCGAATTGCACCATACTTTAAGATCTCGGTCAACTGTCATTCGGGACCAGGATGGAAACCTCTGTGTTAACGTCGATGCGGTACTCGATACATGGCGTGAACATTTCTCTGATCTACTTAATGTTCCACATGTATCACAAGCTGTATTTGAATACCCTCAAATACAGACCGCAGAGATGTTCATTGAGGATCTATCCTATGAGGAATTCACAATGGCCATGCAGAGATTAAAGAAAAATCGTTCCCCAGGAGTTGATTGCATTAATTCAGAGCTCTTGATATTCGGAGGGCTTACTTTGTGGAACTGTCTTTTCGACCTTGTTCGATTGGTATGGCGAAATGAAGTTATGCCCGAAGAATGGAAATTGGCCGCGTTATGCCCAATTTTCAAGAAGGGTGATCGCTTGAAATGTGAGAATTATCGCGGTATAGCTCTCCTTTGCACAGCATATAAGTTACTGTCATACATTATGGGAAGAATTACTCCTCTAGCGGAGGAAATTGTCGGTGACTACCAAGGAGGATTCCGTCCAAATCGGTCAGTTACTGATCAAGTTTTTTCGCTACGGATGATTCTTTCCAAGTACTACGAAACATCTCGCGATGTACACCAGGTATTCCTAGATTTCAAGCAAGCCTATGACTCGATCAATCGAGAGAGTCTATCGTATGCGCTTGAATATTTAGGAATACCACAAAAATATGTACATCTGTGTAAAATGACAGCAACGCAGTCACAATGCTGTGTCAAAGTTGAGAACAGGCTATCTAGAACTTTTGCAATCAATTCCGGTGTTCGACAAGGAGATGCGCTGTCCCCGATACTTTTAAATCTCATGTTGGAATACATCCTTCGTAAAAGTGAAACACCTCAGGACACCATCTTATTCCGACAATCCAATCAACTTCTTGCTTATGCAGATGATATCTGTGTGATTGGATAAAATGGCAACGGAGTGAAAGAGATACTTGATCCACTGGAACAGTATTCAGCTTCCGTTGGTCTCAAAATCAACGAGTAAAAAACCAAATATCTAATCTCGGGTTTTCGAGACCAAGACGCAAGTGATTTCAGTAGTGGTAACCACACGTTTGAAGGAGTGATGAGATTCAAGTATCTTGGATCTCTCATCACTCACAATAATAGTGTGGGCGAGGATATCAAGGTCTGCCTTGCCGCTGGTAATCGGGCTTTGTATCCTCTATACGTCCACTGCTGAAATCAAAATATCTTGCAAATACGGATAAGCTGAAACTGTACAGAGTTGATCAGACTCGTTGTCATGTACGGATGTGAGAGTTGGACCTTGACGGATGAGTACGAAAGATGGCTTCTAACATTCGAGAGAAGAATCATGCGTGTGATATATGGTCCGAAACGCGACGTCGATTGCACTTACCGAGTTCTTTTCAATTACGAGATCAGGAATTTAATGCAAATTCCTAATATCGTGCATGAAATTAAAGGACAGCGAGTACGCTGGCTCGGACACGTTCTGAGTGTTGATCCGAACCGAATGATACAGCAACCTTAAAGGGAGAACCGCCTTTCGGTAGGCGAAGAGGTCGCTGTCGGCGACGATGGCTCCACGGCGTAGAGAGCGATCTGGCATCTTCAAACTGCCTACAACGGTTTGAAGGGCTGGCTCGTGATCGAAACCGATGGAGTCAGATTGTTGACACGGTACGGGCCAATAATGGCCTGTAAAAACCGATAAAAAAAAAAAAAAAAAAAATTTAAGGTAATTGGGATCGGTGTAATATGGTCCATGAATTAATGAGTTTGTATTATTTGAGGTCGCTCTTAATATGTGATTCCGGATGAGTTTTATTATATGAGTGTCGATTCTGTAGGTTTTAAATTTCGTATATTGTGTTTTGTTTTTCAGCATAACTTGGGCTCATGTTAAACCATATTGGACAGCCGTAGGTTAATATTGGTCTTATCAATGTCAGGTAACTTATTCTTTTTACGACTTTGTTGATGTTTTTTGAGTAGAATATTTTGCTGTTGTTAATAAAGGCTTTCCTGGCTTTTGGTTAACTGTAAGTTGTTGTGCTCGTTTAAATAGCAGAACCGGTGTGTGTGTATCCCAAGATATTTAACTAACTATTGGTTTGTTCTCTACTATTTCGTTGTTGATTTTGATCTGAAATTTCTTCCAGTGTTTGGTTGTGTCGTAGGTTGCACTTGTGACTGGTTTGCGGAATAAAATTGATTCGCATTTCATTCAATCTGATACGTCATGTGTGCAGATAATCAGTGGTAAACTTGACAGCAGCTTGTAGTTTCTCTTGTATTTTGCTAATTTTGGAATTCGCACAGTAAATTATAATATCATCTGCATTTGCAATGTTTTGTATGCCTTCGCTGTTTAAATGTTTAAATTATCATTTACAATTAGATCCTTAATGTAAATGTTGAATAATAAAGGTGCTGTTATTGATCCCTGTTGAAGTCCGTTGTGTATAGTAAATATGTTGTTCGAAATTTTATTATTGTTTGTTACTACGAATTTTCTGTTGTAGAGCATTTCGTACATTATACATAGATTTGGATGAAATTTCAATTTGTTCAGTTTGTATAGTAATCCAACCATACGGACTCAAACGCTTTTCCCATGTCTATCAGGACAGCTCCAGTACATGTTTTGTCGTTTAATTTAAAGCATACTTATGTCTGAGACTACTTTTGTGATTGCATGGCTAGTTGTGTGTTCATGACAAAAACCAAACTGATTGTCTGGTATCAGTTTGTACTTTTCCGTGTGCTCTTGTAACTTATTGAAGATGATAATTTCGTAAACTTTACTTAGATTTGAAAGTAGACTGATTGGTCGGTAATTGTTTGCGTTTTTTAATCGGATATATTTTCGCTGTTTTCCAACAGTTAGGAAAAGTACCATTGTTGAGTAAGTTGTTGATCAGTGTGCAGAGTTCCATTTATGTTCGTCGGGTAGATGTTTTAAAACAATGCTAGGAATCTTATCGAGTACGTATGACTTTTTATTGTTTAAACATGTTAAAATTTCTTTTAAATCTGTTGTGCTGATGAAGTAGTATTGTCCTAATGGTTGTTCTGGTGATATTGCCTGGTTTATGTTGTTAAACTCTGTGATGGTTCTGTGGTTGGTTTTGTCCTGAGTGTATTGGTTTTTTAATATACGAAACGTATCAAGTATAACATTTTCCTGTGCTTTTTTACCCATATTCGTATTTGGGATTGTACGCTTTTCTATATAGTATCCCAATATGTTAAGGTTATGTTGTGTATCATTAGTATTGTATGTAGTACCATTTTTGGGGATACTAGTCCAATCCAGATTAAGCGATGTCATTTTTATTGCTTCAGCTTCCTCAATCAGTAAGTGTTTGATTTCTGTGTCGGCTTTTGGATTGCATATTTTTTAATGTTTGATGTTTTGATTAATTAATTCGTTTGTTCGTTTTATTTCGGCCTTAAGGCTTAAGGGTATTAATTTGACTTGGTTGGCTGTTCCCGTTCCTTTTAAGTATTTCCAGGCTGGTAACTATCCGACTTTTGTTATGATTTTGATGGATGTTTCCAATTCTGTGTCTGTCAGGTTTCTGTTTGTTGGTAATATGCTGGTCTGGTTGTTTATTTGAAAATAGCGGATGTAATCTTTTGTTATCTTTTGTTTAAGACGTTCCCAATTCATGTTACTGACGTTTATTGTGTGGTGTGATTCGTTGGTTGTTAGACTATCTTGATATTCGACGTTTGTGCATTTTATTTCAATCGCTTTGTGGTCACTTTCATAGGTATGGGTTGGTAATTCTTCCAGATTGTTTGTAGTTATTGCCAGTCTATGGTCCATTATGTTTCCCGATCGTATAAATGTGGCATCATCTGGTTTGCACAGTTTTGCTCGATAGTTTGTACTATTATTTAGTAACCATTCGCTGAGTTTTATTCCTCTTCTGTTGTTTATTTGATTGCCCCAGTTTGTGTGCTTGGCATTGAGATCTCCTGCTATAATATAGCGATTATTAGGGTTGCCAAGATCTAATTCCTCAAATATTTTATCCCATTCTCTTGAGAATTGGTTATCTGTAAGTATCTTATTACTACCTGTGCAATACATTGATATAAGGTAGAGTTGTTCTGAATTTTTCAATTTTATTTTTACAATAGTAAATGGGTTGTTGATTGTTCATTTGAATGGCATCGTAGTTAAATTGATTTTTTAATAATATGGCCATTCCGCCACTTTGTGCGTGTGTAATTTGATCTTGTCTTACTATGTTGTAGTTAGCGAATTCAATGTGGTGATTGCGTTTTAATTTAGTTTCATTTAACATTAATATATCAGGTTGATGTTGGTTTATAAAATCTAGTAGATTGAGACGTCTTGTTATGCTTATTATTGAATTTACATTCATTGATATTATTTTCATATTTTATTTAACATGTTTAGGAGTGCTACGATTTGTTCGCTCTGATTTTGTACAATTTTCGTTAATTGCTCAATTTTTGATGCCAATATCGGCAGGGTTATCGTTTCTTGGATCAGCAAATGTCCCATTTTCTTGAGTTACTGGTATGGTTTCGATTTGGGTTATCGGTAGTCTTTTCTGTTGTTTTTCTTGACTTCTTAATCTGAGTCTATCTATTGCATTTTGATAGGTTGGGCAGCTTTTGTACGAAGCTGGATGTCCTGATTTGTTGCAGTTTACGCAGAAAACATTTGTGTTCTCTGAATTTTCTTTAAGTAAACATTCCCCTGGTTTGTGGGGTGTAGCGCATTTGGCACATCTATTAGCTGTTGCGTGCCCGAATCGCTGGCATTTATAGCATTGTATAATATCGTTGGTTTTTTTAAGTTCTTCCCATGAAACTTTTTGATGGTTTATAACTTTAATGTTGAAAATATGTTTCATGTTAGTTTCCGGTGAACATTGAATAACATATAATGGTAATTTCTTGTTGTTGTCCGTGGACCGCTTTGTTTTAAGTTGCTTCATATTTAGTAGCTTAATGTTTTCGGTTCTCTTGATACTTTCTTTTATATCCTCTAGATCTTCATCTTCGTTAAGTCCTTTAAGTACTACGGTTTTCGGTTTTTCGCCTTTTGGTGTATAGGTGAAGTAGTTGGTGTTGACCTCTTTGAATATTGCCTGAAATTTATGATATTCGTCTTTATTCTTCATTAAGACTGAGTGTTTTTCAATGGGAACCCGTCGTATCTCGTAATTACCCACTTTTGCGCCTTTCATAATTTCTATGGTATCTTTAACGTTTTGCTTCTGAATGTGTAATGGAGGTAGTTTAATCGATTTCTTTTCATTTGAATCGCTATAATTTTTAAGTTTCTCTGGATTATTTGTTCTGTCATTATTTGATCTAATATCAGTTAAGTTTTTAGGTTTTATTGCCTTTTTTACCACTTCGAATGGAGCGAGATTTTCGATTATTTCTTTGGACAGTTTTTCATCTAGTTCCATTATGGACCTAAACCTATATTATTGTTTATGATTTGATGTGAAACTCTCTTAACCATTAAGCTATAACCGGCGACTATAACCAATCAATTAATAATATGTCGATATACAAAAAATAAAATCAATTTTGTCTATTTAATTAATTAATTACGCGGAGTGAAACAAAACAAAAAAATCACCGACCTTAATTTAATTTAAGATCGCGTTTTAACATAAATAAAATTTTTCGTCCTAAAATAATTAAAAAATATTTGATACTTAATTGAGCGCAAGAGGGTGAGGATAATGAGACGAGCTTTCGATGGACATTATATTTGGGGATGAAAGTAATATCAACAAATACCTGAAATAAAGTGGATTTTAGAAAAATATAAGAAAAAGGATTAAAATTATTTTGCTACCTTTTTATCTTTCGAACGAAGACACCTAAATAATGAAACAAATTTAATTCAAAATGATACGAACAACACTATATACGCAATTTCCCGTCGAACGTCTTTGATGTTTGATTCAGTCGATTGGGTGTAGTGAATGTATTTATATAGATCAATGACATTTAATTACTACTGGTTTCTGTTATCTTTTGCATGCCCAAATAATTAATGTTGTAAATTATTGCGTTTGTTTGTAGTCAACGATACGTAAATGATCTTTCAAGTGATTCGGGAAACAAAACATTTACGTTGTAAATCACTGTTTGATCTCAATATTTGAGCTGCAGCTTTCATCATATATCATTCAAAGTTACAAAATAAGGAAGTGGACAACATGTCGTTTCATTAAGATGGTTATCGAATGAGATGATTGACCGCTATCCCAACGGTATACGAACTAAGCTTTTACTGTTAATATATGTCGCATCAATGTCAATATTGGACCAAGATCTTATATTTGTGTCATAAGTATGTGCGGTACGATACAGATCAATAAAGGTTTCAGTATTTAGATTTCCATGATTGAATGAGATGATTGGTCGATGGGGTTTTTATATGTCGTATCAATGTCAAACTTTATTTACCAACAGAAATATTCTCAAATTGATTTGATTTTAAACGGACATGCCTGAACTACCAAGACGTGTGATTATAAATCAAGATAATATAGCATTTTGGGCTCAAGTTACATTCTATTGAACTGAACTTTGCTTGTGAGTGATGTTGTCATAAACTTCTTAAGAAGTCTTGTCGCTGTGAATAAATTTTTAGACCTTAAGCGTGAATGGTGGAAGGCTTAAGTCTAGAAATTTCTGGATATAAAACGTCCAGTAGAATGGTTTTTGCTGAAACAGTCTCGTACAAAGCAGTTTGTACTTGGTAAGGGCTGGCACATCACTTAAGGAAAAACAGTTATCTTGTTTTCGTACCTATGGTGGAGCTGGTCTATAATGAGAATATTTTCTTTGATTATGTAGTGCCGGATATATAGGAGAGGATTTCATATTGATGCATAGTAATATGATGTAACACAGCTTTAAACTCGTTAGTTCATTGATGAGGTTACACTGTCTAACATCAGTAAAAAAAAATAACATGTTTCTCTTAGCGTTGAAGGTTTAAATCGATTAAGTTATTTTGTTCAAAATAGTGATGGTTAAATGTGAGTATAGAAGAAAACCTTTCATGTGGTACGATGGAGAAGGTATATATTTAAATCATAAATCACACTCGTGGTCCCTAGGCTAACGATTACATCAAAATTATAAAAACAAACATAAAATTAAATAGTATTAGGTACTCACAATAGAAATCATGTATAAACTGCTTAAATATTCATTAAAAACGAGATTAAATTTCCAAAGCGTATATCCTACGGTCTGGCAATTACATAAAAATTAATTTCTTTTTTAAAAATATTTTTCATCTTTTAATTGTAAAAGTGTACTGTGGTGGTAGAGCTTTTCTTGAATTTAACATATTTTTGTCGCAATAAAATTACTGTGACAATATACAATACACAAATTCATAAATAACTTGGAAAATATTTTATATTAATTGCAGCATCGTAAATACTGTACATAAACACATCTCAAGCTCGACAGAACACAAAATTCCTAATAAAACATAAAAAAAATTATATAAAAGCATATTATTGTATGTACATATATACACTTTCATTTATAATTTATTTATGATATAATTTAACATAAAAACATTTTTGTTTTGAGAAAATATGGTACTTTTGTGTTGTGAAAACTGCAAACAAAAAAGCTTTTTACATAAGTTTTTGTTTATAATGTTGTAATTGTATAAATTAAAATCATATAATATTGTGCTTTTATACATAAGTTGGTAACATTTTGCAAATTATTTAATTTGCTTTTAATCAAAAAATTATTTAATTTAATAAGTGGGATGTATAAGTTGTAGGCAATAAGTATATTTATTGCACAATCATTTATTTGTGCGACTATATGAAAAGCTTTTCACGACGCGCAATATGTACGAGTTCTTCTTGACGGAAACATCTTGCCAGGACATTAAAATAAAAACATTGTTTTATGTGTTTCTTTGGGGGGCATATGTGGGCTATTAAATCTTTTATATATATATATATATATATATATATATATATATATATATATATATATATATATATATATATATATATATATATATATATAAATATCCCTAATGCAATAAAAGTTGCTACTTAGCTTAATAATAAATTAATAATTATAGCATCTTTTAATTGGTACTATAAAATAGATTATTATTTGAAATTCAATATTGAATTTATTATGATTGTTAGAAATGAACATAGAAATATGTACAGTACATATACAGATGTACACGAATATGCAATAAAAATCATATTTTTAGATTTTAATAAAAGCTCGAGATTTTATATTCATTTGTATATTTTATTGAAGTATATTTGGTTTTATGTGAGAAGAGTACAAAAGTAATTGTGGGAAAGAAGCTTTTATACTATACCGGGAATACATACATGCTATGCACCACATTATATATTGTATTACTCTATTAGTTCTAGTAAAAATGAATGAGCTACGCAACAATGTATCATATATGTAATGATTGTTGTTGTTGCAAAAATTATAAACTTGAAAGCTACAAATAAATACTGTTAAGTTGATTTATAAAAAATTTCAATAAATTATTGTTATGAGCATTTAATTTTTCATGTTGAAAGCACAATATGACTTTTAAATACCATATGTCCAAATAAGTTTAATGCTAATTTTATACAACATAATGTAAGCTTTAAGTTTATAGGCAGGTTTTCCCAAACCGTCTAAAATATTTACCGTTTTGATGTAACGTTATAAAATTACTTAGACTTCTTGGCGAACACATTAAATCTAAGAGCTCCTATAGATTTCTAAGTAATATTAAATTTTATTTTGGAGTTTTGAACAGTTTATTGCTACTCAAGGAACTACTTCCGCGGTACGCATATTTACTTCTTATTTTACGCTAAGTCGAGGGCGAACGGCTATCTAAGAAGAATCATATGCACATTCCGTAGGTTATGTCAGACTAGATTACTGACATGGTGGGACCATAAATTTTGCACTGCGACAGGAGGCCAAAAAAGTTTTCAATTCACACCCATATTGGGTTTTGAGCACGATATTTTCCGCTTCATAGACATAGCTATATATTTGCTTTCTCTACACTTAAGCCTTGAGAGGCGAATCGGAAAGAATGAAGGTGTTTGTCATTATAACATTTAGATCGCATTAGGTTCTCCAGATATACAAAATTTTATTAGACCGTGTATAGAATATTACTGTCAGGTTTGGGGTGGAGCATTTGGCATTGCTCTCCAGTTGCTGGATAGAGTTCTGCGGCGTGCCATCTCTAAAAGTCCGCATTGCACTCAATTAAAGCTATATTGAAAAAAAACTGCAATATCGTTCGTCAGCTGTCAATCGGGTAGGTAAATGTAGAACCTCTTCGTAAAATTATTTTAACAAACCTGATCTAAGGATTTTATCGGTTTATTTAATTTGAATGTATGATTGGATTTATGTAGTTGCCATTGCCAACGTATTGATCGTTTGATTGTGATAAGTTCCAGATGCTTCTGAGCATCAATTTTATCGCATTTCTTTTGACATAACAGCATCTTCACTTTCAAACATGGGAACATGTTGTAGCACGATGGGAACTTGCGTTCGCATCCTGCTAAAAGGTTTGATAGTGTAGAGACCTCTAAGCGGTGGTTATTGCTCTGGCTAGGGCTCAGAGTTGGGAGTGGGGTTGTAGAGGCTTGCACAATCCTTGAATACACCGCAAGAAATACAAGGAAGGAGAGATGTAACGAATTTCAACGCGCCAGACTAACTTACCTTGGACTCATCATCCTCAAATCTGGTTTTACTCTAAGCTCATTCCGCTAGAGTTATAGCCGATCAAAATTAACACCAACATTGAATTAAATTTTACCAAAGTATAAAAAAGAATATATTTCAGTATCAAGGCATTAATGCCGTTCATATAAATTTGAAAAAAAACTTTATGATATTGAATTCATAATACATACTTTTAACTAACCCAAAATTGCGTTAAACATTGGAAAGACTTACAAGCTAACTTAGTAGCTAACAACCATGACATATAAATTATAAAGGTTTTCCAATTATGTAAGAATTACTTTATATTTTTTTTTGTTTTGAAAAAAGAATATTCTTAAAACTAAATATTAATTACTTTAAAGATTAGATATAAAAAAAAAATAAAGAATATTATAATGATAAATCAAAAGATACTTAAGTATGACTGTCCCTCCGTGGGTAGTTGGGACTACGACATTCGTTGACCAGGAGTAAGATTCACGCCAATCATGGTATTTAACAGCGTACCTCTTGTATCGTATAATTATTCTTTTTATTATCGAACAGCAGCTGATTGCATCGTAGAATTATATAGGTACTATATATTAACTCTAGTTGTTGGACCGATGGTGTGAGTGATGATGCTCGTTTGCACATTGATATGATAGTAGAATGTGTCAAGGTAACAGCACACCTTCACTTAGCGTGGGTTTACTGCTTTTTTTGTTTTAAATTTATAGTTAAATAATTTAAAAAAAATATTTAGGTATATGGTATATATACTGTTTTACAGTTCACAAAATTCATTTAGGTTCTATATATTATGTATAAGGTTTGAATTAAGATGTATTTTCAATCTTTACGCAACCTTGGTTAGTTTATATTTATTTTTTTTTTCGACATTAGAACCAACACTTTAAGCCGACTTACAGAAAAATGAGAATTTATCTTCACTCGATAACATATAACTTGGCTCAGTAAAGATATTAAAGTTCACCGTATTTAATCATCAACGGGCACTCACTCTAGCGGTTTTACCTAACGCGATCCCCACGCGTTATTTTAATTTTTTTGGTTTTTTTTCTTTAACAGGGATTCTTATAGTTATTATATATAGTTCTTAAGTTATTATATATAGTTCTTAAGGTATTACCTATATATACATGTATGTAGGTATATATCTAGGCTTCGCCAATAACAACGCTAGCCGATAAAAAATGAATTGTTATTGAAATATTATTAAGCTAACACGCTAAACCAAAAACTTATTACTCACTGCCCGCCTTCGTTTTTTTTCTTTTCTTCCCTCCCACATTCGCAAAAATCACCAACAAGCATATTTCGTTCGAATTTTTTTCTATTCATTTCCTTCGGTCAATACTAAAGAATATCGAAGAAGAACTTTCGCTACGGACAGTGCAGGGAACGATGACGACCGCGGGCATCGTTACAATGTATTGGATTCCAAACTGTAAGAATAATTAATTACTCCCTGATTAATAGATTGATTAAATAAAATAAATTAAACTATCCATAAGCGAATTGAACGCCCTGAAATTTAGTTAATTCGATGATCTACTGTTCGAACTATTACAGAAATACAGGAGGAGCAAACCATAAGATGGTTTCGACCTATTAAATTTGAAAAACAATCATGCCGATTATACAACTCGCCGGATTGCTGCGGCGGGAGTTTAATTCGATTTTGAAGTTTTTCGTATTATTGAAAACGTTGGATGTAAAGTGAACGAATGACGGTAATGCAGTGTGTAAAATAGGTATTATTGAATTCGCAAGTGAAACGCTATCCATGTAAATTAAGTCATTTGAAATCCGCATTAAATTGAATGCGGATTTCATACGATGAAAGTTTTATTTGTGATTTTTTGCTGAAAGCACAAATATAAATTAAATAAAATTAAATTTGTTAAATTTATTTAATAAATTAATTTTATTTTTTTATTATTCGATATATTTATCGATATATTTTTTCTGATGGGCTACACCAAGAAGATATCTTCACTCGTTTTGCCAAGCGTCTATTGTGCGCTTGATGATCTTTCGACCGGCTCTTATTAAAGTGGGTTTTGGGTGTATTTATTTCTAAATAATTACTGAAACTGTGATTTGTATCATTTTAACAAAACAAGTTTGACCAACACCATTCATCTACCCGACTTCCTTAATCGTAAAGTAACTGCCAATTTAAATTTCCGAGTTAAATAGAAGATGATTTTACTACCTTTGGTAAATTGCTTTTCAGCTCTTTCAAAAGCAGTTTTTTGAGCCTTAACATATTTATAAATTAACTTATTTAGAGTAAACTTGAATATTTCTAGACACCTAAAAAACTTTATAAGGTAGATTTACACTGTAGCCAATATCATCAAATAATTTTCTTTTCTTGAACGACGGTAGCTTGTCCAGCTGATCTGCTCAAAACAGCTCATTCAAACAGATTTTGTACTGAGCGGAATATCTAAAGACCAATTTGGTTCGACTAGCCTCCTAAATTTATCCTATTAAGTATGCTTGTTTGAAGGATGTATCTAACTTCTGTATTTAGAATGTTGAGATTTCTATTATCGGTGAATGATGAGACGGTGATCATAGAAATTAGTCGCTTGACCACCTGATACGTTGATTGAGACACAATGTACTTTCTGTGTGTTATCATTTGCGTCTTGATCTCTAAAAACAAAAATCAAATATTTGATTTTGGACTCGTTGATTTTGAGACCAACGAAAGCTGAACACTGTTCCCTATAGTGGATGAAGTAATCCTTTCATTCCGCTCTTACTGGGTTTAATAAAAAATTCAATTAAAATATATTTACATGCACATTTCTCACCGCTTTTCTACTGTGCAATATAAAATTTATATATAAAAATATTGACAGCTAGTGAAATCGCAGTTTCATTGCGGATCGGTAGTACAGGTTTCCGGCGGTTTCTATAATGCAAAAAAAATTAATTGCGATTCGAATGCGGATCGATTGAACTCCCGCCGCAGTAAATCCGGCGAGTTGTATAATCGGCATGAATATCTGTACATCGAAAAATCTCGACACTTGAAGTGCAAACTATTTATGATTCAATGATTGATTAGATTTTATATTTTATTGGTAAAATGGTTATAACTGTTGCCCCATTGATAAACATTTGAATCAAATTCGATATGACAACGATTATCTGTAATTCCAAAAGTTTTCATTTTTCTTATAGGCTTGTTGGTGTTCCATCATTCAAGCTCTCAAGAACAAATTTACCGAAGGCCAATGATACCAAGAATCTGTCTCAGTCGTTATAATCCAAAAAGCGTCAACAAAAGTTAAAAGCTTTTTAATTTTGTGGAAAGCAGGAATTCCATAAAAAAAGCACTCATACTTAATGCTTGCAGGGTTAATAATGGATTAATCATCAACAGTATATTAATTTATAGTACTTAATTTTTTCTGTGAATATAATTTGCATTTTACACTTTCAATCACTTAAAATCCTTCATCTTCTTTGTGAAAATCGTTTTTTCACTTACACCTGAGCTAGTTTTTAAATTTTCAAATTCACCACAAATGCTCCCCTCTGCAAAATCTATTGAACAACCTCAAAAAAACGAATTAGAGGATTGGATACGCGCCTATACCTCGTATAGTTCGGAACAAGTTGAAAGATAGGGAACTTTTGGCTCTACTATATAGGTAATTTAGGTTTGTCAGCTCAAATAGGAGGTTTTGAATACATAAAATCAAGTTTGTAAAGTATGTATGTCTTCATCGTCCATGTAACATGGTTTAAGTCTATGGACATTTTGACGTGGCTTCCGATCAAATCTAAAGTGTAAAATTTGTGAGTACGTTCGATATATGTAAACAGAAACTCTCGGACGCTACTTTACTGATTCATATTTCATCATCGATCATGGTCAAGTAGTTCATCAGTTCACATCTGATTCTTTATCGCATATGTGCCAAACAATCATAAAGAACTTCCTAGGCATTTCATTCCGCATTTAATCTTGTCGTAGTTTCAAAGCTTCCATTAAACTTTTGATTCAGAATGTCATTTGGCCATCTATTAATAAAAACGTGCAGAAAATGATTCGAAACTGTGTAGCTTGTCAAAAACCTAAAGTCTCTCGACATACTTAATCTCCACCTATAGCACATATAATTTAACTTCGATTTTCGATCATTCATCTCGACATAATTCACCCAATACCAAATTCTGATTATCAATGGTATTGCGTCACATTGATTGATAGGTATACTTGCTGGCCCAAGATGATTTCAGTTTCTGGTATAAGTTTTGCTTCCGTCGTTTTTGCTGTTTATTATCATTGGTTAACTCGTTATGTGCTACGAATGAGCTTATAAGCTCAAAATAGGGTGTGTACTTCACGAAATTGTAAATTAAATAATAAACCAATAAACAATATGTTGCCTCATGGTTCATTGTCATGGACTCACAACTGTTTCACGAACTGGCAAACTTAATTGGTTTTGAACGAAGGAAAACAAATTCCGCTATTATATGCTACTATCATATTTGACAAGTGTCGCTCGAGTGCCAGGAGCTTTTATGGTTAGGATGAACGAACACATTTTACTATCGAACTTTGTTACGAACATTTAATCGTTTACTTCGACAAATGAGTTCGACCTGTACCGGCATCGCGGCAAGTTATGGAAACAATTTTTATAAATGAAGAGCTACACACTTGCTCGTATGTTTTGACAGTACTCAGATCACACCTTATAAAACCTTATTACATGGAGAATGAAAACACACAGAATTCACAAATGGGAGTACTTTAAGGATTGATGAACCAGAACTTCCTATTTTGGCTGACATAACTAAATTAACAACAGTTGGGCCGATGTTCCATCTCTCTGGGAAGGAAGTATCTTGTGATGGCTTTTAAAATTAAGAAACCTTATAATCCTGATTTATTTATTTGATGGTATGATATATTGGTTGTTTTGGATAGGTTTTTGTAAAGTAGATTTTTTGAAATCAGACTTAGGCCTGAGATATTTTATGTAACCATATTGATGTACCACGTTATAGTAAATAAATTCTTATAAGGTCCAGTACAAGTAAAGTATAAAATAAAGTTTTTATATAATTTCTAAACTCAAAAGCTTGATGTCTTAACTAATCTTTACGGAAAAATAAAGTCATTAGAAAATTCATTCATAATTCATATTCTATCTTACACTTTTTTTATGAACTATCAAGCTTTTACACCATCTGTGCAATGCAAATGAAATATTTAAGCTTTTAATGACGTATGTTCTTCAATATTCAAACTCAATTCGCTTACATAAGTGTTACCGCACATTGTAATCTATAAGACTATATTATCCAAACTCCTTAGATTGTATATCCATTAACGGTTAATACAATAAAATATAATTGAATTATATATTTTGTCTTATGTGACGAGCATGATATTATAAAATTATTAAATGTCACAAAAACCGAAAAATTTGCCATGATATGACGTTGAAAACCAGATTACAGTGTATATCCCAAACGGTAAAAGCTCTCTGCGACTATACGTATAATAAATGCAAAGAACGAACAAACGTCACGGATTATATGATTGAAATGGATATATCACCTTTTGTGTTCTTGGTATATATATGTATAAAGGTACTCGAGCTTCGGTGTGCTTTTTCTGAATTTTGCCAGAATATGAACGACACAAAAAAAAGACGAAGATATGATAAAATTAATATAAATGCGATTCACACAGGAGCATCAGTATACCTACATATATATACTGAATACAGTCACAGCAAAAAAAGGAACCATATCCAAATGGTCTAAGAAAATATAATTTGTATGTCATAAAAATATAAATACAAAAAAAAAGGATAAAAATTATTATTATTACTGTTTGGATATGGGTTTAATGTATCCTTTTTTGGTTTGGATATGTGTGGATATATGTGTACCCATCTAATGAAATAATACAAGTGTAATTTTAATTTATCTTGATACGTTTTTCCTCGTTCGGTTTGCCAGGATTCCAGTTTTTTGCTAATTTTTGGCGTGTCACAAAAATGTCAACGCGCAATCATCAGAGATATACACATGTTTTTTTGTCCCATATCGTATTGTTTTCGCCATTTTCAATACCACACCGACACACACACAAACACACACGAACATTTATTTATATAAAATTAGGAAATTGAAAATTTTTATCGCGCGGATGAATCGCACCAAAACGGACAGGTACATGAGTTTATATTTAAACCCTTTTCGCTATCAAACATATAAATTTACTACATTAGCTGATTAAATTGAAGAAAAAAAAATATTATTAAAAATTTCGATTGATTAATAAATGCGAAAGTTTTTTGAAAGTTTACCATTTTGTGAGGTAACTTTCGTCAAACTTTTGGATTACACGTTTTCAACAACACACTCTCATAAAACTTTATATTCTCCAACAACACATCAGTAAATACTTAAAGTTTTATTTTTATATTTCGCATTTAGGGAAAGCTTAAATTTACGCATATGTAACGATATAACCCCTCACACAGAGTTAGAAAGCTATATGGGAACGAATGAAAACAAAAAAAAAGTTTATTTGTACAATAAAAAAGTTTTTATAAAAATCATATTTCTATAAAATACACAAGCACACCGAATAAAAAGTGCTTGGGGTTATAACTGAAAAATTACAAGATAAGTTAAAAAAAAAACATTATATTAGCTTTCCATATACCTATATACATTCGACTAGTATAGATATTCGAATCATTCGCTTAGGAACTCACTGCGGAAAGTGGGAACTATAAAACATGTATGTATGTAGCTCGCTCAACATAATAAAATTTGTACTTAAATTAAAATTTTATTCTTGCGCTTGGGTTTTGTTTTATTGAAAGTTTCATATGCATAAATAAAAGCTTAATGAAAGTTTATTCAAATTTTATATGATGTTTTTCGGTATGCAAATGTTGAAAATATAATATTAAACGCGGTTTTGATTATTTTATATGTTTGTATCTACATAACACGTTGGGTTATTTTGTACAAAAATTTTATGTATTTTACAATCATTATTTTGGCTATCAGAGCTGGAACGATATTTGTTTAATATCCAAACTTTGATGGTTAGTAAAAAAAATTGATTTGTTGGTAGCGGAAATATAGGTTTGAGCTGTTAAGTTATGTTTTAACCCGGATTGAATTATTCAAGAATAGGTCGCTATATACAAAGCACGAAGAAAATACCTGCTGCTCTGTTGCAAACGTATAATTCCGAAAACTGTACGAAGTAGTCGATTGGGGCTCCTGGGCTCTACCCTGTCGTGTAATAAAGTAAACCATGTACTTGCGCAATACAGGAATGTTTTCTGAAAATTTTGAACTGGGTGCTTGAAAGAAAGCACTTTCACTAACAAACGTAAGGAATAGAAGCTGGTACTGTTACCGAAAGGAGGCAAGCCATGCAGGGAATCATTCTCATACCGTCAAATATGTTTGTTACTACAGTAAAAATCCAGGAACAAATTGTATGCTTCCGTCTGTACGATACTGTGCAGTAGTAACACTAGATGTGAAGTATGCCTCCCATATGGCTATTTTGGTTTGCACATTTAACGCATTTATTTCAGCCAACATATAAAACTTTAGTGATGAGACGAAAACATGTGTGATAAATGGTGCAGTTCCACAAGGATCCGTCCTAGGTCTTATGCTCTGGAACATGATATATGATGGTGTGCTTCGACGCTCCTTACCATTTAAAGGTCCAATAGTTGGCTTTGCTGATGACATCACCGTAGTGGTAGTCGTGAAACACGGAAAAGATCGCAAGAAACCGAACGATGCGAACATTCATCAAAGGTGACTTCTGCTGGCCTGGTGTTAGCAGAACATTTGAACAGAAGCAGTCCTAATCACCAGCACAAAAACATGGAAGAGCATAACGTAAGAGGATGGTGCCCAAAATATAGTAACCCTGTATTCATTAGGTTTCAGGGTTAATGATTCATTCTTTTTTTTTTTTTTTTTTTTTTTTTATATTAAACTTTAATTGGGTGCAGGGCGGACTTTTAGACAGTCCTAGCTCCTTGTAACTGTCAGAGCTCCTGCACCCAACGCGCGGTCCTTCAAGTAAAGGTTGATAGCTGCCTTAAACTTGTGCATTCTGTAATCCAACGGAAACTGAAAACCGGATAACGAATTCCACTTCCTGGATGTTCGATGAATGAATTCGCGCTTTGTACCTTCAGTTCGAGGTTTCGGCAGTTTCACCGTAAACCTATGCGCATTGACCGTTCCTCGTGTTATCCGTCCTGGCGTAACTAATGGTGGTATTTTCTCCTTTAATTCTGCAGAACATTTACCATTTATTAATCTATAGAACACGCATAGTTCTGCAACATCTCTGCGGTGCTGTAGGCTGTCTAGATCTTTCGTAAGTCTGGAGTTTCGTATTATTCGTATGGCACGCCGCTGAACTCTATCCAGCAACTGGAGAGCAGTGCCATATGTTCCACCCCAAACTTGACAGCAATATTCTATACACGGTCTAATAAAGGTTTTATATATCTGGAGAACCTGATGCGATTTAAAAAACCGTCTGCATCTATTGAGGAACTCGAGTTTACGTGAAGCTGATTTGGCCAATGCGATAATGTGTTCTTGACTGTTTACCTCCAGCGAAAGACGCCACATTGGGCTGACTTATGCCGACTGTACGAGAGAAACAGAAATTGGAATATGTTCTAAGATTTAGTTCCTTAAGAGTAATATGCGTTCATGCGCGAATATATCACCTAGATAAACTGGTTAAAGAATGTCAACTTATATATATCAGACGTTATCACAAAACAAAAGAATGAATTTGGCAAACATGGTGACTCTACCAAAGGGCTGACTGCCCTTTGTGCACTGAAACATCATTATTGATTTTATACTGTAAACAGAAGGCAGATGTAATTGCGTGAGTCGCACTGTATCACGGATTGGGAAGGAGTTAATATGTTTCGAAAGATGCAGAAACCTGATGAGAATCTATAGTTGTAGCCGAATAATTATGCCTGCGTAGTGAAGGTTAAGATTTAGTCGGTAAAAATCCGACACACTCGCATGTTTGGTAATGATTCACATGTGATGTTTATTGAAGTTTCTTCCGTTCTCCACAAAAAAATTTTTATGAAAGAATGTGATTGAACGTAGGTCTTGGCTAAATAGTTAGGTTATCAAATCAAAACGAAACATTCTTGACGTTGCTCATTGCTGATTTTGGATTTATTAATACCATTTCAAAGTCAAATTTAAAAAAAATACTTGGATCGAACCCACCAATTGAACAGCACTGGACTTGTATTGGCTATAAAGACTATTTTTAACATATTCAGTACAATCACGTTTTAAACATTTAATCATTTCATTCTTTGGTATCCAACAATTTGACCAGTGGTTGTAATAATTTATTTCTTATACTCAGTTAAAACCAGTGATTCGACGAAAAGAGTTTGGATATTTTTCTAATCTGTAATGTGGTTGTTTCGACTGCAGAAATAACTCAATTATAAACCAAACACTGATTGACCAAAAACACCCTGGTCCATGTGATGGTCAACAACATGGAGCAGACATGTTTTTATATTAATCAAACGAATCAAACAGGTCTCGTTGATCATATCAACAGTGTAATACAGACGTATCTCTATACGAGATAATTAACAACTAGTTCACAAACGTTTGTTTCATATAGCTGTACCCCTCTGTTTCTTCTCTCGTCTCGTACTTAAAGTATAAATTTATTTAAAATATTTTCCATAAAAGATTTAGTCTCAATTTTATAAAAAATATTTTGGTTTGATGGGTAGTATATCTGAATGACCACTTGATCGTAGATATCAAATCCATCTTATCAGTTAGTCTTGTTAAACAACATTCTAGCGATTTTTTTTCGGTTTGAAGATCGCTACAAATCCTTACATTTATGAACCAAATATCTTATTTCCCTTTTTTGCCCATTCAATATTTTTTAACATGTTCTGTCATCAACGGATAAACAAACGTTGCTGATATTTAACGTCGTTCATTGAATTCTTACATCATGTTCTATTGTGTGTATGGGTTGAATAAACGAGAAATATGAGTCCGCATACGACACCAAGTAAAACAATGTCCAACATAAAAAAAACTGCAGCTAGTGGAGTTATACTATATAGCAAGAATATATAATGACCGTACAGAAATGATCCAAATGGTGGAATAAACGTAAAATCAAAACACTCATAATGGGCGGTGCTTATACACTATTTTTACCGATTAAGAGCGAAGAGATTTTCCATTTGTTCTTGGATTTCCCCTCTCGCTCAACTAACTTAATACCACGTAAACTCCGATTGATGGGGAATTAAGGGGTGATCGATGAAGGAGTCGCATTAGAGAGGGCGAGTAGAAGTGGAGTCAGCTCAAAAGGTAGCTAGAAGACAACCACGTTTTTATTTGATTCAGTAATAAATTAAGTTTCTCAACATAATTTTTTTATTAAAACGCGTAAGAAAACATACAACAGAGCAGAGAAATGGCAAGTAAAAATTACACTTCCAACTAATAATTGACTCTACCGACCTCCTCGAAAGAAGTAAAGTAGAGCATTACTGATCTGTCTCCCTTTCTGTCGTTAACGTTACCATCTCTAATACTTACTAACCAGCACTTCCAGTACTCGAATTATATCACCGATACTTTGCATTTCGCCTTCAACTCCATTCAAAAAGTGTGGTTTTTTAAGTCTCTGGAGTAGAGATGCATCTCACCCCCTGAACATTTCTTCTACCGAACTGAGCTGCGGAAACCATATCTTTATAGGGGCGATTTTGAGAAATCGGGTCTGCCTTGCGTAAGCCTAGGCTAACCCGTTTCAGTCTATTTAAAATTAAAATTGACAATCGTTTCAGGAGTATTGGCTCATGCACAGTTTATTGGATTTTAGTGATTTTAAATCGTTCATTGGTTTTTGTGGAGTCGTTTGGTGAGTTAAAGAATGGTTCAATTACTTATATAGGATGTGCAGATTATTTGGATATATAATTTGGAAGCAGTATGAAACAGTATGGAGTTGTATGTTCCATTACGTACAGCAAAACGCGTAAGGTAACATGAATGATATAGATAACATGGATCACAACAGTTGAGAAGTTATAATTCTTAATTTAATTGGTCGTTCAAACGAATTTAGATACATTTATGTTTGTTCAATGTCCTTTCCTAGTTATTTGTGCTTAACAACGAAAAAGCTTTATTTTGGTTTATTTCTGTTCCATTACTCAAATTCTGAAGAACAAATTATCAAAGGAATATGCAAATTAAGACTCTGTCTTAGTCTCCATCATCTAATAAGGTTTTGTTTGTATATCATTATATTGTTGTATTCTATCTTCAGTTTGGGAAAAATAGGATTCCATAACAATTCAAACATACTTGATGCTTGCTTGATTGATACTTTTAGCCCTCTTTGCATTTTTTTTTTAATTCTAAATTGGAGAGAAATGAAGATATTTTCAACGTTATATACATATGTATATATATGAACCGCCCAGGTGGCGCAGTGGTTAAAGCTGCGGCAGTTAAAGCGGGAGGTACAGGGTTCGAATTCCGATTCGGGGCAAGATGCAAATGGGTTTTTCACCTTCGATCGTTTGAGCGGTGCGATCGGTGTAAAAATGAACATATATCTGGATCCCCTGTCGTGTTTATAATCCATGGGCCAACCCATCTTCCATTTCATTCATCCATTCTGTCAGTACTATAGGCTGACATGGAGCTAGGCAATGCGCATATGGTACTACGAAAAAACTCGGGCCTATAGCCGTACATATAGTGGTATTACATATGCTATCGGACCGATCGGTGCGATAGCAGCCACAAAAACCTTACCAACCTATACATATGTATATAGAGACACTTGATAATCATGCAACGCACCTAATACCACTGATTGACTAGAATTAGCTAAACGCAATTAGTAAAACGCGGTTAGCTACACCAACATAAATCCAATGACATTGACATACCATTGGTTTATCAAATGAAAAAATGCAGTGGCGCTTAAAGTGTATGGTATGAGTATTAAAACAATGTCATATTGGAAAAATTTAATTTGTTATTGTTATTGATGTAAGTAAGTTGTACATATTTACAATTTATATAATTTTACATATTTGTTTCGTAATTTAATATTTATAATTTAAATTAATAATATACATTTTTAGTATATGTGGTAAATTATTCCCGAGGTAAGGTTTCATTAAATAACGGCTCAGTATAAATGCAGAATCACCCAGGTGCCCTACAGGTACTGAATTGTCACATATATCCCGGCTGTTTTTATAAAACAACTCGTTCGACTCATGCTGCAATTTAAGTCGCGACTTTTCATTTCATAAATATATGAGTCATTATTTTTTCCAGGGAATCCTACATTGATATATGTGAATCGATTTCTAAAAAAATAATCAACGAAATAATCAACCGCTGCCAACAATATAATTGAGTACGATCTCTTATAATTGTGGTAATCAGTAGCGTCATTTTTAGAAGGGCAGACTTCTATGTCACATCCATCTTAAGAGAAAATTAACATTATTAAATATGTAGTTTAGAAATGGTCAACAGATATTGTTTACCAACTGCTCCATAAACTTGAGGAAACCCCCAACGCTGATCAAAGCCATCTACAATTTCTTTTATGGATGCATTTCTCCTTGAAAGAGAAACATTTAGTTAGTACAATTTCTTTTATGGATGTTTCTCTTTCCAGTTTTGCGCATAATGCTACGGAAAACTCCAGAACTATTTCGCGGACCGTTGTTCTCCCAATTCCAAATAAATTGGCTATACAGTTCGGCATTCTGCCGATTACGCTTAATATTTAATAGACACCACTACGCGTTTGTTCACTGGAATACTTTATCGAAAACCAGTATCCATCTTTTCCAGACAATTGAATGTGCTTGCTAGTTCGAAAAACGTTTTTCGGCACATTCGAAAATCCTCTTTAAATTTGGTTTCTGGGTATGAAGGTACTTTACACTCCCAAAATAAACTTTATCTGATCTATAATAAATTAAAATAAATGGTGTGTTATATACAACATTGTTAAATCATTAAAATAAACAATGAATTATATTTTTACCAAATTCCACATTTTTCTATCAATGGTCTGTTTATGATTTAAGGCATATAATAGCGCAGACAACTTTTAGTTTCTCTCAAAATGGAAAAGCGCCATTTCTTGAGAATCTTTCACTAAGATTTCCAAATTTTTGTCTCTGTCCATCATCTCGTCAATTTACTGCATGATTGCCGCAGTATGAATTGAATTCATTTTATTTTTATAATTTGTGATTTAACTAAACTCAAACTTTTCAGTTTTCACTTTTAAAATTAAATTTATTTTTTCTGTCACTCACGAAAATTGTATTTTAATGTCATAAATTTGTTAATTCCAGTTGTATAATGGCGGGTGATTTTCAATTATTTCTCACCTGTCGTAAGATGGCCACTTATACTTTCAATGATATTAAATTCCAGTCGCACGATGTCGCTCCTACTAAACTCATTATTACACGATAAACTTCAAAATATTGAGAGATTAGTTCACGTTGTCATTAAACCCAAAATAAAACCAGATTAGTTAAACTTGATTTTGACACACTATAGATAAACTCAAAAAATGCACTAATCGCGTTTAGCTAAGCCTAATCTGTCAGTGGTATAAGGATAGAATTCCAATCGTTTTATATAATGGCAATGAAAAAAATCGCGGAGGTAATTTCATAAAAGCTTTTATACTCTTTCTTGTTCTGCATGATTTGACTTTGTTTATGCTCGGAGTTCCATAAAAGAGTATTCCGTATAGAATTCTCGGGTGTGTAAAAGCAAAATATAGCCGACCACTGGAGCCATTTGCCTATACATATTATTTTAGTATGTCTATCCATAACACATGAGATTCAATTGTTACTCCTATGTATTTGAACTGATCTACTCTCTCAACCCTGATATTATCTATATTGAAGGATGATAGTACGATAGAACTAAATTCGTTTTGGCTAGGTTCAAAGAAATAAGATTAGATTTGAAGTAATCTAATAAAATATGCATGTCTTGTTTCATGTTATTAGTTATAATTTATGGATCTTTTGTTTCGTTGTCATCAGCCAAAATGCGAATATTGCCCCTCAATGGTAATTTCGAAATGTCATTAATGAAAATTAAAAACATTAGTGGTCCTAGTACACTACCTTGTGGAACTTCACAATAGAAATGAAGAATATATGTATCTACGATACTAAGCATCCTAGTGGAAAATCACATGGTGGAACTGCTATTCTTATTAAAAACAGAGTAAACCACTATGAACTCCAAACAAAATAGGGAAGAACATATCCAAGCAACCAGTATCTGTTTAGAAGAGATAAGTTCATAGCAGAAGGTGACTACAACGACAATCATATTCAATGGGGTTCGAGATTAATTTCTACGAAAGGAAAACATCTGTGGGGCTGTATACAGAATGAAAAGATGGATAACATATCTTCTGGCCACCCAACCTATTGGCCAACTGACAGGCAAAAAATCCCCGATTTAGCTGACTTTTGTGAAACAAAGGGTATACATAGAACATTAGTAAAGGCCGAAACGTGCTACGATTTGTCTTCTGATCACTCTCCGGTATTAATAACTCTTAACACGCAAGTTCTAACACTAGCGCCATCTAGATTATTGACGAATCAACATACTAATTGGTCTCTATTGTAGTCGCCGGATGTAGCTTAATAGTTAAGAGAGTTTCTCATCACGCCGCGGTCTCGAGTTCGATTCCCGTCGTTGACCAAAAATTAACATGCAACCGGATGACATAAAAACGCGATTGTGTGTAAAAACATTCGTTGGGCTGACCACCTACAATGTGCATCAATCGTTAAAATGGTTCATAAGGTCTGCAATAACCTGGAAGTGTTCGTTAAATATTTCATTAAAGACAAAATATGAAATAGACGTAGTGGTTAAATATGAACCACTAATTAGTATTCTACAACAAGCCGCTACGATCGCTACCCCGATTAACGCTACGTAGATCAAGTCTGCTAATTTTAAGAAACGTAAACTTTCTCCGAATATTAAACAACTACTAATGAAGAACCGCTCTATACGCAGGCAATGGCAGCTCCACAGATCACTACTCTTAAATCAAAGTTAAATCAAGCAATTAAAATTGGTGTAAATCGCCTTGTTAAATGAAGAGCTTCAACATCATTTTAAGAGACTTAGAGCTACTGAAGGAACGGGTTTCTCACTATGGAAAGCTTCAAGTAACCTGAAACGACCAACACTCGCATTCTCTCTAATACGACTCTCTGACGGAAACTGGGTAAGAAGTAATGTAGGGAAAGCAAATACATTTGCTAAGAACCTTAGCGAAGTGTTTACACCTAACAAGCAAGTTGGAAATAAAAAAAATCTAATCAATTTTGCAGATACGTCTGAAAGTAAGCCAATCAAATAAAAGTGGCGCAATGTCAAACAAACGATCAAGGACAACATATATGTAAAAAAGGCACCAGGACATGATCTGATAAGTCGAAATTGATGTCTAATCTTTTTTTTTTTTTTTTTTTTTTTTTTATTTATTTTATTTCCTTTAACTCAATACAAAAGTGATACTTATATTTAATTTTAAATCATGATAATTAGTGTTCTTAAGAATAAATAACAAATAACTATTAACTGTAGTATAAATTATAATATTAATGATAATATTTATGTAATAGGAAATTATAGCTGTATCGAAAAAAGAGGAAATTAGGAAGTTCTTGTGATCGACTAAACGATCAATATTTAGAACTAACTGCCCATTATTATGAAATTTAAGATTAAATATATTTGAAGAGGGGTGTCAAATATAAAATAAATATTATTTCAATTAGGTTAATTCATTAAGCAGTAAGAAAAAATTTAATTGTGTAATACAGTAATTAAAACAATACTAAAAGAAATTATTTCATTACTTTGAATAACAGTTCTGAATTGTCCATCTCAAATAACCAAGCGCGCAATGACTTTAAGAACGGATTGATATTATTTAATTTTTTTTATATTATTTGGTAACTGATTAAATAACATGGGAGCAGTGTATACATGAAATCGTCTGTAAAATTCTTTCTTCGAAGCCGGAACCACACAATATTTATTCCTTAACGAATATAATGATTCTTTAAAATGACGATTTCCACTTCGAATAAAAAATAATTTGAGTACCTTGAAAATATATAAATTCCTTATTGTTAGAATATTCGCTTTTCTAAATAAAGGTTTGCTTGACATATATCTTGATACATTATATATATTTCGTAAAATAAACTTTTGGGATACATGCAGTCGTTTTAAATTATTATAATATATTCCTCCCCAACAACTAATTCCATTACTAAGCCGAGATTGTACTAAGGAGTAATACAAATTTTTGAGAAGAAACTGAGGGCATAATGGCTTTAATCGAAACAAAATACGATTAATAAGAAATAAATGTCTATGTAAGACGTTTATATGCAATTTAAAATTTAAGTTCTTGTCTAAGGTTATTCCTAAATATTTAAAGGAATCAACATAGTCAATTTTTACACATTTGCTGGAACAATTTTTATCTGTTAATTTAATATTAGAATTATTTTGACACCCTGTTGCATGTAAATATATAAAATTGCAATTTCTGTCAAGTACATTATTTGTTATTTTGAATTGAATTATTTTAGATTTATCGCTCACAATCATAAATTGTTGATCAAACCAAGCCCGTAAAATCTTCAGATCGTGGGTTATTTTCGTAGATAAACTCAAACTTGTATTAGCACTATACATCAGTGCCAGGTCATCTGCAAACGCTACTTTATCGGCATAGAGATTAAGTTCAAGAATCGAATTACTGTAAATGAGGAATAGTAGTGGCCCTAACACAGAACCTTGAGGCACGCCACATTGAACTTGTTCAATATTACTCAAATTTCCATTGATAGTACACACTTGTATTCTATCTTCTAGATACGATCGAAACCAACGATTAGATACTCCGCGAATTCCGATTGTGGATAATTTTTTAATTAATAAATTGTGGTCTACCGTATCAAAAGCTTTTTTAACATCAATAAACAAACAATTAACATTATGGCCTTCATTTAAACTATTATAAATAGAGGTAAGTAATTTCATTAGTGCATTCTCAGTACTAAGTCCTTCACGAAATCCATATTGATGTTGAGAAATGTTATTTTGTCCAAATAAGAAAGTACTCGAGATTTAACGCATTTTTCTAAAATTTTGGAAAAAACTGGTAATAGTGATATAGGTCGATAGTTACAAACTAAATTGGCATCACCACTTTTAAACATTGGTATTATTGTAGCTTTTTTAAGTGTTGCTGGAAATTGTCCCTGAATAAAACTATTATTAAAAACGTGGACCAGTGGAAAACATAAAATGTAACCAAATTTCTTTATCACAAGCGAGCTTATACCATCACTGCCTAAAGAAACCTTATTTTTGAGATTAGATATACTAGCACATACCTCATAAATATCAGTAGGAAAAAAGAAAAAATTCGAATTAGTATAATGATTATTGTTTAAGTGATTAGTACAACTGGAGCTTATGGATGTTTTCAATACTTTACCTATATTTGCGAAGTAATCATTAAATTGATTAGCAATCTCAATGCTTTCAGTAAGAACAGTATTATTGTCACCAATTAATTGTCATACAATTAATTTTGTTAGATTTACAACGCTTTCCTAGTAAGTTGTTAAGTAAATTCCATTGCTTTTTTTGGTCAAAACTTTTGAATATAATAATGCTTTCTACTAGTTTCACAATCTGATTTAATTTGTCTCGAAAGAATTTTTACTTTAGTTCTCAGTTTAGTGTTATTCGGATGTCTCTTACAAATTTTAGATAAAGCATTTTTACGGCGAATTTTACCTAATAGAACATTATTTATCCATGGTTTAGTATAGTTTGAATTATTGATTACCATAGATGAGGTTGTGCAGTTTCCTACATGGTTAGATAACGTTGATAAAAAGATATCAATTGATTTAGAAGGATCGTTTTCATTAAAAACATTCTTCCACGATTCTGTTTGTAAACACCGGTCTAATTCTTGAAAGTTAATAAAAGTTTTTTGTTTAGGTATTTTAGGTAGAGGTTCCCAATTTAAATTAAATTTTATCGAGGTCATACAATGATCAGATAACTCTAAACTAAGTGTTTCAGCTTTATAATTGATGGTATAGCCAATTTTGCTTCTAGTAAAGATATGATCAATACATGTCATACTATCGGATGTGATTCTAGTAGGTTCATTGATTAATGACTCAAGTCCATCATTGAAAAATATTTGCATTCTTGCGAATCTAGGTGATCTATATTTAGAATATTTATTTTCATGTCTCCAATAACAATCAAATTTTTTGAATTTATTTGTTTAAGGTTATTTTCAAATTCAAGAATAAAAATTTCAACAGGACTAGATTGTAAGCAATACACACATACCGCGGAAAAAAATCTACCGGATACATTTATCTACCGGATAAATGTATCAAACTAATAACTTATATAGTCAACGCTATAATGAAAACAGGTCATTATCCAGAAATCTGGAAAACTTCAGTTATTATAATGATTTCAAAACCTGGTAATGATGAAACAAAAGTTAACGCACATCGGCTAATCAGCTTAGTACCAACTCTCTCAAAACTGTTCGAAAAATGCTGTTGCAAAAACTTAAGCCAATTTTGAACAAGAAAAAAACTATACCGGATCATCAATTTGGATTTAGAGAAGAACACGGAACCATGGAAAAAGTTCACAGAGTCGTATCGGAAATCAGGAACTCCCTTGAACAAAACAAATACTGCTCTGCAGCGTTCCTAGAGCCCAAGCTTTCGATAAGGTATTCCTCTAGTGCGTAATGGGGTTTGAATAAAGGACTACCATACATAAAATTAGAGCACAATTACCGTCAAGCTTCTGTAAAATGATTGAAAATGATTAGCTCAATCGAAAGTTTTTGGTGAAATGTAATACCGCATCCACAGATTTATATGATATTCATGCAGGAGTACCTCAAGGCAGTGTACTGGGGCCTGTGTTGTACTTGATCTATTTACGAGCATCAAATTACGTGAAAGTCTCTACTTACGCGGATGATACTGCAATCCTAGCTATCCATGAAAATCTAACGACATTAGCGCACATTTACACTCCGTAAACTCATCTGTCCGCCTGTCAGACTAAATAACATTACTCTCCTACAACACGAAAGTGTTAAATATCTTGGACTTCATTTAAAAAGAAGACTCACGTGGAAAAACACAATGAAGCTAAGCGTCAACAAATCAAATTAAAATGTGTTAAACTAAATTGGTTAATTGGAGAACACTCAAAGTTAAGTCTAGACTGTAAGGTCTTGCTGTACAAAATGTTACTTAAACCCGTCTGGACATATGGTATTCAGCTGTGGCACTCAGCGTGTGCTTCCAACATAATAAAACTGGAAAGAGTGCAGTCATGAATACTCCGTACAATGGTGAACGCACCCTGTTATGTACGCAATGCAAACCTACGACGTGAATTACTCATCGATACTGTAAATGAAACAATTCATCAGTACAAACAATGTCAGCTAAAACTAGTTTGTAATCCCAACGAAATAGCTAGGGAACTAAGACATATAGGCGACAAAAAAGTAGATCCTCTCGATTTAGGTATGTAATTCAAAATCTACCGAGTGCATATTAATATTAAGAACTATCATAGGTTAAGTCTTATTAATTGAATTTATATATGCCTTTAGATTGGAAAAAATACTCTATAAATTTCAGCGGGCGTAGCAGAAGACAGAAATATTGAGTTCTTGTTTGATTGAATTGTAAATATCTCTATCACCTCCAATAGCTTCACCTAGTAGAGTACCAACGCTAACAAAATAATGTTTAAACACATCAGCAATATCATTTGTGTTTGAATGTTGTGTAGTTGAGTAACTTGTAACGATTCACCATTTTTCTCAACATCCTTTCGTTTTCACCTATAACATCCTTCCAATCCTTTTGTAGTGTATATCCACCTCAGATGACAAATTTAAATCAATTCTAGGAAGTAAATTAATTTATGGTTCAAAATTCATTATTTTCACATTTATCTTTGAGAAACCTGATAAATTTTATCCGGATAATCATTAAAGACATCTCGAAAATCAACAATTACATATAATACACACGTACTACATGTTTCTAAGTATATAGAAACATAAATCACGAGAGGATTATAATGAAAAAATACAACAAAACACTTCCTCAAGACACTATATATGCTACAACATTGAAAACATATTATATGTTTAGAGAAGTTTGTCCAAAACATATTAAAGGATTAGAGCAGTAGTTAGATAAACTAAAATATAATATTAGAAGATAGACGAGAAGGAACACACAACAAATTTTAATATATTTTCAATATATAATTTAAAAGCTCAGAACTTTTTTCATGCGGAACCAAAAACCATAAAAAAAAGGTTCTTCTCTGGTAAATGTCATTTAAAGAATAATGAGAATATTCCTCTAGTGCGTAATGGGGTTTGAATAAATCCTCGAATAAAATTTTCGTTCGTCTTTAATACAATCATTTTTTGCCGTATAGTATATATGTATGTTGTTAGACTGAAGCTTTTTTGTGTTCGAAAATGTATTTTAAAAATAAATTTACGGAGAACAACACAACACAAAAAAAAAATTATTTAATATATAGCCATTTGAACCGAATTGAGTTAGAAAAAAAATCCATGTTACATATTAAATGTATTAGAAATTTTTTTTTTTGTATATGTGCTGTTGCTTATCTACCCGAGATACACAAGAACATCGACCGAGAATCCCATAGAAAGGCAAAATGTAAATATTGATAAGATGATTAGAGACATAGATTGCCTATGCTGATAGGATCGAGTATCCTGATACGAGTATTATAAAATTTATTGTAATTTAATTCAGGCAAATAATCAGAGATTAATTGATGCCAATCTATGCACAGGCACACACACACACACCCATATATACAAAAATAAATTAAAGATAACTAATCTATTATTTATATAAAAGCTATATATATGTGTGTAGACGATATTAATCTTATTATTTATTTAAACGAGTAAATCAGGATTTTGAATTTTGTATTCAAAACATTGCCAACCCAATTCAAAAACCGAAACATGTGAAAAGCCCACCTTTACGAAAACAAAAGGAAAATTAACTTGCAAAGATACATAATATCGTTTAAAAATTACCTAATCTCTTATAAGTTTTCATAATTCACGTTATATATGTTTTGTTAGCATAATATGTATATATACAATTTTGGTCTAGAAATTAATAAAATATATTGTAAGACTGTGAAAGCACACAGTGTGCGGTACAGTAAAAAACCAAACAAAATAGAAAAGTTTAGAATGCGTATAATTTTCAATTCTATACGGATGTAAAATATCGGAATGTATAAATTCTCAGTAAGGATGAAATCGTATAATGGTACGACTATAATACGTCTTCGTTTTCAATTTCGTCTTAGAGCATATATAACTTATGTAAGACTTATGACTTTATGTAGTTATTAGAACTTGATTTTTATTAAAATTTTTGTACGTAGATCGATTGACAATGTAACGTTATTTAAACGATTGTGAACTTCTTAAAGTAATACATGACATGTGGATGCTTTAATTAAGCTATTACTTTTTTCGACAGCTGAACAAAATAAAAGAGCTCAAACAGTAGAGCTTAACTCGATAAACCCCCAAATCTATTAAGGACTTTATTGTTTTGAGATAGGGCTATCATAAGTAAACACTAGGGGAAATTGCTGGGAAATCGTTCCGTTGCATGTGTCTGTAAGCTCACCAAGGGCCAAGTTGTTCATACAAATTTTAAACTTCTCATTAAACTTTAATTATTCACCTGGTTTGATGAAACTTAAAATGAAGCGATTCCATTTTGCCTATCGTTTTTCAAGCTTTGTCGAGCTTTTTAAAAATTATAATCTCTCAAATTATTCAAAACAATAGTTTCTTTTATCGATAATCTTTCCCATTTATTGGAAATTTAGTGAATCACGTGTGATCCATTCTACATTCCGGACTAGCTTTCTCAATAGGACGAACAAGTTTGATAAGGCCATAGAATCATTTTAATCATTAATAAATCTTTTTATGGAATTTCGAAAAATAATTATTAAATTTTTCCAAACTGTTGAAATTTAGTCTAAGTTAGCACTCCAGATTAAACCGGATATCATGCTGCGTCATGCTGCGTCGTTTGTGAGTCAAAATATAGGAAACAAATTGTTGTTCGAAGTTTGAATTCAGAGGAGTGTTTGGCGCTGTTAAACCACAATAAAATGGAATTCTACTGTCGATTTGTGACAATGGTTGAGACATGGCTTCACAATTACACACCAGAATTGAAAAAACATCCAGCCGAGTAGACGTACCGAATCTAAACCGAGCAAAGACGCAACAGTCGGCTGGTAAGGTGAGGTCGTCTGTATCTTGGGGTGCGAACGGAATAATATTTATCGACAATCTCCAAAAAGGAACCACCATCAACAGCGAGTGTTGTTTCACCAAGACAATGCACCGTGTCACAGATTGATGGAAATGATGGCAACATGGAATGAATTGGGTTCCAAATTGCTTACCCACTCACCACAATCTCAAAATAATTTTTGCTGGAAAGAAATTTAAGTTCAATTATGAAGTAATCACTTAAACTGAGGCCTATAAAAGTGGTGTCGAAAAGTGGGAAAATCGCTATACTCGTTGAATCGCCCTCGAAGGCAATTATCTTGAATAATAAAATCGAGTTTTGTCAAAATTTTGTTTCTTTCTTTCGGACTTATTGAATGACCGTATGCAAGATGACTCAATACTCGTACCCATTGCTTGTTTTAACTACTGAATTAACTAAAATGCATCAATAGTAACAAATTGAAACCAAAGCTACAACATAGGTGTAATACTAATTCAAGATCGGAAAAAATATTTTGTAGACTTAATTCGAGTACGAAATTCGGAAAAGCACTGGACTACGAACAATATTCCGTTATTTTATGATTATGTAGTTTATGAATACTTATTCAAAACTTCAGATTCGACCATCCATGTTTTTCACTGCCAAACTCTCTCGTGCGCTGATTCTTATAATTTCGGCAGTTAACTGCAGTTGATGAGTCGTTCTATAATACGACTTTCTTCATAATAAAAACTTTTTCACGTAGTGACACAATCTTGATGATTTCAGAAATACGTTGAGTATATATGCAGCTGTGTATCTCGAAATAACAGGTAGCGTTTGACCAAAACATCATCGCTTGACCAAAACGTGTTGAGTCACTTCGTAAATCCGTCATCATTCGATCGTACTATTTCGCTACTTGCAATTCACTATTAAATTCATCGTGCATCGAACAAAATATTGCTGGCAAGTCTCCGATCATGATAAAGTATTGTTGCATATCTAGCCGAATTTGACACTGCGAAAAGAAAACGGACAACACCGCTAAAGGGTTTTTATTAATTTATTTTAGGATTTTCTGAGACTTTTCTAACTTTGTATCGACTGTTGACGCTTAACAGTGTCCAACATAATCAAAACATGCATTCAATTCTAATATACAGATCGATACGAGTGAAATTCCATATAAAAACATCATTTTCCTAAAATTGTCCGTAACAACCATCTTTTGGCAATTGCGAATACAACAAAAGCTGTTTTAAGATTATAACATATCTCACGAAGATTTGGTTAACTATATTGGGCAAGAAATTTTCTCACGAAGATTTGGTTAACTATAAGAACATACAAGAGAACGTTAACAAGAGAACATATCTCACGAAGATTTGGTTAACTATATAGAGCAAGAAGCCGTGATTAGTACTCTTAGTTGATTTATTATTTCATATAATAGTCACCTTCTAGGGAAAAAGCTCAAATCAAACAACAATTGATAAAAGTGAGAACAGTATTCTAGGAAATTTAAATTAGGATACTGGTAATAGGATCATCGCAAACAAGACCAAATGGCAATCAACATATCAAATATTTATTGATTTTGACTCTAAATTTATGTTATTGCAGTAATCAAAGCTTATAACATATTATATTATTTGTGAACGCTCGTGCTATTTAGCCTGTACTAGTCGTATTACTCTGATATGGTTCTGATTACGATAAACCGCTAAATGTGAGTTCCTTTTAGTATTGATAGGCAATATTGTGGTGGACTATCGCTTATTAAAATAAAGTTTTTAACAACAGTGAGCTTTTGAGCTTTTCAGTAAAACAGGATTGGGTAGCTCGAACTTGTCTAGAATTGTTTTTGCAGTTGAACGCAATGAAAAGTCAATTAATTTTCAGTTAATTCACAGCATAACATTATGAACGATTATGGAGGTACACTATATCATCTAATAAATTCAGTTTGATTTTCAATGATGAAGAAGTTCACAATCAAAAAGTTAGGCTATTAATGTATTATCATTTATAGTTATCGATCACTTAGGTGTCTGTAACCGGGTTGAGTCTGTCTCAACTAACAATAATTTTCTAACATGCGGTTTTGCTATATGTAAAATGTTTGAAGGGTGCGGCTTTAACTAGTTCTAAGAGATCCTGCTTAATGCCATAAACTCAAATCAATCAATCAAGTAAAGTCTCTGGAAATTATAGTCAAATTACGATATGATAACACTTTATCAGATAATAAATCATCACTCTATCAGTGAAGGTATGTTATATACAAGAATTGATATTAATATAACACGGTTTTGAAATAACACTATTTTGAAAAATATGCATTGGAAATTTGAATTTTTTTTCCGTTCAATAAGGGGAATACCCCAAATTCATTGCTACAAAAAAATATCTCATTTCGTTTTGAGACGTAAATGTATACATATGCGTTTTGTCCTTTGTAAATGAAGTTGATAAAGTTTAAGCTTGCTTTGTTTTTAACATTTTAGAAAGTAAAGTAAAAAGTGATAAAAAGTACATAGTAAAAAAGCCTTCTTTTGCAAGGTTATAAGTGCATAATAATTTTAATTTGAGGTATGTAAAAAATGAAGTTGTAACGTTTATTGTAAATCTTATTATGGACCCTAAACTTGGATAATGTATGACAAGATCAAGAAGCAAAAATTTAAACGAATTTTACTTGAAGAAAAAATTGGAATTTTAGATCGTATAAAAAGCGGAGAAAAGTTTATATCGATTGCAAAAGCATTAAATTTAAACGAAGCTACTATTCGAACAATATTCAAAATATATATATATATATATATATATATATATATATATATATATATATATATATATATATATATATTCTCGCCGCTGACCAAAAATTAACATGCCACCGGATGACATAAAATGCGGTTGTGTGTAAAAACATTCGTTGGGCTGACCACCTACAATGTGCACCAATCGTTAAAATGGTTCATAAGGTCTCAGTTGAGACGTGGTAAGGGCCGTTTACGGCCTCTAAGCCATAGATTATTTTATATATATATATATATATATATATATATATATATATATATATATATATATATATATATATATATATATATATATATATATATATATATATATATATATATATATATAGCTATAAAATAGCATAAAATAGAAAAGTGGTGCATTTTGCAATTTTTGCCGCATTGTGCGAATCAGATTTTTCACGGATCATTATTTGAATAGACGATTCTACGGATTTCCAGATTTTGGTGTTGGATATTATTTTACCTCGTGGATCGAATATATATTATATATACAGTGTTCGATTGCGAATTTTCAATGAATAGTTAAGTGGTATTACACGATTCTACGGATTTCCGGATGTTTTTGGTGTTGGATGTTATTTTTGTTACCTCGTGGGTCAAGGAACAGCGGTTGGCGATATATAAATTTTACGGATGTGCAGGACGTAAGGACCATTGCGGACTTGTATCATATAGTTATACATATTTTTTTATTATATATATTCATTTTTTTTATATAACTTTTCATAATAGTTCTAAATAACTTGTTGCCTTGATTGGTATGGTCTCGGGGAAAAATCAAGTTGACACTTTGGTTTTGTCAATCATTTCCTGTTTCTCGTAATCCACATGTTGAATTTTTTTTCCTGTTTACTCTAGAAATGTTGTAAACGATAATCTAAAAGTATAATTTTCTTAGTTTTTTTCTCGATTACATATTTTGAAGTTTTTTCACAATTACGAGATGAGTGGCTAATAACGTTTGAGGTCGGAATGGGGTAAATTCCGTTTTTTTCTCTCTCTCTCATGTTGAATCTAAAATGTCTCTAACTCCTGCAAATGTCTTTATTAATTTAGTTTTCCTTCTTTTAATTTATTCTAATTTTTTTGTATGCGGTTTATTCAAGCATGAGGTCAGACTTGCAAATTCCCACGCCTAACCCTGAGCTACAGCCGGCTACATATAACCGCGCAAGGCTCTGACCGCATGATCTTTAACGGATACCTGAAGGGTTGCTCGCAAGGTGCAAAACGTGTGTTCCGCAAAAGAGATATAGATATCGTAAAAATGGAACATGCTCTTATAATTTGGATAGAAGATTGTTTAGATAAAAAAATCCCTTAGAGTACAAATATTATTAATTAAAAAGCCCCCAGAGCTTACACACATTTAAGAAAGATGATTTTTATTCTAAAGAAGAACCTAACCTATCATTTTTGGCAAGTAAAGGGTGGTTTGAAAATTTAAAAACAAGATTTTCTTTGAGGAGAATGCAAGGAGAAATTCAGCAGATGTAAAAGCTGCTCAAAAATATTGGAAATACCACGAACTATTGAAGAGGGAGAGTATTCAGCAGTTCAAATTTTCAACGCCGATGAGGCAGCTTTATATTGGAAGAAACTGCCGTCTCGAACTTTTATTTCAAAAGATGAGAAATAATCACCAGGTTATAAAACTTGTAAAGATTGTGTAACCCTTGACATGTGTAGTTACCTACCAGGAAATTTGGTAGTAAGACCAATGAAAATAAATCGTGCCTTGAATCATAGAGCATTGAAAAACGTTGATAAGTCCCTCCTACCAGTCCACTGGCGAGCAAATAAAAAAGGCTGGATGACGCAAAATTGTTTTATTCCAGAAGTAGAAAAGTTTTTGAAGAAAAAAAATTTGAGCTTTAAAGTTGTATTGCTCATTGATAATGCAGGTAGCCATAGTAGAGAGTTGAATCATCTTAACGTAAAAATGGTGCTTTTTCCTCCAACTTGTACGTCATTAACCAACCATTAGATCAAGGAATTTTTGCAACAAGCAAGGCATATTACATACGACTAGCATTCCAAAAAAATTTCGAAAGACTGGAAATCGATAAAAATGTAACGCTAAAAATGTGAAGCTTGGAAAGGGTTTTCTATTTTAGATTGTGTCACAACTATAGCTGTGGCTTGCAAGGAGTTAAAACAGTATAGGAGTTAAAACATGCGTGTTGGAAACCTTTGTTACCGCAAATGGTCCAGAGAGTCCCATTTGAGGAAGCAGAATTTAGGGGACGACGGATTTTTAGATATGAACATTGATGATGTTCGGGAATTAGTTGAAGAGCAAACTTTGAATGAGGAAGAACTAATTGAACTACTTAATAACTCCAACTTCGATTACCCCGATGATTCGGAAAACATTTGTAATATTACAACGGTTCCACATGGGGTGCCTGATTTCGCCCGCTTAGTGATTAGGCTTGTTGCGACATGAAACGAACTGGATATATATATATATATATATATATATAGGCCCTGTGGTTGGGGGCATTCGTGTTTCGTAAATATTACGAACGAAACATGAGACCCATAGAATACCACCACAGTATCCAGAGCTTGTCGTAGGAGGCGACTAAATCTGGTTGGATCGCTGGGCTGACGACCCGCATCCGTAAAAAAATATCACTGTTAAAAATGTCAACAAAAATAAGAAAATCGGATACCGCCAAAACAACAAAAAAAACGAACCCCCGCTTAAGTACCCGGACACGAGATTGAAGATCGGCACGTGGAACGTGCAGTCATTAAGAAAACCTGGCGCGTTGGACGGCCTTATCACATGCATGAAAGAGTATCGGCTGGAACTCGTAGCTCTCCAAGAAACTCGATGGCCTAAAAGTGGAGACCATGTGTCCCAAGGCTATACGTTGCTACACAGTGGAGATGACCTCGGAAATCTTGGGGTTGGATTTCTCATTGGGCCACAGGTAAAAAAGGCTGTCTTGGACTTTCAAGCAGTCGATAATCGAATGTGTAAGTTTCGCTTGCACATGAGATTAGCCAACCTGTCAATTGTCTGTATACATGCGCCCACTGATGTAAGCCAATCCCAGGATAAAGACTCATTTTACAATAATCTGGATAATCTGATGGGCTCTATACCGGAGCACGATGTCAAATTGGTGATTGGTGACTTTAATGCTAGAGCTGGCAGAAATCAGACCGACTTATGTAACAATATAGGTCCGTACTCCCGACACGAAACTGCGACCGAGAATGGGGAAAGAATGATGTACTTTGCGATCGCTCATGATCTCAAAGTAGCAAGTACATTCTTTCCTCATAAAAACATCCACTTAGAAACATGGACACACCCACGTAAAACATCCCGAAGCCAAATTGACCATGTGTTGATTTCAAAAGGGCGGGCTCGGGTTGTCCAAGATGTGAGATCATATCGGTCGTCAACAAAATTCGTAGGCAGTGACCATTTTATGGTTGCTGCAAAGCTACGATGGAAATTTTCGTACAAGTCAGGGAGGACAGGAGAATATACAACGCGATTCTCCTGTGAAGGTCTGATAAATGAGGAAACGCAACGAAAATATCAAGATCTTGTCAGCAATAGCATTATACAATCCAATTACCAATCTGATGATGTGAACAGTGTCTGGGAAGTATTGAAAACCTCGGTTGTCGATGCTGCCCAGCACACTCTCAGTATAGTGAAAACTAAGCCCAAAAATGATTGGTTTGATGAGGAGTGTCGTCTTGCTGTTGAGCAACGAAATATAGCCTATAATGAAGCGCAGACTCGGTTTACAATCGCAAGGAAAAACAAAGCAGTTCTCGCTAGAAGGACAGCTAAACGCATTTGTAGACTGAAGAAGCGAGAATGGTGGAAGGCTAAGGTCTTAAGAGTACAACAACTCAGCAATGAGCACAATTCGCGTGGTTTCTTTAAAGGAATCACCGAATTGCACCATACCTTAAGATCTCGGTCAACTGCCATTCGGGACCAGGATGGAAACCTCTGTGTTAACGTCGATGCGGTACTCGATACATGGCGTGAACATTTCTCTGATCTACTTAATGTTCCACATGTATCACAAGCTGTGTTTGAATACCCTCAAATACAGACCGCGGAGATGTTCATTGAGGATCCATCCTATGAGGAATTCACAATGGCCATGCAGAAATTAAAGAAAAATCGTTCACCAGGAGTTGATTGCATTAATTCAGAGCTCTTGATATTCGGAGGGCTAACTTTGTGGAACTGTCTTTTCGACCTTGTTCGATTGGTATGGCGAAATGAAGTTATGCCCGAAGAATGGAAAGTGGCCGCGTTATGCCCAATTTTCAAGAAGGGTGATCGCTTGAAATGTGAGAATTATCGCGGTATAGCTCTCCTTTGCACAGCATATAAGTTACTGTCATACATTATCTTGGGAAGAATTACTCCTCTGGCGGAGGAAATTGTCGGTGACTACCAAGGAGGATTCCGTCCAAATCGGTCAGTCACTGATCAAGTTTTTTCGCTACGGATGATTCTTTCCAAGTACTACGAAACATCTCGCGATGTACACCAGGTATTCCTGGATTTCAAGCAAGTCTATGACTCGATCAATCGAGAGAGATTATGGTATGCGCTTGAATATTTAGGAATACCGAAAAAATATGTACATCTGTGTAAAATGACAGTAACGCAGTCACAATGCTGTGTCAAAGTTGAGAACAGGCTATCGAGAACTTTTGCAATTAATCTCATGTTGGAATACATCCTTCGTAAAAGTGAAACACCTCAGGACAACATCTTATTCCGACAATCCAATCAACTTCTTGCTTATGCAGATGATATCTGTGTGATTGGATTAAATGGCAACGGAGTGAAAGAGATACTTGATCCACTGGAACAGTGTTCAGCTTCTGTTGGTCTCAAAATCAACGAGTCAAAAACCAAATATCTAATCTCGGGTTTTAGAGACCAAGACGCAATTGATTTCAGTAGTGGTAACCACACGTTTGAAGGAGTGATGAGATTCAAGTATCTTGGATCTCTCATCACTCACGATAATAGTGTGGGAGGGGAGAGGATATCAAGGTCCGCCTTGCCGCTGGCAATCGGGCTTTGTATCCTCTACGTCCACTGCTGAAATCAAAATATCTTGCAAATACGGATAAGCTGAAACTGTACAGAGTGTTGATCAGACCCGTTGTCATGTATGGATGTGAGAGTTGGACCTTGACGGATGAGTACGAAAGATGGCTTCTAATATTCGAGAGAAGAATCATGCGTGTGATATATGGTCCAAAACGCGACGTCGATGGCACTTACCGAGTTCTTTTCAATCACGAGATCAGGAATTTAATGCAAATTCCTGATATCGTGCATGAAATTAAAGGACAGCGAGTACGCTGGCTCGGACACGTTCTGCGTGCTGATCCGAACTTAATGATTCAGCGAACCTTTAAGGGTGAACCGCCTTTCGGTAGGCGAAGAGGTCGCTGTAGGCGACGATGGCTCCACGGCGTAGAGAGCGATCTGGCTTCTTCAAACTGCCTACAACGGTTTGAAGAGCTGGCTCGTGATCGAAACCAATGGAGTCAGATTGTTGACACGGTACGGGCCAATAATGGCCTGTAAAAACCGTTAAAAAAAAAAAAAAAAAAAAAATATATATATATATATATATATATATATATATATATGTGCCTTGAAAGCACATATAACGAACCACCACGTATTGAGAGAGAAGGCATAAATTCCATTGTGGGAAGTTAAATTTTGTCGTTAGGGCAAGAGGGTATCGGGAGGTTGTGTCAGAAGGTATTGACGTGCTGTTCCCTAAACAAGGCCGCTGGGGTCACCAATGAAGCGTGTTGCTTTATGTAAATTTGAATGTATTGTAAAAATCCAAGTTGTTTGCTTGTATCTTGTAATCCACTGGGCCGGTTTCGATCTGATGATGTCATTGAATGACCGCGTGATAGAAAAGATCAAATCCATCTCATCAGGCATATGACTTGATGTTCTTACTGTGCGATTCGTATATATACGTTCAGTAGTGACGTGACAGTACTAGTGAATTACAAGAACTTAACTCGAAATATCGATTTTTATGAATTGCCTGTGGCGTGAGCTAATTTGCGATTTATTTTAGTTGTTCTGGTCGCCACAAGTTCTTTAGCTTTTTAAAGAGAAATTCTGAAAGAATTGCAAGATCGAAATAGGCGCGTAGTTTCTACTTCATCAGATAATCGTTATAATGATGGAGAAATAACTAGTGAAGAGGAGTTTCAAACAACCTGGAGGCAAAAAAAATAGATTAGCTGTAATTTCTGATGAGAGTGATGATTAAAATTAATTTTGAATTGTAATAAGTTTCATAATATGTAATTATAATTATTAGTCTTTAAATATATATTATTTTTGTATTTTTTAATTTTTGTATATCAGATAGTTAATCGATTGTATAGACTTAAACAATCGATTAATTTTTAACCACCACCCTTATTTTTATCGTCCACTTCAAATAATTTATCATCAGACGCATATTCATAAGCAATTGGTTATAGTGAGCCAAATGCAACATTTTCTAACCAATATGTGAGTTTTCTGCGATAGAGTAAAATTTGAAAACATTTTCTCCGGTTAGGAAGTTTGTATAAAAAGCATTTCGACAACTCAATCAACCAATTTCAAAAGTGAAGGTGCTTGTAAGTAGGGGTTGTTCATAATATAAAGCAAACTCTATCTCATTCCTAGAATCCATTTCGAAAACATTTTATAAAATATCATGCAATTCACTTGAACTGTTGGTTTACGTCCCACAATAGTTTATATCAAGTAGTCATACGCCTGATGAGATAGAATTCATCTAAATATAAATCTTGAAACAAATAAAATATAAATACCATCTAGACTTTATACTTTGTTCCAATAATGATCTTTAAACAAATTTGATATCACTTTTACTTATACAGTTGACAAATGAAAAAAAAGTTTTAAAGTTACTTACTTTCACGAGACGCCTGATGGGTCGACTGTTATGAACTAAACCACAAAATTCAAAAATGATGGATAAGTAATTGATCTAGGACTCGAACTCGTTCACACACGTTATTACTGATGTATCTTTTAACTAACGATAAATTCAACACGCGTTGTTTTGAAATAAGTTTGATCTCTTTAGGAAAACAACATTTTTGTTTGGCCCTGTTCATTTCAATTTAACCGGAAATTGTTTTTCCAAATTTACTTTAATTATTTTTGCCATTTCCGAGTAAGGGTAAGTGGAGGCATACTTTTCCCAATCTATATATTTGGGTTTGATTATTATGTTGCTTTCATGTTTGCTTTTCCACTTTGCTTATCCAAATTGCGATTGATATATTTATTGTATACTAATACGGGTTGATAACATATATAAACTTTTTAATACCAAAGTTTAGTGCTTATTTTGGATTACATCAAAACAAAAAATAAACCAAAGGTTTAATTTATTCCAATTATTATCTTGGCCAAAACAAAAAAAAATGGTCTAAAATTAATTTACTAACATGTTATTTGACCTAATGGTATTTAAATCATTTATTTGTTTTTCCATTTTCTTATTCAATGGTGTACATATGTAGGTGTTACCAGACCAATTTTTCTTGTTGAACCAACATGTGAAAATTAACAAAAACATGGTTGATGTGAAACAAAAAGAAAAACAAGAATGTTAAAATTTCTTAGATTTTGTATAGGTAAACAGTTTTAAGGACCAATTTATACGACGAAAGGATATCTATATATAATTTTAATTAATTTTTCACCCAAAATTTTAATTAATTTTTCGTACAGATAAACAACTTCTTAAAGATAAAGTGGTTTGTTTAGGTATTAAAAACTATTAAAAAGAAAACGATTTCTATGTATACAAATATATAATATATTCATAAATAAGATCGTTATATCAAATAGTAGATAAATAGTCCTAAAACTTATACATCGTCCATATATAGTTGAGTTATTTAGTTGTGTTTGAATACTTTTTGATTTTAATGGTCTTTTGTGTAGATTACATATTCCCTTAGTGTTAACCCTAAAACTTCCATTCCGTATTTTCCATGTGAAAAGTTTCAGATGCTATCATTTCGAATAATAAGCTACGTCCCACATATAAGCTCTTCTGTTGTGATACCCTTTCCATTTTCCAAATAATTTGTTTGTCAGTTTTTAAAAGGCCACTGTCGGCCCGTACCGTATCAACAATCCAACTCCATTGGTTCAGCCAGTTTTTTCATACTGTTGCAAGCAACTAGACGATGCTAGATTGCTCTCTACGTCGAAAAGCAATCGTCAACGATGACGACCTCAAAGAACGCTGACTTCAAAAAATGCTGTATTATTCTGTTTTGATCAGCAAACAGAATGTGATTGAGTCAGCGTACTCGCTGTTCTTTGATTTCATGCACGATATCCGGAATTCGCACTAAATTCCTAATCTCTTGATTGAATAGAACTCGGTATGTGCCATCATCGTCGCGTTTTGGGACATATATCACACGAATGATTCGTTTCTCGAATGTTAGAAGCCAGCTTTCGTGCTCATCCGTAGCAGCGATATTATTCGGTATCTCCAGCGATTCAAGCTGAGATTTACGATGAATTAGACCGAATGCTTCAACTTGGAATTGTTGACGAAAGCAACTCAGCTTGGTGCTCGCCGATGAGTTTAGTACGCAAATCTAATGGAAAGGCCAGACTTTGTTTAGATGCCAGAAAGATAAATGCTTGTACAACTAAATGCTTGTACAACCCATTACCTCTGATAGATGGATTACTTAGTCGCTTAGATAAAATCTGCTTTATTTCCAGTCTAGATCTCAAAGATGCGTTCTGGCCGATTCCTCTGGAAACTTCCTCAAACCATGTGCAGACTGATGCACACACAGAGAAAAAAGAGTATACTTTAATGTAATATTTCGTAAAGTTTGATATGAAGGTTCTTTGAAAACTTTTAATACAAAATTATTTTGTTCAATATGAAATGCCAAAGTTGTAAACTAAAACATTTCCAGTTTAAATGGTTGATTTTCGTCATTTTAACTTAAAAACTGCTTATATTGATTTAATAGTTTAAAAAACTTCAAATTGAATACTACAGGAATGTTGTAAAATGATTAATTCAAATGTTTCAATATTTCATTTTAAAAGTGTAATACTATAATTCTGAGATGTAAAAAACATGTAGTGTTATTTTTTTCATTTACTCTATTTCAAGTTTCAAACAATTTTATTATTTTACAACCAAAGCAAAATCATTTTGAAATTCAATTTAAAACATTTTACTTTAAAGTTGCAAAATTTTGAACAGAAATATATTAAACCGTTATACTTTGCTTCGAGTTCGTTTGAAAGTGAAAATATTTTGATTTTATCTGTTATTTTAAAAACGGGATCCGCAGTTAGGACATAATCATTTGTGAAGTGTATATAAGTGAAGTATAAAAAGAACGTTAATATTGTAATTTGAAAAAAAAACTAATTGATAAACAAAATTAAATTATAAATTATCGTTTGTAGTTTTAATTGGCAGTGGTGTTGTGGTGTCGCATGGTATTTTGGTGCTTCTTCACACCTCGCTCTTAAATTTATTTGTGAATAATTATCTAAATTTTTAAACTGGCACCTTTAATAGATAGTTGAGTATACAACTCTTGTAAATAGTTTTTTGTTTTATTCAAGTTAACTTTGAAAAACAGTATTCATTAGTTTTTCATTCAATTAAAATAAGTTTTTTCTGTTCCGTTGTTCGATTAACTTCGATTTTAAAATATGACAAAATATTAAATAATTAATTATAAATAGTGAATCTTGTATATAAAAATATATATTGTTAAACATAATAAATAATAGTTTGTGTTAATTTCAATAATTAATTAATTTATATCGCAATAAACATCGAAATTATGGAGTCAAGTTTTATCGAAATTAAGGAGTCACTAGTATTTGTCTAATAATATAAATCACCGAACTTTAATAAATCTAATAAATTAATATGGAGTTTATTGATGTGAGCACTAACATACGATAATATACATACATCGTAAAAGTGTAATGGTAAGTATTACGTATGTATATATGTGTTTTATTTATTAAGTTCATATTATGGATAAATTAAATGTGATTTTTAGTTTGTTGTGTAAAATAATAAAACGTGACTTTAGTATGATTATAGTATGATATATCAAAATATTTAGTTTAAGTGTTAGTATTATAGTTAAAATTTATTTATATAAGTTGCATTTTAATAAATAAAACAAATATACCATATATGCAAATAGAATATCTAAAACCAAAAATATTGTCATGAATAATTTTAATATACATTAAGTATGCATTTTTAACGTTTTCTATGACAATGTTTAGGCTACCACCGAAGAATATTTTACTACTTTTGATCCTAATGAGGAACTAATTATTGAAGATGCCGAAAGTGTATTTATCGAATTAATAAAGTCATGGGGTTTAACAGAACAGCACCTCCAATATCTAAGGGACCGTAATGTAAACCTGATTTATTTAAAGAACCTGAAATGTTTAGGCCTAAAGTATTATTTAAAGATGGTCTTAAAAAATGGAGAGCTTTAGGGGTAAGTTAAATTTTTACTTTTATTTTTTGTACGTTTTATTATTTGTATCCTTACAATACAACGTCGTTTTCGCTTGCATGGCCTAGATATAATGACAGTCTCGGATATCAGCTAGTAAGTATCAATCAATTTTGGTTACCACAACATATACTTTATTGTTTTTTTTTAAATAGATTGACATTGATTTTGAAACGATATATCCGAGTAAAGGTGATTTATTGCTGCAAAAGTTCGAGGAATTTACCAAAAAATTGGTACCATTTTGTGAAGTCTACATAAAGGATAAAAATAACTTACAGTATTTGGAGATTCTTAAAAAATTAGAGAATTCTATTGATCAAAGTATGTAGATTGCGTAATATATTTTTGATTTCAGTAACTAACATAAAATCAAATTAAATTTTTCTCTAGATTCCAAATATTTCATAATGACATTGCTAATGCATGCGGTGTTGCAGCCACAAAGATTAAGCCCTAAGTGTAAGTCAAAAATTACTGATGCGCAGAATGATTTTGCAATGCATATTAAAAACATTAATGATTTACAAGGAAATCTCGAAAAACTTCGTTCATCATTTTTGCAAAACAAAACAAAAATTCAACCTAGAATCATAGTTATTGGTGACAACATTGAAAAAATTACGGATTTTTTCGTATACTGGGATAACGTAAAGTATAGATGTGGATCTTTTGTAAAATGTATAGACATTATTATTAAGTTAAGTTTTGTATTTAATTTAAAATACTCGCAAATAAGTAAACAAGTTTGGCTCTTTTTTCAAGAATACTTTTTTAATATTAATTCAGAAAATCAAAACGTTAAACAAATTATTAAACAGTTGAATCGATAAATATAAACACTTTTTTTAAAATAGCCATGCTTGTTTGTTTTATATGCGATAAACATTTTATTAAAACAAAACCTATTATTGATCATTTAAAATAAGTCCACGGTGTTCCCTCTTTATACAAATTTCAATGTAAACAGCAACACTGCTCTCAAATATTTTAGAATATTTACACATTTAAAGAACATTTGAAAAAACACGAGAAAACTTTATTAAACTCTAGTTCAAATTTAGATCTTCGAGAATCATTTTTTTCAAAACCATCAACTTCTTCGGTTCCAGTAGACATAAATACTTCAATTATTATTATTATTATTTTTTTTTTCCGGTTTTTACAGGCCATTGTTAGCCCGTACTGTGTCAACAATCTGGCTCCAACAGTTTCGATCACGAGCCAGCTCTTCATACTGTTGTAAGCAGTTGGAAGATGCCAGATCGCTCTCTACGCCGTGGAACCATCTTTGCCGACAGCGACCTCTTCGCCTACCGAAGGGCGGTTCTCCCTCCAAAGATCGCTGTATCATTCGTTTCGGATCAGCACGCAGAACGTGACCGAGTCAGCGTATTCGCTGTCCTTTGATTTCATGCACGATATCAGGAATTTGCATTAAATTCCTGATCTCGTGATTGAATAGAACTCGGTATGTGCCATCGACGTCGCGTTTTGGGCCATATATCACACGCATGATTCTTCTCTCGAATGTTAGAAGCCATCTTTCGTACTCATCCATCAAGGTCCAACTCTCACATCCATACTTCAATTAATATACAATCAAATTTCAACAGTCATATCAGCCACAGTAATCATAACCAAGATCTCGTCAGTCAAAATTTTACAAATTTACCTTTTGCAAATTCGATTGATATAAATAAATCAATGCTTTCATTGTCACTAAATTTAATTCAAAACAGTAGTATTTCACAAAAAATGGTGTTTAAAGTACAGGATTTAATTAAAAGTAATTTAACACTACTATATTAGACAGTTTAAATCAGTTTGTTAGTGTTATAAACGATCCGCAAAAACAAACTGAGTACTTAAATTATTTGCAACTTTTAAAAAATCCTTTTCTCAATTGTGAAACAGAATACTCTTTAAACACTGAAATGTTCTTTAAACACTGTGAATCGATAGGTATTTACTCACCTCCTAAATCTTTTCTTATTAATCAAGAAATATCTGAAGTTATTGTCAATGGTGTTCCTACAATAGATACGTGCAAAATTGAAGGTTGTATTTTACATATCAAAACTCAAATTTAAAAATATTTTGAAACGTCAAATATTTTAGAAATAACTTTGCAAAATATGGAACATTTGAAACGAAAAGGAGGTTTATCTAATTTCATTAATGGCTCGATATGGAAAAATAAACCAAATTTATTTGAAGATAAAATAGTGCTACCTTACCATTTCTACCTTGATGATTTTGAAATAAATGATCCCTTAGGCTCCAACTTACGAAAACATTCTGTGTATGCGATTTATTATTATTTTCCGACCATTCCAAATTTTCAAATCTCGAAAATTAATAATCTCTGAATTTATCAAATCAAGAGATTTTAAGGAATACGGAAACGCGGCTGCTTTGAGTAATTTTATTTCTGTAATGAAAGAACTAGAAGTAACAGGAATTGAGTTTCATTTAAATGGAAAAAAAACGAATGTTTTTTTTATACTAGGTCAAATTTTGGGAGATAATTTAGGGCTTAATAGTGTACTTGGGTTTTCAACCTCGTTTAATTCTCATTATTTTTGTCGCAATTGTAGAAGAAATAAAGCAGAAACACAAATCGATTCTGTAGAATATTTAGAATTTTTAAGAAACCCTATAAACAATGAGAATGACTTACAGTTAAACAATGTAAAGCTAACGGGAATAAAAGAAAACTGCGTATTTAACAAACTTAATACATTTCATGTTACTGATAATGTAGTATGTGATATCATGCATGATATTTTCCTTGGTGTGTGTAAATATAATTTATCAAAATGTTTAAACTACTTCATTTATGAAAAACAATATTTCTCATTAGAAGTTTTCAATTATCGAAAGCTAATGTTCAATTATGGCCAAATAGAAATAGAAAATACAAGTGGCCCAATCGAGAAACATAATACCAAATCCGGTCATTTCAAGCTAAATGGAAGAGAAATGAAAACTTTTTTCCATTATATTACACTTATGATAGGTGATTTAATACCATCCAATGATGAAGTTTATAAATTTTTACTAATATTTGTGGAAATTATCGATATTATTTTACTTAGTTCGTTCTCTGAAGAAATCTTAAATATTTTAGAAAACCGCATTAAACAGCACAATGAACTCTATGTCCGGCTATTTAATGATACATTAAAGCCTAAGTATCACAATCTACTGCATTACCCAAACATAATAAGAAAATGTGGGGCTTTAAGATATTTGTGGGCTTTTCGTCTTGAAGCTATGCATCAGATATATAAAAAATACGCCCATAATATAACATCTAGAGTTAATATACCACTAACGCTTGGTATAAAAGCTGCACTTCACTTTATTAACCGTTTACATTGCAATAACTTTTTTGTGGAAAGTATTATTGTAGAAAACAAGTATTCGTCTGACGAGAAAGACTTAAAATATATTTCACTATGTGGAGAACAATTCCGTTTTAAGGGATGTCTTTATACTGATTGCGTAGTATTCAGAGGAACAACTTATAAAACTGGGTTTTTCTTAAGTATTACTGAATTAGGAATTGTTACAGCATATGAAATAAAAGATTTTTTAATATATAATGATAATTGTATTGGAATATTTTCAAAATATTGTAAATTGATTTTCTTACCGCATTATGTTGCTTATGCTGTTGAAGAGTCATCAAATTACGAAATACGTAGCCTTACTGATTTTGATGGTCCTCCAGTTAATTTAAATAAAATAAACTGTGGAGAACGGGTCATTCGACTTAAAAAATATTATTGAATTATAATATAATAATATAAAATAGTTTTAAGCATTATTTTAATTGTTTTATGTTTAAAGTGTTACAAGTTTTAGTTTTTAGGATATCTTTATAATTTGAATTATTAATTTTTGTTCGGTATTATTTACATATATCAAATATGTAAATATTATCATTTATTGAATAAGAACTTTTAATTTTTATAATATAGATGTATGATATACAATAAATGAAATATAATTTTTAAATGACATTATACCTGTTTTATTTTAAATATCATTTTGAATCGAAAATATGTTTTCTTTAGTTTAAAACCACATGGATTTTCAACCGAAAATTATTTTTTTATTTGAATTAAAAGGAATCAATTTTCAAAATAAAAATATATTAGATTAAAGATAAATTTTCAATAATTTAATTTAACATTTAATTATATTTCCAAACAAAATAAATCCAATTTTGCCGTAAAAATGTTAGTTTTTCTACAAAAATTTTAAATTTTTTAAATAAATTATACGATGCTATTTCTTTGGAACGAGTTAATTGTTTGATTTAAAATGGCAAAGGCTTTTGTCCAAATAACATAAAATTTTGTTTCAAAATTCTTCCATTTTGCAATGAAATATAAACGCAATGATTGAAATAAAATATTTTTCTTATTTAAAATAAAGTGGAACCCATTTTGCATAAAATCTATAAAGAAAAACTTTTGATTTTAGTGGTAAAAACCTTTAAACTAAACTGTTTTTTTTTCTCTGTGCAGGGTCATCCTGTACCATCTCCATGATCGCATCTTTGTGCATCTGGACGATCTTTTAGTTACCTCTGCTTCTTTCGACGAACATCTGTCTCTTTTATGTGATGTATCATACCGTCTCAAGTCAGCTGGTCTTACTATTAACGTAGAAAAAAGTAAATTTTGCCTAAAGGAACTGGATTACTTGGGCTATGTTATTAGTAATGGCTGCTTAAGAGTAAACCCTGAAAATGTATGTGCTATTTCCGATTTTCCACGGCCAAAAACAGTTCGAAATATACGGAGATTCCTAGGGATGAGAGGATGGTATCGGCGTGTCATCAGTAATTTTTCCTCACTCGCAGTGCCTCTAACAGAGTTACATGAAAAAAAATTAAAATTTAAAGGGGATAGCGAATCACAAAAATCTACGAATCACTAAAAGCCGCCCTGATATCAACTCCAGTGTTAGTTAACCCCAAACGATTTTTCATCCAGTGCGATGCTAGTAAGACAGGAGTGTGTAGTGTTTTATTAAAAAAGGTGATGATGGTTCCTAGAACCCCATCGCATATATGTTGCATAAATTAAATGCAGCAGAGCGTAATTATTCAGTTACCGAGCTTGAGTGTTTGGCCGCTGTGCTGGGCCTAAAAAAGTTTCACGCATATGTCGAAAGGCTTCCCTTTACTATCATTACTGATCACTCTAGCTTGAAGTGGCTTATGTCACAAAAGGGCCTGTCTGGTAGAATTGCCAGATGGAGTATGAAATTGCAAGGTTTCAATTCTGAATACTGCAAGGGCAGCAACAATATCGTACCGGATGCCTTATCACGCGTATACTCCGATGAAACAAATGCAATCAATTTATTAACTAGTGCTGATTCTGGAATTCCACCCCTACATATCGAACTATTCTTTCCTGCTTTTAAAGATTTAAATTATATCAAACTAATTGATTCTTGTAACAAAAATCCACAGGCTCTTAATTTGAAAGTTAAAGATGGCAAACCCTTTATTAATACCTCACCAGGAATATTTTATCCGGATTCTGGTCACCCAGCATGGAAGTAGGTCGTTCCCGACTCTCTAACATCCTCATTGATAGTTCAAGCTCACAATGCTCCATCATCTAATCATTTGGGAATTTCCAAGACTTTAGAGCGTTTGAAGAGACATTTTTACTGGACGAATATGTATAAGGATGTGAAAAATCATATCTCAACGTGTGAAAAATCATATCTCAAGAAGTGTTAAAGTCCTAATTATATTCTTCGAACTACTGTGGGTCATCAGATCATAGAATTCCGTCCATCGCAGAGAATTTATGTAGATTGGGTCCTTATCCTCGGTCAAAAAAGGGTAGCACTCATATTTTTGTTGTGCTAGAGCAGTGGTTCTTAACTTTTTTAGCTACCGGCACCCTTAAAATTTTCAAACAATATTCTCGCACCCCGTACCCGAAATTATTGAATTATAAAAATTGAAAAACAAACATTATTCATAAAATATTTTTTATTAATTTTATGTTCATAACAAATTTTTTATAAATTTTAATTGTTAGCTGAAATAACCAAAATAAATGATCAATAAATGATCAATAACTGAAATAAATGATCAAAATTTATATTAATGGCTTTTTTGTTGTTGCTTTTCCTCAATTATTTTTGAAAACCGAGGAATCTTTTTTGAAATAGCCACACGCATATCATTACTAGCATTAAGTCTATTTCTAGCTTTTGTTTTTATATGTACAAGTGACGAGAACCCCATCTCACACAAATACGTTGTGGCAAATGGAACAAGATGCTGCAGCGCTATTTTAGCAAATAGTGGATATGACATTACTTGAGCACACCAGAAATTTTCCAAACTCATTGTTTCATATTCCATTTGATTGCGTCCATTTGTCCGTAATTCAACAAGATCATCTTTTAATAAATTACTGTCATCCATTGAGTCCAGATTATAAATAAATGGATCTAATATCCATTTTTCCGATATATCAATATCTCCAGTAGCAAAATATCCAACAAAAGATTCGCCACAATTTCGGTGGCAATGGTGTTTCTTTCAGCATCCGAAACAAGAACTTCTTCAAGCAAAGGAAAGTTTGCAAAATTTATCTTTCCAACACGGTTAATCCAAATTGAAAGTTTTCGACTAAACGCAGTCAACTTCTCTTTCGCTGTTATAGTGTTCACTCCAAATCATTGCATTGAAATATTTAATTCATTTAGGTGCGTGAATATGTCTGCCAAATACGCTAGCTGAATTATAGCCTCTTTATTGCTGAATTCATCAGCTAAATTACTACCTTGATTATTAAGAAACTGTATTATTTCGCTCCGCAATTCGTACACACGATTTAGCATACGTCCACGCGATAGCCACCTTACTTCTGTGTGAAATAGAAGTACAGTATGCTCGGCACTAAGTTCTTCGCATAAAGCACGGAAGAGACGATGATTTAAAGCTCGACCTCGGATAAAATTTACAACTTTGACTGAAGAGATCAATGTTTTCTTTAATTTTTCAGGTAACGTGTTTGCAGCTAGCGCATGTCGGTGCAAAATGCAATGGGTAATTGTAACGTGAGACACTTCCTTTTTTACGTACGCTACAAATCCAGAATGTTTGCCCAACATAGAAGGAGCTCCATCAGTACAAATTGATCCTATTTTGTTCATCGGTATCTCATATTGTAATAAAAAGTCTTTGAGTTTATTAAATATATCAATTCCTTGTGTAGTCAATTCTAATGGTTCACAAAACAAAAATTCTTCAACAATTTCTTTTTCCTTTACATATCGTACAAACACCATCAGCTGAGAACAATTTTCAACATCTGTAGATTCATCCAATTGAATACCCACTGGGACATTACTAGCTTTGATATCTTCAATTACTTGTTGTAAGATATCTTTACTTATATCAGAAATTCTAGTACGGATTACGTCATTTGACAAAGGAATTTGTTGAAGCTTTTGTTGTGCTTCAGCACCCAACACTATTTTAGTCATTTCTAATGCACAAGGTTTTACAAGTTCTTCAGCTATTGTATGTGGTTTCTTCTTTTTGGCACACATATATGCAACTCGATAAGATGCATGCAACAACGGCTTTTCATTTGATATAAATCCAAAAGTCGTTATATGTAGTTCCGCTTTTATCAAATCGAACTCGTTTAGATTTCAAACTTTCAAAATCATGGATGCTGGCCGCCACCATGCTGTTTGGTAAAATGTTCATTCAGTTTCGACGGCTTGAGATTGGAGTTTGAAAATTTATTGCAGCACAGAATACATTGTGGTCGCTGCGTTCCATCTTTCTCCGTTATAAAAGTAAAACCATAACGAACATAATCGTCATTCCAATATCGTTTTTTTGACATGGGGTAAACTAAATTAAAAATTATAATAAAACACTAAAAAAATATAAAACTTAAATCTATTATTGTTATATTTTACCTTACCTTTTGAATTTAGCTTTAATGTACCAAATAATATTCTAATTTACTATTATATTAATATTCAACAAAACTTGTCAAATTAACTTGTATTAATTGTTTAATTATTAATATTTAACTTTTAATATTCAACACTAAAATTCAATTATTTTAAAATCTTTATTCAATGTAATGTGCGCAACAGTAATTATATTTCTAAAAATAATCGAACAGAAACAAACAGAATCAGAACTTCAAACTTCAGCGACCAAATTTATAATTGTCATAATTCAAAAATTTTTGTGTGAAAATATGACAATAAATATATTCAAAAAATTGAACGAAGTAGGCACAAGAGCAAATAAAGAGAGCATAAGAGAGAATGAAAATACAGCTAAACTTCAAAAATTAAAAATAGATTTAAAATCGAAGAGAGCTTCATTGTATCTCGACGACGACGCTCTGGTTCTGTTTGCTATGATTGATTTGTGGCATTCTAATTTGAGAGACAATGTATTTTGTATTTGTATCTTTGATTCTGTTTGGCACTTATATTTAAAAAATGTTTAGTGCATAAAAAGTTTACTAATCAAAATGAATTTTTAAGTTTAGTTTTTTATTTTAACACGTGAATTTGTATAATTATAGTTTCGCACCCCCAGATATTCTAGCTCGCACCTCTAAGGGGTGCGTGCACCACCGGTTAAGAACCACTGTGCTAGACCGTATATACTTCATAGACAAATTTCAAACACTTAAACTAAGGTTTATTGAATTCATTATCTTATATTTATTGTTTGAACTTTGAAGATGAAGGTACTAGTAGTTCATAATTTTAGGTGATCGATCGCTAGCTTTATTTTAGTTTAAGTATATTTTCATAATTTTGCACCGAATTTATCAGTTTTGTTAGTGGACTAAATATTTTATTGTTTTTTTTTATATAAGAGGGTGCAAATATATATTTTTTTTCCTTCTTTTGTTTATAATAATAAAGTGTAAGATATTTTAAATTGTTGGTATTTAAAATTTTCTTCTTCTCGATATACAATATTAATTGACAATGTTGTGATCTAGTGAACTTACTTAGGATGGTGTTCGGTAAGTGTATGTTGCGTTCGTCTTAGTCAGTCCTATCCCATCTTTCCCAATCTTTCCTTTAATTCCCTTTCCTCCAGCGGTCTAGCATGTTTTACTCAAACTTTGGGAAACTTCACGCTTCCCTGAGCCTTAGCCGGCCAAAGATGACCACCCCGAAGTATCTGAGTGAACAATTTCTGATAACAGGACAGATTAACATCCCTCCTCGATACATACTCTTAAGACCTTAGTCTTCAATCATTCGCGCTTCTTCTGTCTTTCAAATGTGTTTATCTGTCCTCCTAGCAAGAACTGCTTTATTTCTTCTTGTCAAGTCTGCGCTTCATTGTGGACTTTATTTCGTTGCTCAACACTTCTCAGACACTGTTTATTTATTTGCTGACAAGATCTTGATATTTTCGATGTGCTTCATCATTTATTAGACCTTATTGGAGCATTGCTCTGTATGTTCCCCTGTCCCCCATGGTATGTCTACGAACTTTGTTGATGACCGATAATATTTCAAGCTTCGGAGTGTTTAATGCGGATGTGTCCATGTGTCTAAATGAATGTTTTTATGAGGAGAGAATGTACTTGCCACTTTGAGATCATAAGCAATCGCAAAATACATCATTCTTTCCCCATTTTCAGTCTCAGATTCGTGTCGGTCGTACGGACCGATATTATTACATAAGTTGGTCTGATTTCTGCTAGCTCTAGCATTAATGTCACCAATCTGACATCGTGCTAAGCTATAGTGCCCATCAGATTATCCAAATTATTGTAAAATGAGTCTTTATTTTGGAGTTGGCTTACATCGCGCCAGGTTTTTGAAGTCACTGTACGTTTCACGTCCGATCCTTAATTTCGTTTCCGGGTATTTAAACGGGGGATTATTATTTTTTTGGCGGTTTCCAATTGTTTTTGAGGTTGTTGACATATAGTTTTAACATTTGTTGTTGTTTACGGATGCAGATAAGTTCTGATTACTGCGGTGGTATTATTTGAGTGTCATGTCTTGTTCGAAATATTCCCAAAACATAAATGCCCGAACCCACAGTACTTCCAAATGATAATGTTTAGTTTATTATGTTCTACGCGAAATTAGGACACAAGCTTTTTCGTTATATCTTCAATTTATATATTCATTAATCTCTTCGATAGAAAAAGCTTCCAAATTATATTCCACAATTGAATTATTTCCAGTTGATTATTTTATCAATTGTACATTTAATGTTAATCAACATTTCGAAAATTATCCTTAATACAAATTCATGAATCGATCAAATCGTTTTTAGACATGAAAATAAAAAAGTCGATTTTTTTTATCTCATCGCCAAAGAATATGAATATATATGTATGTATATGTGCAACAACAATACAATGGTAACGAATAAAAGCTCGAAGAAAGAAATCTATTCCGTTTTTTTTCATCATTTCAATAAGCAAAAATCTACTTAAATTCTCATTAAAATCCGAATATAAAAAGCACAAGAATAACAAATTGAAAACTCTAAGAAAGTGAAAATGATAAGTCTGAAAATAATAATAATATTATAATCGAGATTATTATATAATATATAATATAATGTTCGAGAACTTAAATTATTCAAAATATTCTCCTTTTTGGTCCATTTTACAGGAATAACAAACCGAATCGACAGACAATTCAGAACACAGACAAGGAAAAACGAAAATCTATACACTGTACTACTGTACTATTGAAGATATATATACATTTTCCGTTATCAAATGAAAATAGATTTTCCTTTTATGATAACAAATTATTTGAATGAATTACATTCTCTATTTGTATATATAGATATACATTTTGGATATTTATATAATAACAGTAATAATGATAATAATAGTAATAATAATGATAACAATGATGACTTCTTGAGAAAAAAAGTTAAATCTGATCGAAACTTTTATCTTTTCTCGTATGTATCTATTTATGTACTGTACATTAAGAATTGGATATATGCTGTACATCTTTGTGGTAAAAAGACAAAGCTTTTGATTGGAATTTGTTTTTTGTGCTTTACAAAAGTCTATTCATATGATTATTTTTGTTATGTTAATTAAGCTTTTTGAAACATAATTCTCTGATTGTACGTGCACTTGTATCAATCATCGTAAAATTTGTCTTGCAAATTGTTAAATATGGTCATTATCATGATTTTGTTACAAAAACTTAGATTGAGTTCAATGAACTATCAACAACATATTAATTGTACAAAATACTCATCTTAATTCTCATTTGATCTTGATATTTGCCGCGAGTACCCAAAACCAGCTTTTCGAGGTATAATTATTAAATTTTGGTGTAGTAAAGAGTGATCCAATAGAAGGTAACGAAAATTACATTTGAATAACATCATGAAAAATTATTTTCGTGCTCTTTGGCCATTTTATGGTGTTCACAATCGACCAACTCAACGCACTTATTCGCGAAACAATCAAAAAACTTCGAACCACTTTTTCACTATTGGATATTCATTACCTGACTTGAGTGCGTCCAAGTCAATTTAATGTTGTTGTTGCTGTGTTAGCTGCAAAGTGTACGTGAAGACCGCAATCAATAAATTTTTCGCCGTTCTCAAACTCTACGCCTCTCATATGGCACATTGTAGCGTATTTTGACGATACATCTTGGTTTGAAGCATACATCCGGTTGATCTTCTTTTCCGTCATCGAGATTTGGGTGTTGGACCACCTCCAAATTGATCCGTTTTGTTATCTAAAAATTGTGTTCAGTGAAGAAGTTCATTTTTGGCTGCACATACATCAACAAACAAAATAGTCGTATTTGGGCTAACAACCAGAAAAAGATTCAAATGCTTCCAATGTATCCTGAAAAATGAATTGTTTGGTGCGGTTTATGGGAAGTAGATATCATCAGACCGTATTTCAATGAGGAAGGAGATCGCGTAAACGTCAATGGTGCAAACTATACAGACTAATGATCAATAAATTAGGATTACGAAAAATCCAAGCTCCGGGTGTAGCCGACTTGTCGAGAAAGATTAAATTTACATTTTACCGTGGAAATACAACATTTTACCTTTATTGGAACACAATTGTCTGAATTATATGAACGGATGCTATATAGTTAATGGTCCACTTTGATCCGCTAGTAAGGTTCGTCTCTTAGCATCAGGTAAGAAAATTTCCAAGTACTGCCTTGAGATTATCATGCCTTGAGCATACCAAGTTTATAAGCGATCTGACATGAAATAACGTAACAGTTCCAGATCATATTTTGAGGACTTAACATATGAACTTGGTATGGTACCTGCACATTTAGTACATTAAATTTATAAGCATAGCCGATTGCTGATGAGTGATAAACAATAATTTAAGTCTCTGGAGAGACCGATATAAAAAAGGTATTGTGTATGTGACCGAGAATACTCACCACATCGTATAATTTACATGCCCAACGGTGCTTTTACCAACAACTTTATCATACTGAAATGGACATGTAAAATGAATGAAACTTCCCTTTGAGACTTCCATTCCTGTACGTATTTTTAATATATACGGTATCATTAATTTGACTGGTCATTTATTCAGTTGCAACTTCATTAGGATATGGTGAATGGTCAAAATTATTCGTGCTGGAACTATAACAACAAACTCCAGTGAATCATCAACAAACTCCAGTGGTTCATCGAGCAGTTCACTCGATTTTGTTTACATACAAAACGTGATGAACTTATTTCTGAACTCATTAATATTGAATCGTACTTTTCATCCAAAATAAGTCAAAAGCTTTTTAGTTAAGCTTTTTCTTTGTTGTTCATCACAAAACGAACGTCTTTTGGAAGATAATTACCAATCGTTTAGTTAATTTGAGCATTTTTGATCTTCTGCTGAATCCAGAATGCCAATGTTTGGGTTCTACATATTTTATGTCAAGACGTGTGTTGTACAATCAGCTAAATAAAGTCTTCCTTAATGTCAAAGTGAATAGCTAATGAAAAAAATGATATCATAATGTAATACAATTAGGTAAATAAAACCAAATTACAAGATGTGAAAATTTAGGATCAAATGTTTATCCGGCAACGAAATGAACATCAGGATTCAGTTAAAAGTTAAAGGTTAAAGTCAACTTGATGTTGACACTTTCAGCCTGAAAGAGTACATGGCACATCAAATACTGGAATTTTGTTATTTTCTTAGGTCTCCAATGATAATGCACAACTTGCCTCTCACTCTTGTTTCTTAAACTGATGATATATGTCTAGTAAAAATAAATTTTGGTAGCCTTGGAAGGTAAGATAAGTAATTATTGTATTCATTGGACCATCGAACTCTATTAAGGTCATCTCTAGTTTTCCTTTTTTGTAGCAACCAAATTTTTGATTCAATCATAATAAATGTAGAACTGACTTAAGATGATATTCCAATAAAAAAATTGATTTTATAAAACTTTCTTGCGATCATTGTGTATGTATTTAACAGAGAAGTATTCGTGAATTTATGTTACATATATTTACTACTTAGCAGTTACTACTTGGCCAGTATACCATCCCTTATTGGTGGTAGGTTTGTAATTTTGCCGGTGACTTTCCTTACCAAATAGTGTTGTGCTCGCATATTGGATCGCTGTTGCTTCTTCTCAGTCTTGAAAATGTTTTCTGCATAATTCCTTCGATCAATTCTATTGCCAATTTTTTTATGTGGGTGCTGTGTATTTGTATCAGCGCTTCACCTCTGGTGTATTTGGTTGTTAGCTTAAGTTGAGGACGTTCTTCAACTTTTTTCTATGTATTATCACTAATCCCAGGTTTCAGATTGTATTCTATAGCATCTTTGATGTACGCTTTTTCTGTTTAGTCCAATTTTTGTTTTATGGAGAATAAGTTGGAGCGTTTCATTGAAGTTGTTTTTAATAACCGTATCTTTCAATCTGTTTGTGTTAAATTTCCTTCAAGTTATCTTTGAGTGTTTCACAGCTGTTGGCTAGATATGAATTCTGATATTACCAGTTGGCGATCGCCGTGTACATCTGCTCTTCTCATTATTCTGGTCTATCAGATATTAAGTTCTGCCATTCTAGGGGTCTTTTTTCTCCATTGTTGTTTCGCACATCCAAAGCATTTTGACTCATGCCAGTTGCCAGTTCGGTGCTACTGTGGCTTGTTATTATTTGAAGAATGCGTTTTTTGTTGTTTCATCTACATTTTCGGTTGAGACATAGCGTCATGTGAGATCTATTTTGTCTTATTAACCATTTACAAAATTTTACAGGAATCGAATTTTAAAATTTAAATAGAAATAGGTTACCTTCTCAATGTTATGTCTAAGGTTAGTTAATTTTTAAATACACATCCAGCATTTCTTTAATGGTTTCAGCAATAAAAATGGAGCTGGCCTTAATTTCGGAACCAGGAAAATTTTTAAGAGCAAAAATGGCAAAATTGGATATAGGACCACCATAGCACCATAGCAATGTAAAACAAATTTATTTTTTGTTGACATATAAATTGGAATACATGGGATATAGGACAAAATAAGAAAAAGTTGAAAAAAACATCTTAAGAAAATTCAGTCTATAATAGGTTTTAGATCACATTTCTATAAACGGAACTTAGTCCAATTTCCAACATCGTGGAAGGTGTAGCTTTAGCTCGCCCTTTTGATTTGACAATCAGTGGTACGGTATTTTCCGGTTCCATTTCGCCGTACGTTTTTCTATATTTATCTGATAAAATATCATTTTTTGAATATGATATTAAGGTTCCTGAGATAGATTACTAAAATGTAACCCCAAGGAAGCCAGATTATAAATATATGAATCACTAGGCTGCATCTGCATTATTTTTGAGTGCAATTTGGGATACTGTATCGACTTTAAATGGCGTATCAGTCAAACAGGTCTATAATAGCTAATATGTTTAAAATGTCTATCTATGACGTTGAGTTTTTGAATTCTGAAATGACCAGGAGCTGAAAACCTTTCTGCTATATTTGTTACGTTGGTATACTCGCAGAATTTAGGTTATGCTAGACTGGTGCTACGATTGCGATTAAGGGGAACACAAGCGTCTGACCAAAATGACTTTCAATATTTTTATTAGTACACTAGCGATGTCGTTCCCGCTTTTACCAATTTGGCTTTCATACCAAAGATAACAGTAGGTAGTTTTTTTTGTGTGGCAATATCCAATTAAATTATAGACATTGAATTTACGTTTAAAAAAAATTGATGTATTTCTTTTGGGTATTGAGAAATAAATTTTCTAAATCATAAGCTAGCTACTAATGCTAGCAATTTATTTTGCAGAGCAAGTGCTTTGTAAGATTCTTTGCGCCTTTTTGCATCGTTGTTTAGTTTTCGATATGTCTGAAATTCATTAATTTGCTTGACAGTACGATCGGTAATGTTTTCGAATTTGCTGCAAGTATCGCAAATATCTGTTTTTGGCACGAAGACGATAAATTATACTCGGTATTGAATATGTTTCTGTACATGCGATATTTCAGTTCTTTCGATCCTGAATAAAACACGGACTATTTTTACTTTTTCAATCACCGCAAGTTTCTTGATTGGATATATGTATAGGACAACCAAAAAAATATTACATTTTTTTACAATTGAACTTTGTCCATGTGTTTTGCGTCCCATATTTATTTAGTTTGGATATAGGACACTAAAGCATTCAAGTACAATTGTATGCAAATTACGCATAAGTCCTACCTGGAGACTTTTAGAGATAGGACACATAAGAACAAAAGCGTTCTATAAAAAAAACGATTTTCAGGTTTATAGGGCACTAAAATCAAAAATTATCTCCGAAACTGTAAGAGATAGATCAATTTTGACAAAAAATTCTGAAAGAGCATGCTCGAAAACAAAAGAATCAATTCATAACTCAATTTCGTAAAAATGGTCTATAGAACAAAATAGAACTAGCATGACGATAGAACACTGAATGATGGTGGTGTTTCTTATTTTTGAATGAAATCTTGTCACTACTATTCTGTTGTTAACTGCTTTCCATTCCAATTATGCTTATTCTACGCTTTATTTGTTGTTATATGCCCACGCCTTGTTCATTTGTGTCGTCTCTACCACCAGTAAATATCATACAATTCCCATTGTTTGAATTATTTTTAGTTGTGTGTAATATAATTATACTATACCACATATTACCATGGATATACATACATACTATCATAGAAGTCTTTCGCAGATAGATATGGTAAATAGTCTAGACGAGCATGACATTTACTGTTGATTTTTATTGTTTCCCATTTTACTATTAGTATCGAAAAGCTCGAGATTCGCTCGAAGTTTATATATTACTTAGATAACGTTCTCAAATGTTAAATCTACTGTTAAAATTAGCTACTCAATATTTGCCCAAATGTAACTATAACACTAACAGACCTCATTAAGAATTAGTGGTGAAAATCAAAGTAACATTTAGAACAAAGAAACTGTGTAAAAAGCTTTACTAGACCGAAAATATAGCGCTGTGGTTATAAACTGCGAAAATTGTAAAGAGAGTTAAGGGATCAGGGGTTCGAATCGTGAAAGAGGCAGAATGCAAACAAGGGATTTTTACCAGTTGATAACGATTGATAGTGTTTATGAACTCTTTTATGTCCCTTTCTTGGAGTGCAGAATTCATAGGTCAAGTCATCTTCCATGTCAGTAGTATAGGCTGACATGGAGCTATCACACAAAGAAATAATATAGCGTATTTTAAATAGAAATGTAACATTTAGTTTACTACTACGTTCAAATACACTCAAGGATAAAAATAACGCATATTTTTTTTTGTAATAAAAAAAATCCCGCTGGACAATTTCAGTGGAACTGGTATCAAATGATCCCAAATTTATAATTTTCTCAAAAGAGGCACAAATGTGGCGTTATGGAATTATAGCGGCTATTTTTTGTTGCAAAATGTTAAAATGTGTTGAACTATTTTTTTTCAAAAGCAGTTTATAAACATTAAAACTAGCTTTATTACGATTAAATTTGATTAATTTAATAATAAGTAATTCCCCTCCGTGCCCTTCCATCCTTCTGGGCATACTAAGTTGAATGCTTTTTATCATTTCTTGCGGAATGAGATTCCACTCTTCTTGCGCTGCAACTCTCAGCTCTGCTGTCGATTCTGGTGCAGGATTTTTAGCTCTAATACGGCGTTTTAGAATGTCCCACACGTGTTCAATCGGATTAAGATCAGGACTCGTTGGTTGCCACTTAAGTGCACGAATGCCAATATCTTGGAGATATTGTCGTACCGTTGCAGCAACGTGGACTGGAGCGTTATCATGCATTAACACAAAACTGTCATAACCTATGAAGCCCACATATGGCAAAACGTGATCGCCAAGAATGTTCCGAGCATACCAGTCTGCATTCATCCTCAAACCAATCTCCACCAGTTCCGTACGGCTCTCCCAACTGATTCCACCCCAAAACATTATTGAACCTCCACCAAAACTTACACCAGTTTGCACCATGTTACACGGTGCGTAGCGTTCTCCAATTCTTCTGTATACAAGGTTACGTCCATCTGGTTTCCATAATTGGATTCTAGCCTTATCTGAAAGGAGAACAGTGGCCCATTGATCAGTTCTCCAATTTGCATGAGTATGAGCAAATTCAAAACGGCTGGATTTGTGGCGGGGAAGAAGCCGTGGAACTTTCACGGGCCGTTTTGGAGTTAGGTTCACTTTTTTAATCTTCGTCTAACTGTTCTGACACTAACATTCACTTGACGCGCACTAAGTAACTCATTTTTGATATATATATATATATATATATATATATATATATATATATATATATATATATATATATATATATATATATATATATATATATATATATATGATATATATATATATGATATATGATATATATATATATATATATATATATATATATATATATATATATATATGCGGCTGTGTAATACTTATAAAAAAAGTAATTTTTGCATAGTTTAATACAATAAAAAATTCTATTTTATTATTTAAAGGGTCTAAATTTTATTTTAGTTTAATTTATTAGTATTTTATAATATTTTATAATTAAAGCTTCAAATATTTTGACAATTGTATTTCTGCCTGCAAGATAAATTGTACAGAATTGAGTGTTTTTCGTGTGTTGTGCACCAGAACTTGTTGTGTAGTTCACCAGAAGGTTTAACTATCTGAAAAAATAAATAAAAGAGGCATAAAGATGAACGTAAACGGACAACTACACTCTAACACATACACACACATACATAGACCGATCAACATATATATTACATAGATGCAAATATAGAGAAACATAGAGGGCTGGAAAAAGAATAAAAAAACATTTTATTGCAAATTGGAGTCAAGTTTGCTTAAAATAACAAAACTATTGAAAGCAGTTGGCCTATTGTTTCATTTTAAATACATGACGTAATTTTGAGGGGAAATGTGCCTGTAATTTAGAGACAAAGCTCAGAAAAATGCAGTTAATGTAATGAAAAAATTAGACATTTATTTTTGATTTTATTTGTTTTTTTTTATTACAGCGATACACCTCCGATAAATTATTTGATAAATTTATGCAGGAGGTATGGATTCTTATTTCGTGATCAACAAACGTTTTTAAGCTTGAATCGTTTTATGGCGCTTTCTTGCTACTTCTATCTTTATTACCGACCAAAAACGTTCATACGGGAGCCAGATCAACACATCCATCCCTTTTTCTCGTAGTACTTTTTTACCTTTAAACGAATAGATAAGGAAACAAAAAGTTTTTAAAAATCATTTATGTTTATTTGAAAGCCAATTTTTCTATCTACAATTCAAAATTAATAACTCACAAATTTTGCGGTATAGCACGGAGCATTGTGCTGTTGAAAAATAAATGTGGAAAGCTCACCAAAAAGCTTTAACACATAATGCTCAAATTCGTTCTGTAGGACCTGCAGATACATAGCTGTTTCATTTCAAGAAAAGCATCCACAGACCATAATTCTTTCATTTTTCTGTGGAAGTCCTAAAAGATTCGCCTGGTTTTCTCTTTACGATAATTCTTTTATCTCCAACATGCAAATTGAATTTTGATTCATCGAAGAAAATCACATCAGTCCATACCTGTGAAGTCAAAGTCAACATGTTGTCTATAGCAACGTTTTTCACTAGTTATGTGAACTCGGGCTTCTGGATTGGCCTCAGTGCTGTCAAACAAGCTTTAACAAGCCTTTTTCTCCTTTTTCAAGCTAGCCGATTTTTGCGTGGTTCATTCAACATTTCTCTTATGTCAGAGATTTTAAAACGGTTCCGACGATATTGGAGTATTATGAAACGATATTCGACTGGTGCTACCTTTCCCGCAATTTTATAAGATTCTACGCGACATTACTTTTAGGAATGTTTAATCTTACTGATTTTTCATGCGTGGTTAAATTTTCTCGCGCCAAAATTACTTTGCTTTAACACTGTGTATATTTTTATTATCACTTGCATATATGCAATGTGCAGATAGTTCTAAGGAAATATGACATTTTGCCGTACGTTCTCGATATCCTAGAATCCAAGTGGAGATATTGTAGAACCCATATTTATCCCAGCTAGATTATGGTATATGTTATCATATACACGTGAAAGCTCTAATCATTTGTGCGCCATAAAAGCATAATTACCATTAAATCGTTTAATCGTCAATATAGTTATGCCTATTGGTTTGTTTTTACTAAGCATGATTGGTTGAATGAAGTGCTGCATGATTGCGAAGAACAATTTAAAATTCGGTTCAGTTTGTTAATCTTATTTGAACTTTTGATCTCAGAAGATGACTATAATAACTCATATGATATAAAAAGCTTTAATCTCTCATTAAACACCTACCGATATCTTTTTATACTTTCTTGTCACCCTATAATCGAAAATAATTCTAGATTTTACCTTCTCTCCTCCATCTTGCCAACCATATGTATATTGAATTACATGTTGCTACTACAATACTATGTGTATACATACTCGTATTCTAGTTCATTCTGTTACTATGTTTTTATTTTTAAATTTTTATGTTTAATTTAAAACTTTTTGTATATATTTTAAATTCCCACATGAAAATAAAGTTTAAAAACTAAAAATCATAATAAAAATGTTTTTTTGTTTTTGTTTTTTTAAAAGTGTATTTGCATGTTGTACTTTATTTGTCTTATCACAACTTTATATTTGAATATACAAACTCGTATATTTTAATCTTGAAAATTGTTGTGTGTATCCTTGCTGCTGTTATAAAGTCACGACGACATAATCAACAACAACCAAATAAAAAAAGGATATTATGTTTGTAAGCTCCGAGTCAATACATATATAGTTCGAAAGTATTAGCTTAATAGTTTTAAAGTTACCTGAACAATAATAACATTGAAAATTATTTGATGTTTCAAAGTTTCTTTCGTTTTGACTTTCGGAAAATATATTGAAGACACGTGCTTTCTTGCGGTTATTAAGTAATGAAGCTTTTTTGTTTTGTTTTGCGTGCGTACTTTATTAACAAAAGGCAAAAAGTAAATATAAAAGGTTTGGGAATGAATTTTCTTTCGTTCACAAAATCACGTCACGTTGACATCAAAAATATGTACATATATACATCCTTGTATATACATATTTTATGTATATAGGACCAAGAATTAATAGTACACGAAATAAAAAGTTTTATGATTACAATATTTTATACTCGTACACTGGGAAAGATAAAGTTTTGATTTAACCGCGTAATAAATAACCAGGTATAATATAATAATAATATGTATAGGACAATCAAAGGTGACACCATCGCTGCCTTAAATATAAAATAAAAATCGTTAATAGAATCATTACTGTTATATATAGAATTCTAATTATTGGTTATTTAATTTATTAAGCAATAAATTTTCGTATTTTTATCATAAAATTATTAATCTACCATAAAATGTATATATATATATATATATATATATATATATATATATATATATATATATATATATATATATATATATATATACGACGGTACACGAAGAACAACTGTAATAATTAACTTTTTCTTCTTACAATATAATATACTTTATAGACGAAGATAAGATTTATTGTCGGTACGAGATAACAATAAATACTTTTTCATTTGTTTTTTTGCTTTTAAATAAAATTTATTATAATTACAATTCGATAATTTCTTGTTTAAAATAATATCATTTTATGCTGTGTTCCCAAATGTAACAATTAAATTTATAAATTCAAGATTTATTAGATTTGGTTTACGTTACACGCGAAAAGTTTTCATTGATTTTGAATTAAGATTGACGGGGAAGGGAATCTCGTTATATCAAATTTATGTATTTTGTTTTTCCGGCTACGATACCGGGTCGCATAATGATGAGCAAGACATTATTTCCACTTGCTAGGCTTTTGAAATAAGATGAGAGAACCTTTTATAAGAATTCGTTATTTGACCTAAAATTGGGGTGCGTCTTATGGAACGAAGTGTGTCTCTTAACTTAAAAGTCATATTCTACGAAAATAAATCCGAGATTGCCATTTATTTAAGCAACCATGAAAATGCAAAGCAACACGAAAGTCGATCAGCAGAAAGACAATTTTGTCCACCACTTACAGAAAAAATGATTGGGGAATTTTGGAATTGTAAATGTTCAGTAACCATAAAATCCATTTCGTTGGTTTTAACTAAAATGGCCGAAACCTGAAGTACAAATAAACGATTAGATAACAGATCACTGAAACTGAAAAGTTCCAATAACAGATTTGTACTTATGTAAGACCTGTACTTATGTTTGGAGTGAGCGTGTGGTGACCAGCTCTCGATAAAGTAACATACAGGAAAAGGATTGAGAAGGTGCAAAGAACGGCCTGCATGCTTATAAGCGGGGCACTGAGGACAACACCTACAAGTGCCCTAGAGGTCTTGTTTCACCTTCTCCCCATGGACATTTATGGTAAGCAGATGGCGGCGATTACGGCCACTTGACTATCAGCCATATCTCAGTGGAAATGTCTTCAGACAGGACACTTGACGATAGTCAGATCGCTGAGGAAAGAACTGGCGAATCTAGACTATGTTACACCGGCTCGTTGCTTCGAGAAAAGGTTCCGTACTACCTACCCCTCAAGGGAATCTTGAGCGAGCGGGTTGGCAGCTGAAACGGAAACATTGCAGTTCTTTACGGATGGCTCCAAGCTACACGGTAAAGTAGGAGCTGGAGTCTTCTGTGATAAATAGATATAGCAGTTCGCCTCCCTGATCACTGCAGTGTGTACCAGGCAGAGGTGATAGCGATTGAGGCTGTCCTGAACTGGTTGAGACATAATGTGGTATCCTCGACTGATATCGCAATTTATGTGGACAGTCAGGCGGCAATCAAGTCGCTGGTTTCTGTTTCTCTAACGTCTAGAGTGGCGTTGGGTTGTCGCTCGTCTCTAAATGAGATGAGTGAGCATTTCAAGATCCAGGTAGTCTGGGTCCCTGGCCACTCAGACATCATGGGAAACTGCAGGGCGGACGAACTAGCGAGGCACGGTACAACTCTCCAATTGCTACCGGAAAGGGCAGAGTTGGGAAGACCCATTAACGCACTCAAGACTGTGCTTAAAAAAGAGGCGGAAGCCTCAACGAACAATAGGTGGACGAACACCCTCTCATGTAGAGTTGCAAGACAAGTCTGGCCAAAGCTGAACTTGAAACGCTCAAAAGCACTTGTCTCCCTTCGAAGACGTGAACTTATAACGATCGTCGGGATACTCACAGGACACTGCCTTCTTGGAGAACATGCGAGAAGGCTGGGTCTGGAAGTAAATGACTTTAGCAGAAGCTTTAGGGAGGAGGAGGAGGAAGAGACGGTAGTCCACCTCCTATGCTCGTGCCCGGCTTTGGCACACAAAAGACATGAATATTTGGGTAAGTTTATAATGGACTGCCTTTCTGATCTCGAAAACTGTAATGTGCGAGACTTATTACGCTACGTAAGCAGCTCAAACTGGTTCTCATAGGGGTAAAAGGGGAGTTAAATCCTGTGGTATCACAACGGACCGTCGTCGGTATAAGTGTGCTGTAGTAGCCCCTCAACCTAACCTAACCTATGTTTTGATTCACAAAAAATTACATATTCAGGGAATAGTGCGCTTATCTCTGTTGTGGGCTTAACCACTATTTCGAAATATTATCTTCTAATACCACAATTTCACTATTTTCTATCTTTTATTTTATAATTTATACTGTTTATATATCAAATAATTGTCTATACAGCAAAGGTGGTTATAAAGGGTGTTTAAATTTCAAGGGCGGACGTTGAATGTGAACAACACCTAAACCGTCAAGTTTTTTTCTACATTCTTAAATTTCAGACTAACTCAATTTGAAACATGGAAGGATACACAATCGAGCAACGCGTTACAGTTATTCAGGCATATTATGAAAATGGGCGTTCACATCAAAATGCATATCGTACACTTCGTGATTTATTCGGTCAATTTAATCGTCCAAATGTGCGTACAATCGAAAAAACCGTGCACAAGTTTGAGCAAACCGGGTCTGTAGGAGATTTTAAAACACCAGTGCATGCTCGTACAGCTCGTACTGCAGGAAGTATGGCTGCTGTTCGCGATAGTATGGCTGAAGAGTATGTGAATATTATGTACAAAGACTTGCATTTATACGCATATAAGGTGCAATTGACTGAAGAAATAAAGCATCTTGACCATTCCAAATGTCGTCAATGGTCAGAATGATGGCAAGAAATGGCAACAGCGGATGATAAATTTTCGAACAAAATCATCTTCAGTGATGAGGCACGTATTCACCTAAGTGGATTCGTCAATAAGCAGAATTGCTGCATTTGGGCGAATCATAATCCAAGAGTGATTGTCGAAAAACCAATTCACCCACAAAGAGTAACTGATTGGTGCAGTTTATGGGCTGGCGGAATCATCAGGCCGTATTTGTTCCAGAATAAGGCCGGTCAGGCAGTTACTGTGAATGATTGTCGCTATCGTGAGATGACAACGAACTTTTTATAGCCCAAATTGAAAGATATGGATGTGGACGATATGTGGTTTCAACAAGGACGATGCCACTTGCCACACAGCTAATAAAACAATGGCTTTTTTGCGCGACAAATTCAATGATCGTGTTATCTGCGGTAGTGGCAATGTCAATCATCATGTGAGTTGACACCGTTGGATTTCTTTCTTTAGGATTATTTGAAAGAAAGGTGTACGTCGATAAGCCAGCAAAAAATCAAGAGCTAAAGTATGAGATAATTTGGCACATTAACGGCATATAACCTCAATTTTGGCCTCTTAGGTTATTATGGTAATTGTTTATTTGGTTGTTATTCATGTTGAGTGAGAATCCCGAACATACTGCCCATTAGTTGTTCCATTTTCATTTTGTTGTGCCTAAAGCATATTACAGATCCTTGTATCACTTGTGTTACGGCTCGCTTGCCATCAATGATCCAATATTTTTGCCTCAGAATTGCCATTGTTAGTTGTGCTCCACTATGTGATGTATAAACTGGTCTTATGAGGATCCTCAATTATCCGCTACGTAATTATGTTATTTTTATTTAAAATTATAGGTTGGTTGCTTGCCATCGGTAGATTAGAGTTTTGAACACGTCCCATCACACGTAGCAGGCCATTGCCGTCCTGAAATGGGTTGCGTTACAATTTTTGTCTAGCATTCTAGCTTTATATATACTAGCAATTTCCCTTTAGAAATACTGTTCTTCGGTTAATTTTATAATTATTATATCTGCAATCTTAAGTTCATTAGAAGTTAGCTCTCAATTCTTTATTTTTTTCTGTTTGCATTTGTTGATAAATGGAATATCGATGTCAACTAAAATTTTGGTTTTCTACCAAAACGTAAACTCGGGTTCCTCAATAGATGCAGACGGTTTTTTAAATCGCATCAAATTCTCCAGATATATAAAACCTTTATTAGACCGTGTATAGAATATTGCTGTCAAGTTTGGGGTGGAGCATATGGCACTGCTCTCCAGTTGCTGGATAGAGTTCTGCGGCGTGCCATACGAATAATACGAAACTCCAGATTTACGAAAGATCTAGACAGCTTACAGCACCGCAAAAATGTTGCAGAACTATGCGTGTTCTATAGATTAATAAATGGTAAATGTTCTGCAGAATTAAAGGAGAAAATACCATCATTAGTTACGCCAGGACGGGTAACACGAGGAACGGTCAATGCGCATAGGTTTACGGTGAAGCTGTCAAAACCTCGAACTGAAGGTACAAAGCGCGAATTCATTCATCGAACATCCAGGAAGTGGAATTCGTTATCCGGTTTTCAGTTTCCGTTGAATTATAGAATGCACAAGTTTAAGGCAGCTATCAACCTTACTTGAAGGACCGCGCGTTGGGTGCAGGAGCTCTGACAGTTACAAAGAGCTAGGACTGTCTAAAAGTCCACCCTGCACCCAATTAAAAATTAATATACAAAAATAAAAGGAGAGAAGCAATGGGCGTTTGTAAACGGTAATTTTAGTGACTTCACAGAATCAACTTGTGGGTGCGTCAAATTCTTGATGTTGCAATTAATGTTGCCGTTTAAAGATGAAGGAGGAGTAGATCAAATGACTGAATAATAATTTGACAGTAGCAGGAAGAATGAAACGCCTACAATTACTGAAGTTTATATCCAGGTTAAAAAGTCTTTAGAATTTTTTTTATTTTGATTGGCTTATCGTCTTAAATATATTTTTGTCTTAAAACTGATAGATACATTTTGGCTGTGTATAGTGTCCGCAAAACACGCGGTAATTTATCCTCAAATTCTGCATGAAAAAAACTGATATACAAATGTGGGGAATATATCTGTGATCTTTTTATAAAAGCGCATAAGTCGAGTTATGAGTATGACCAAATCGATTTTTTGAGATATTCGAATCCCCTGTACAAAACTACAAAAGTCATTAATTTTTTGTCGTTACTACTTTTGTCGTCCTCCTTAAAGTCATAAAAGAGCATAACTTAAAAAAACGTATAAAAAACAGAATGATTTTGCTCATATCTTATTAGTAAAACAAATCAAAATTAATCAATAACTGGCCTGATAAAGTAAAAAATATATTTATCAAAGCGATTCAAACCAAAATAATGTCACCCTGAAATATCAATAGAAACGGCTTATGACCGCCCAGGTGGCGCAGTGGTTAAAGCTGCGGCAGTTGGAGCGGGAGGTACCGGGTTCGAATCCCGATAGGGGCAGGATGGTAAAGGGATTTTTCACCATACGATTACGATCGGTGGTGTGAATGAACACATCTATGACCCTCTGTTGGAGTGCAGAATTCATGGGCCAACCCATCTTCCATGTCAGTACTATAGGCTGGCATGGAGCTATGCAATGTGCAGATGGTTCTACGTAAATCGGACCTATAGCCGTACGTCCTCGATTTGGCTGTTAATGGCGTAAGGTAAGGACGTAAATAAGCGAACCGCGAAAGAGTTGGAAGTGCCTCGAGCCCCAAAACAGATTGTAGAGATAAAAAACAAACAAACAAACAAACAAACAAACGGCTTATGCCCTTTTATAAAAAGACCACAGATATACTGGGGCCTTACTATTGTTTTCGAACGCTTTCGATTTAGGTTCGTTTTATTAAAATTGTACTATTGCTCTTGATCGTCAGAACTCGGTCTTTATAAACAGACCATGGTCGATAATTTTAGCACTTAATTTTAGTAGCCTTTATTTTCGCCTGTCATCGAAAGCAAAAACAAAACGTAGTCTTTAGTGTTGAAGGTAAACGAAAATTATAATAATTTATGTACGAGTGAAATTATTAAAAATAAATTTAAATGAAAGTAAAATAATTAAAAAAAATATAATTATTTTTTATAATTGGAATATAAGGTAAATTATTTTAATTTATATTTATAGGTGGAGACTAAAACCTACTAATCTTCAACAGTATAAACTATTGCTGGAGTTTTTGAAAAAAATCCATATATAGCTACTTCATCCCCTTTATCAGCAGAAGGTCGAGTTACGATAAAAAATTTGTGGGAAATTCAAGCCATCATCTTAAACGCAGTCGGTCCACTAGTAAATAGCACTGACAAATAGAAAAAATTAATCTTTTCAAGCAATGAGACCAATGAACTCTATTTTGAATCTATACTACTTTTAGGTTTGGAAAGATTGGAAGTATAAGTTGCGTATAGCAAAGTCGCTAGTAGCAAAATGGTTCGAAAAAGGAACAGGTGGCGGGCCTAGAATGAATATTATGTCACAAATTTGGAAGAGAGGGTTCTTGAACTAATAAATGTGCGGGAAACAATGAACGGGACTGGATTAATTTTTGGAGCACCAACTAAATTTCAAATTCTACAAGTAAACCCAACAGTACCAAATTTATCAAGTATGATAAATGAAGAACCACGGTATACTCAAAATGGAACAGAGGATTCACGTTTGCAATCGTCAAATAGTTTTAATATATGCACCACAGAAGTGGTTCAACCACGAGTAACATCATCCGTTCGACGCAAATCGATGTCAAAAAAGTCATTGCTTCAGAAGCAAGTCGACACTCAAGAAAAATGGAGGAAAAGTATAAATTTCAAATTTAACCGAATATGCTATCAGAATCGGGAAAAAACATATATTAAAAAAATATATCTTTTAAAATTGAAAAAATTTAATTACCAGAAGGAACTAGATGCAAACATTCTAAGTAATTCGAATTAATAATTTGCTGAAATAAAAATAAATCAAAGATTTTTTAATAAATTTTCGACAGTCGTTCAGCTAGAAGCGATAATAAACGAAGACGAAATAAATACTGTCGAAGGCAATAGTTATAATTCGCAGGTCGAAACTCTGCAGGATTTAATTATTTTTGGTGACCACCTATCTTTACTATCAGAATTATAGACTGTCTCAGACGTATGTAAGGTTCAGGTGGGCCCTATGTTAATTCAACTAGATGGCGAAATCTTGCTTATTCAGCTGTCGTTTTACAGTACAATGCATCGGATTACATACATATAGTGAAATATAGGAGAAGAGCCCTATGAGTAATTCTTGTAATGTGCAATCAACATTTATTTTTGGGATCGCTATGTTTAGCAGATAAAGCAGTATCCGATTAGTTGTATCAAAATTTATATATCTGTTGTAACTTTATACTTTCGACCGAAAGCATGGAATAGAAATTGAAGCTTTAAACGAAAGGTACTGATTTTGAGCCCTATATGACCAATAGGTACGGTATAGTCTCATATATGAAACATTTAATGTTAATAAATGACTTTTCTGCTCGTGAAAAATGGCAAACAATATTGAGGCTAATTATCTGTTCATGGAGTGAGGCCAAGCTCATTATACAAATTTTATTGTGCATTAATTTTCAATTTCAATCATAGTTCAGGCTTTAAAATAATTTGTTTTATTTTTCTTATAGTTGACCAGCCTCCCAATTTAAAGTACTTTTAGAGAACCAACCCTTACGTTTTATAACAACTAAAACCGTTGAAAATTTGGCGATTGAATGCTTATTTGGGTTGAATGGGTGTTGCTGATGCAGATTTGTAGCTTTAATTTAATCAAAACAGCTTCTTTTGTTTGTTTGTGTCCTGAATATATAGTTGGACCACCATATGCCTGATATTCAGTCGATCACTTTGGGCAGATAAAATCCCGAAGCGATAAAAAAAGGAAATATTTCCGATCTTTAAGACAGCTGACGTTAAGGAGTATATTTGAGACTAGATTGGCATGCATTAGAATGTCATTTGGTTTTATATACCAAATATACAAGCTTTAGCTGACGAAAAAAGTATTCTAATGCATTTGACAAATAGAATTTAAAAATGAAACGGGTGCTTGTTTCTATACAGACGAGAAATACACAAGAAACCCTGGTGGACACACGAATACAAAACACTCACCTGCTAAGATAAACACAAAATTCGTATCCGAAGCCTTACAAGCCACAAACATACACTATTAGGCACATACGAAGGGCATTGGCTACTTATTCCAGTCAACAGACGCTTATTACATAAACTTAATACATAAACACAAATTCATTAAATAAAAACAATAAGTGACTGATTACAACACAGTACCGCAAAAAAGCACATAACAGGTTGAAGGGATCTTCATATCACACTGATCTTCGTAATACAAACATAAGAGAAATGTCAAACTACCAAGGTTTGTTAAATTAAACAAAATAAACCGTGGCTGAATTTCGTGCCAGAGAACAGTTGGCGGAAGGAACACGAAAAAGAGAACTTGCCCGAGGTACAGTGCGAAATGTGAAGCCTTAAAACATGGTGAAAAGTAACATTTTAAAGAAAATAAAAAAGAAAAAGAAAATTGGTAATCCAACGGTGGTGCACACACAAAAAAAATAAGAAAGGTAAAGAAAAACTATAACACAAGGTGAAACTGGTTCATACCAAGTGCCACGTGGGAATCAAGAGGTCGAAGAGATAACTGTGGTAGAACGTGATTGGAAGTTGTACGCGTGTAAAACGAAAGAGTGCCATTTTTTCTACCAAGTTCCCGTGTGTAACAAATTCCAATATCCCTACAGCATAACCCCGTATTCTTACACCCAGCCCAAAGGTCTCTAGCCAACTGAAAAGAATAAGCCACATTCATGCGGGCAGGCTGGCACTGAATAATTAAACAAAATGGTCTGCGCATGGGGGAGGTAGAGGAAGTACAAAGGAGAGGACGACCCAAACCAACTTATACCGTTGGTGTCACCAAATTGTATAGTATCGGAAATAAAGTGTCAAATTGAACAAAATAGGTTTCATTACAAACGCGCACGTCACTACTTATAAAATAAGAAAATGGAATTGTAGGAAAACCAGTACAAACTGTAGCACACTCTGAAGCACCATCGTCGATGAAAACTTCTTATTCACTGTAATTTTAAAATATCAAAACTATCGAAACTACATGAAATGTTGTTAATTTTCTAGTCATAATGAGAATCAGTTGAAGCTATTGTAAACAACGGTGGCCATCCAACACATTCTCAGGTACATAGATAACATTCATAAGTCCGATTGACAATATCAGTACGCTAATTTGGATTATTGTTGACAATTAAAGTTTAAATAATGTAAGTAACCCTTGATAATGTGATAGTACATAGCATCCTAAATAAAGAAGCCGCAATCATCGAAATTGAACTTAAAAAGTTTATACCCCATATTTACTAACACATCAATAAGTTGTGACGTCATTAAAAAAATAATAAAATCGCTCTACAGTTCATATTTATTACTAAAAAATTGAACAGCGTACAGCAAAGAAAAAGTAAAAAAAATATTTTTTATTTTTGTTTTTGCTGTCAAAAATTGTTCACAAAATGTTTATAGGTTATACCCGTCCGTAGACAATAATAAATTATTTCTTATAATAAAACATATATATTATAATTAATAATTAATATTGTTGGCCTGTGGATAAATATGTTAAAAGTGAATGTGATTTGTGCCACTATATCTTTGGGTTTTAGAATTATTGTGGAAATATCACTACTCTTGAAGATCGTGATCGTCTTCGTTATCTACAAACATTGATGTAGATCATCGTCCACTGTGTTTAATTCCAAATAAAATCAAACTATTTTTAGTTCCGTGTGGATTGATGGGTCTAAAATAATTCAGCTGCGGTGATTAAGTTTGTTGGTGTTTTGGTTTTGTATTTGTACTAATTCATGGAATTAGATTAGAATTTACTTGTTTGTTCCCAACATATTTATCGTTTTTGTTCTCTTTTAGTGTTTCACCAAATCGTTCAGCTTACCCATGCGATATACTGTGGTAAGACAATGCTAATATTCGTTCTCCTTGGCAACGATATAAATTACTAAAATATTGACTCTTGAATTTAGTCCCGTTGTCGGTTATGCAAGTTTCTAGTTTACAATTATGTGAAAAATTTATTCATCTTCTCGATGTAAGTCGTTGACGTTAGACTTAGGGCAGTAGTGAACGTTGGAAACATTGAAAAGTAATACGACATACCACTTCCATTAGAAGTTCTCGAAAAAGGACATGAAACTAGCCAATAATATTGATGTTATTATCAATTTTTAGTTAGTATGACTCGACAGGCGATTATTGAAGTTTTAAAAATGTGTTTTGTGCATCTATGCAACTGCCGTAAAATAAGATTTCGGCATCGTGAGGGAATAATGTTCTTGTCACAAAATATAATACAACCACACAAAATGATAGTTCTTCGTCGGTTCTTCGATAGTTCGTCATTGTCTAGACGAATTCCAATAATAAATAATTAATATTTGGGTCGCATTTGAGTCGATGAGACATGATACGATACCGACTGTTTAAATCATTTATTAGCTTGTATTATATTGCAATATGTCGAGGAAGTCATATGTTTTGAATTTCCACTGTTAAATTCAATATACGGTGTAATGGAAATTTCGTTTTTCGGCCAAAAATGCTGTGTTTGAATTTCTGTTTGATCACCAATGTAAATGTTCTTTCGTAGATGTCTTTTGATGGGCTTCGAGGTGGGACTTGAACAATTATTTTAATTTCAGCCAATGTGAAGTTATTATTTCTATATAAACATGGAAGATCTCTGAAGAATTTTTATTCTCGTGCAAATGATTTCTTCATATATGTTTTGGAATAAAAATAAGTTTTAAAATCCACTGTCTTCTTATTACTTTTTCGGCCAAAAAATCTGTCATACGTATACATGTGCACATGGCAATAGCTGTAAACAGAATTCCAATAGCTGCATCTGTTTAACGAAATCACATAAAATAATTCATATTCAACTGACGTTTAAATGTGCTCATGACAATGTCTTAAAACAGAATTTAGACAACACAATAACTAAATGTATATGTTGAAGAAAACCATACATGAATGCTTCATATCCAACTGAGGTGAATCGTCCTCATAGTCATGATAATTCATTTAATGAAACAAAATTGAAACCATTGAATACTAATTTGTGGACGAAGCTAAAGAGTTACCGTTTTGTTGTTAAATGCTGTTTGTGTCTAAATAAATGTATTTTATTAAAAAAAAACAATTCAAATACTTAAAATTATTTTAAAAAATCACACTGTCAAAAATCGTAACGACTTTTATGATGCCATCTTGTATCGAGTTTAACAACTGCTGTCTTTTATAATGCCATCTTGTATCGAGTATAACAACTGCTGTCTTTTATAATACCATCTTGTATCGAGTATAACAATTGAATGGAAATCAAAAAAATTTAAATAATTTTTGAAGTATTCACTTTCATTAACATGTATGGATATTTTAATTGTGCACTTCGTATTATCGCATTAACAATATGCTTTAAAATATCAATAAATACGATTTATATTATTAAAGTTATAAAGTGCCATCTCTTATTCAATATTTGAAGTATATGTTTCTTTTTCGTAGTTCATACGTCATTGATCTCGTTTTATATATTTTTATACGGCGTTTAGAACCAATTATAACATATACATGTATAAAAATTGAATAAATCAAACCGTTTTTATTTTTATCATAACTATTAAAATAATTCGTATTTTCATTTGATTTTCATATATGTTATATGAAAATGTTTGATTTAAATTTTGATATAAAAATAATTTTTTTTTTCAGTATTTTTCATTCATTAAAATTGAGCCAAAAATCTTCAATTTTACATTAGTTCTTATGGAGTGTATGAAAATCTAGATCCCATAAAAAAGCTCGATAAATTTAAAGGGTCAATCATTGCGGCTTCTTTATTTAGGATGCTATGGATAGTAGCTGCAAAACCAAGCTTGATGGTCTGTGATAGTATGTTAAAGCTTTCTTGTGTAATATCTATTGTGTTCGACCTCACGTAAACCAAGCTACGAAAATTGCTGTTATACATATAAACTTATACTATGTAAACACAACATTTAATTTATTGTTCACTTCATGTCAACAATATTCTTTGAATATGCATTTTTAATAAACATTTATGCTTAAGCACAAGTGAAGTCAAAGTTCTTATTTGAATGCGTCATTTCAAAACAACAACAAAAAACGAATGTATGTGATTATTTCACTTTATTGTAACGTTTCCAATCCAAACATTCCCCCTAGTAAACAACAAAAAAAAAATTGTGTATATGCATATATATGTATGAAGGGTCAACATATTATGTTAACCATGCAGAAAAAAAATTCGAAATTCGGAAAAATCGATTCATACACATTTATATTATAAATACAAAAAATTATTTATAACTTTTGATGTCATTTTTATTCCAATAATGCAAATTAAAATCCAAAAAAAAACAAAAAAAAAACGAAAAGCTCATGTTTCTTAAAAACCCCCCAGGGAAATCCATTTTGTATAAGCACACACAAAAAAAAAGAACTTACTGTAAACAAATTTTTTTTGAGTGCTGTGTTCTCTTCGCTGAACGTTGTATGATTGTACAAAAAAAATTCATTTTTTTTCATTTCGGTTCAATTCTTGGTTCTGATTCTGGTTTTGTGTGAGCTTTTACATTTTTATTTGCATCTATAGTACTGGGAAGCGAAGCAAAGCAAAAAAAATTAAAATTAATAAATTTTATAATATGAAACAACAGAAAGTTCATTTCTGAACATGTCGAGGTGTGGATTGGCACATTACCTTTACAACCACAGCGGTTAAGATAAAAACAAGAACATTTTAATTAAAGATGCAAGCATTTAGAATTTAGATTGTCTTCTTAGCAAAACTAGAAGGAAAATCAAAATTTTAAATTTTCTTAACCACACGAACATTGTAACAATATTGTATGGATATGTTTCCATGTACTTGTCTCGTTCGACTTGGATTTTTCTTTTAAATAAATAACTAAATAATGTTTATATACACTTGCTAACCAAAAGCTTTGCATTTGCCATTTTATTTTTATTGAATGTGATGCAAATGTGATTTTTTCAAAAACATAATCTCTTCCATTTATATACGTAATGTATGCAATATGAGAGGGATTTAAATTATCCTCTTTTTCAAATTTAATTTTAAAAATTTTGAATTTATATTGTGAGGAAACTGCCCACTTCAGGATGTACTCATAATAATAATCGTATATACACAGCCACATACATAAATTTAATTAAATTTGTATCCCTTTGCTGCCTACGATATGTTGGAATAATTTTCTTTCCTTTTTTGGGTATTTTGTGCTGAAATCAATGTGTACCAAACGCCTTAAAGATTTAGATAAACCGCCAACGGAAATTTGGGAATGCCTAATTATAGTACATATATAGAGGGTGTGAGTTACGAAATTGGATGGTTAGACGTTTAATGTGCCATTTTTTACTTTGGTTGATTCGCTAAATCAGAACGTCTGGATTATACAGGTCCGAGAATTAATTATTATTGTATGACGAGATTTTTTGAAATAATTAATAGCACTTGAACGAAAACCATCCAAGCAGAATGGTTTTCGTTCTTCAAAATGTCTACTGTTGATATTGAGTTTTAACCTCGTCAAATTCTATGCCAGGGGAAACGTTTCATCATTCTAATTAACGCTCGAGACATGCTAAAGCAGACATAAATTTGAAAAAATTTGATGAGTAATTTGTAAAAATCGCGTAAATTTTGCAAATTATATTTTTGTTTTTCGAATTCTGTAAGCTTTTCAGAAGGAATATAACCAATCTTGGTTCTTATAAGTGTCGAATTGGCAAGAAAGCTCGTGGGTTTGAAAGTTATTGACATTTGAATTATACTTTGTTACCTCACCACTCTTAAGAGATATTTAAACGCTGCAATACCTTCAATTCCCGAATAACAATTCTTTCTGCGAGACTGTCGTTTAACCATTAAGACCTAGATTAACAGTAATAGGTGGTTAGTAAGCTATCTCCAATATAAGCTTATTGGTTTGAAAGCAGATTTTAGAGGATTATTGAAGATTCAAGAAAGAATCAGAGAAAGGGAGGATTGAGGTCATGAGCAACACCAGCGTTAAAAATTGTGGAACAAGTTCTCAACCCATACAATTAAAGAACTGTGAGAACCAACTGGTCCCAATTTGCACAGCAAATCGTTTTGCCACACGCACACGTATTGATGCTCATTATGCAAGATTGTAAAAAATCGTGAAACATTCGTCTTATACGACAATATGAGTTTTAACATTATTCATATTCATCATTCGTCTAATCATGTTAGCTGGAACTCTAACGGGCAGTGGTGCCTTACGATAAACTGGTGAACTAGGGAAGCTTTATATTGGATGACAGATACTTTTTTACAACGAAGACAATCTACATTGTTTCATTTCGATCAATACTACTGACATACAAGAGGGTTGGGTCAATAGTTCTGCAACAGGGAGTCATAAATATTTTGAACAATAACTTTTGCTTCTATTGTAATTCGAGCTTGAGTCTTTTCATTACGACAGACGCATATTACATTATATCCTTTAAAATCATACTTACCAATAAAACGTTCTGACCAATAAAATGTGTTGATGTTCAATGACGTCAGTATAGTAAATTTTGACGCGTATCTGCCAAAATAAATTCTGAGATATTTATTATTTATTTTGAGCCGAAACTTTTATGTCGTCAAATAGTTTAAGCCATTACGTATACCTATAGATCTAGAAACAACACAAGATATACGAAGTTAATGACTTTGTTGAACTGACGTAGTTGTGAAATCAATCAAATATGTAGTTGGGAGATGTGCTGAGCTTTCATCGAAAAAGTATTTAATCAGCCTGCAAAGTATATCGAAATTTTCTCTGATTTAGCTTAGGTTATAGCTAGTCGTCACATAACACTAAGATACACTTAAAGGCAAAAACCACTGTATCTGCCCTCTGCCGTGTTTGCAATGCAAATGTTTTGTACGTCAATGACCTGATGACGAGGAACAAATAGTCAAGAGGATGTTAAAATAAAATTGTTTAAAATTTAAATGAATCGAACTTATTCTTGGTACACCACCAGTAGGTAGTGCTACTTCAATTAACGACTAAGTGATCCTTACAACGGCTAAAGTAAATGGAATTTAAATATTTGTTAACCAAATACTTAAATTCGACCATTGTATTGATTTAGTATAGCACCCAAGAAGCCAAGCACATAGCATGTGGTCAGTGAAATCATGAAGGATTGCGGGATAATCCGGAACTACTGTCACTTCGAGCACAAAAACAGAAAAAAAACTAATTTAATTCTATAGATGCCGAGCCTCCAAATATCGAGTGAAAGTGATGGATTGTTTTCTCTCGACGATGGAGATTTACGTAGAGGGCGATGGAGATTTACAAATGTTATACGTATATAAACGATATGTCGGCAACGATAGACTTAATGGGTTTGTTTAGATCAAATAATTTATAATTATTAGTGTTTGTAATGATTGGACGATATCGTCAGCTGCGGTGTTCATAAGAATGTTATCCAATTAATGGCTGCCGAGGATACGTTGTCTTCGATCTAGAAAAGTGCCAGATAGTTGAAAATTCAAAATAATGTGGCATATACGCGGCAGGTTTTCTAAGTGACTGCTGATCCTCAATCTCGTGTCCTAGTACTTAAGCAGGGGTCATTATTGTTTTGGCGGTATCCAATTTATAGATTATGTGTTGTGTGGAACACTTCAAGACACTATCTTATTCTGACAATCCAATCAACTTTCTGCATATGTAGATGTTTTTGTTAAAATTAAGCAGATTTCAACAAACATTTTCGCCACAGAGTGTACAACCGATTTCAAATTAATTACTTAAACAACAAATAATTCTTAAGGCTAACATTATTTCTTCCATTTCAATTCAAATATTGAACTTGCTCACCCGAATATTTTCATTAAATTTTCCTGTTCTTGTCCGTTCATATTTTGAAGGCCGTACGTATTATTCCTTATTGTCCTAGCATCCCGGTATTTTCAAACAACGGTGCGAATTAACTATTGTAGCCATCAATGGCTTTTGACTGCTTAAAGCTTTTCTTGAGCAAAATCTCACCTTTAACGAATTGAATGGGACGTGTTCGTAAATTATATCTCCTGGTGTTTTGAGCAGATGCCTTGTGAAAAGTTTCTTCAACCCGTTTATGTATGTTCTTCATAAATGGTTCGTGCTCTTCTTGACTTTGACACCTTTTCTCATCGTTCATGTCGGTAGTCCGTGCGCCAGAAACCTTCCATGTTTCTACCGAAATTGATAAAAAATAGTATGTATCGTGAAGATTCAAGCACGACTGTTCTTAATGCACAAGCTATTTGAAAGATATTTTCGTCCCAGACGCGTTGATCATCTTCGATATAACTGCCCATCACTATACACTTCTGTTAACTCTCTCCGGGTTTGCCTGGGGTGGTAATACGGATTCAACCAATGATTAACTTGGTATCTTTGTACAAAATCTCGGTATTCCTTTGAAGTTAACTGGCTGCCATTATCTGAGATCATAGAAGACGGGATCCCAAATACTAGGAAAACGCTTTCCTCCAAGTATTGCGTCAGTGAAATCGCCTCAGCCCTTCGAATAGGTTTTAGCCTAATGAACTTACTGAAAACATTAATTAACACTAATAAGTACACTTTTGTTGGTTATCATTTCTCACGGTGAGTTGGTACGCGTGGCATACCCATTGGCACCCTCGAGATCTAATTCTGCACAGCACCAGCCATCTTTGGCCAATAATACTTCATCGTAGAGTCTTCGGAGCGTTTTGAATGAGCCAATGTGTGCAGCTAACGTGCTATCGTGGTTATCATACAATATTTTCATTCTGCTAAGCTATGGAATTTATAGCTTTCAAACCCAGCTATATTATCACATTCGACAGTTTGACAATATCTGTACAATTTTCCATCATGAATACGAAAGTTTGGATACATATCTATATTTTATTGGATTAATTGGCAACGAAATGAAAGATATACTTGATCCACTGGAACAGTTTTCAGCTTTCGTTGTTCTCAAAATCAACGAGTTCAAAACTAAATATCTTATGTCTGGTATAAATTCAGTAGTTGTAGCCACACGTTCGAAAGTGTGATGAGATTTAAATATCTTGGATCTCTCATTAATAAACTATGGCCTCTACATTAATTGGTATCGCGTCTCAACGAAGACGTTTCGAACCATTTTAACGTATTGGTGCACTCTCTCAACCATTTAGCTATAACTGGCGACTGGATCTCTCATTACTCACGATAAAAGTGTGAGAGAGGATATCAAGGTTACCCTTTATACCCTTTACGTCCAGTTCTGAGATCAAAACATCTTGCAAATACGGATAAGCTGAAATTGTACGTTGTTGATCAGACTCGTTGTCATTTATGGATGTGCGTGTTGGTCCTTGACGGATGAGTACGAAAGATGGTTTCTACCATTCGAGAGAAGAATCATACGTATGATATATGGTTCAATACGAGACGTTGATGGCACATACCAAGTTCTGTTAAATCATAAGATCAGGAATTTAATACGAGTTCCTGGTTTCGCGCATGAAATCATAGGACAGCGAGTACACTTCTGATTCTGTGCGTTCTGATCCGAAATCAATAATACAGCGAACTTTGAAGAGAAACCCGTCTTTTGGTAGGCAAAGAGATTGCTGTTTGCGACGATGGCTTCAGCGCGTAGAAATAGCATCTTCTATAATTGCTTGCAACATTATGAAAAGCTGTCTCGTGATCAAAACCGATGGAGGCAGTTTTTTGACACGGTACGGGCGATTATGATTTAATGTACAAGTTATTGATGCTGATAAAACGATTAACTCACGTTCAACTCACATACATAGGAGATATACAGTTTGTCTAACCACACGTAATAAAATTAATTCATTCATTTCTACTGTAGAGATTAAATTGATCGATTGCGTGTAAATTATTGTCTTGGATGTCCAACTTTTCCTCGAACTTGCTACAATAATTCTAGATTTATCGATCTACCATACCTGGATTAAAATTTTAGTAAAAGTTCAAATGTTAGTGACCCTAATCGGTATATCCATATATAGCAGATAACTAAAAGCAATTACACATGAAGACATTTAACTATAATTTTAGATTACATTTTACTATACTTTTTCGTTTATCTATTTCAATTTATTTTTACTACATCATGTCATCATGCTATGAACACATTAAACAATTTGGAAAAATTATTTGATCACGTGTTAAATTAACTAGAAACTTATATTTATTATATGCGAGCTTTCGACACATACTGTATATTGTGTATAGGAGTATTTGTATGTGGGTAGGTTTATTCTTTTGTCTAATTTGCACATATTAATACATACTAACCACCAACATAAATCCAAGCATAATTTTTGTTTTTTCAATTACGAAGCTTTTAGCGAATACAATGTTTATGTATAATGTGCTGAGGTGGGTAAAGTCAAAAGTTGATTTAAAATTAATTACAAAGTCTGGGTTTCGGTATTAATTTATTAATATTACAAAATGTTATTAATTAATAGTTTATATATATGTACGTATACAAAACCAACTTTATGTATGTATATAGAGTTTATAATTACAAAGATTATCAATGTATATAAGATTAAGATAAGCTAAGTGCTAATCATAATTTTAGATCGTCCGTAATTACTCGCCAATCGCCATTCCAAGAAAATAACATTTATGTATATAAATATTGTGCTTTCCTACATTAATGTAAGTTCATAACAAGCTTACGGCACCGTAACGAGTTAATAATATAAAACTCAGCTGTAATATTTTATTGTACATGCGGTTAGTAAATAGTATATATACATAGTTTTAACAAGTTGCTGCAACTGTTTAATAAATAAATATGTACACATAACCAGCTTTTCGAAGAAACTTGAATAACAAATCTACATTAAAGAAGCTTTTCAGAACGATATAATTTTTTTTATTTTGCTCTGTTCATTCCCTTTTGTTATATGAATTATTAATTTGTGTATTGTTGTATATTCATCGCGAACAATGAATATCAACAATAATTTTCTTTTCAATTTTCTTTATGTTTTGCGCTACTTTTATTTATTTTTATAAAACTTTGTTATTAATATAGAAATAAAATGTAAAATAATAATATAATAATGCTAAAAACATAAATTATTACATAAAAAATTAAACCATTCATTTTTTATCTCCTTTAATGTTATTACTGTTGTTATCGCTATTATTATTATTATTATTATTATTATTACTATTATTAATAACATTATCATTACGATTATTATTATTATTATTGATTCCGTTTTATGGGATATCTACATATTATATATTTATATACAAATCACGAAAAATAAAAATGATTTACACCTTTTTCAAATAATAATAGTGATGTGCTTAAAAGCTCTATAAAAACTTTATGAGCATTTTTTACAAACTCCCCGATTAGCATAATCACTAATAATTGATAGAGTTATAAAATGTTACCTATAAAATGTCGTTTACCTAACATAACATATATACAGATTTACAATCGAGACGTGAGCGTAAAGCTTTTATTTTTAAATATTGAATACGAGCTTTTAAGTATTTATACATTCGATTAATGCGAATTATAAATATAAACTTTTAAATTTACGACTTATTTATTATACATATGTATGTGTGTGTGTGTGGGAAAATAGATTCGTTTACGGGAAAACAATGTGAAAATGAAATGATTATGGGAAATCAGCAAATGTTTGGTTAAATTGTGAATTAATGATGCGAGTGAATTGATGTTTTCGCTGAACGAATCGAATAATTTAATAAACAAAAAGGTTTGTAGAATATTAAATTTTAATATTGTAATTGTGCTGGCGAAAAAAGCTTTTACATAATTAATTTTATTTTATTTATTGACTTTTGGTTTTCTTACCTTACGTCGTTACAACCAAATCGATGACGTATGGCTATATTTAGGTAGAACGATTTGCACATTGCATAGTTCCATGCGTGTAGTTCTGGGGTCATAGATGCAATTTTATTCACCCCATCATCATGATTCGAACTCGGTGCCTTCCGCTCCTTACATACTGTTTGGTTTTTTGTACCAATATTCTATGACAACTTTCAATGTTGCCTTTAGGTGGGTTGAGGTTTGCGTTCATTTCAATTGGATTCGTTAAATATGACAATTTTGTTAGAGACGGATTGATTCTTCAGGCTAGAATCCAATTTTACTCTACTGCGATGTGGAAAATGTTGGTTCGTCGTTCAAATCTGTTAAGTGTTTTTGTTGTTTATCGGATGGACATGGTAATACTTGTATATTCTTTATTGTTTTTGAAAAATCTATTACAAATGGGTATGATGAATCAATTATTGAGCAGAAAACTCCATGTTATGAAAATGTGTAGATCACCATTCAAGCACAACTATTATGAAGGCTCCATCTCCCAATCCAAAATATTGGAAAATCTAAGGTGCTTCGATCAATATGGTGATTCATTATCCTGATATAATCGATCTAGATATGTTTCGAATTCTTAAATCGTTGGTATAGAAAGTACTAGGCTAACTATTTCTCAAATGGAAGTGTCGAAAATTCCAAAAGTGGAATAATTGGCAAGGAGCCTCTGAATACATAATAAATTAGAGCATGATGGCGTTTCTGCTGACAAAAGAACCTTTACTTCACTACTGAACCTTTACTGATTTTCTTAAAGCTGTTGAAGCTAGATTTTATTACAACATTCAAGTTCGAGGAGTCTGCTACCAACATGGTAGGAATTTTGTCGATTTTTGAATAAACATGCCTCTACTTTAGAAAAAATCGATTATTACAAAAAACCAATCACTCAGCGTTGGTGTCATGTACGTCACTTTACTGTGTAAAATACACAGTTCAAGAGAGCATGTATAAGGTTCTCCTTAAGCGTTACCAATGTGCCGGCTTAAATATGATTGGTGGTAAATATACTGTAAATGGTCGTTAGAGTGTCGAAGAACCCAAAAAAAGTCATCATGGCATGTTATGTTTTGAAACAAATTCTCTGCAAACTGTTCCATCTTCACTATTTATATGGAGATGTCTAAATGTCACATATTATGAATATGTGTAGGTCACAATTGCTAGCATCTATGAATTCGAAGAGTCCATCTCACAATCCAATTGCTGAAACCGATCAACATCAGTCAGTTTGCTATAAAAACCAGGACGATTTCAAGACTGTATACACACACGTATATGATGATTAAAAAATTATATAACCGATGTAGATAGGTTTCGGCTATATCGTTGGTGGAAAGTGTTAAATTTCCAGAAGCGATATAGTCGGCAAACAGTCTCTGAATAGAATAAGGGAGATGCATGATTGAGTTTCTGCTGACAAATGGTCCCTTATTCCACTGGGTAGTAACGATGAGCTAGTGGAGCATATACTGATTTGCTTAAAGCTTTCGAAATTATATTGTTATTGCTCCAGTTTTGTTGCGTTCTATCCTCTTGAACATGATCAATATGCCAACCAAAATAGTATTTAAATATTTTACCTTAATGTCAAGCATTTTAATGATGAATTACCAGGTTTTTCTGTACAAAGGATTTAGAATATCATCATTCAAGGCTACATTTTGAAAAATAATATCTAAAAAACGTTCAGGCTATGGATTCTTCACTCGTTTCAGAATTGATGAGATACAAAGTTCCCCAGTGGTTTTGTAACTTCGGATAACTTTTAAAAGCAGTCTGCTGATAACTGCCATTATCAACCCTCAACATATGTTGAGGGTTGTTGGATAGTGGCGCATTATTAAATTTCAGTTCAGAAAATTTGCTTCAAACATTGAATCAAGTACTTGATTGGAAAGTATTTGCCTACTAATATTCTTTTGTTCCGATTTGATAAGACAGGTATAAGTTATTCATCATACCGATATTATACTGTCAAAGATGACCGATGCTCAACCAATTCTAGCTGATCTCGGTCTGTTCGACTCGGTATATTTGAAGCCTTAACACATCGATTGGATCTGGTTTTGTGTGTAATATTTTGCTTTCTGGAAAAAGTCTGCATCCCTTAACACATTGGATAATCAATTTATTACTAACTGAGAGATGAGTTCGAAGACTCAAGAATGTGACCATTCTACTCCGTTGTACGATTACCATTTTCGAAAGATCTATCGGGTTCATTTTATGGTGTGTCAATGAGTTACTTCCTAAATTTGAAAGACTCTATTCCACGCCAAAAACGACGTCATCGGTGTAGTTAATTCAACAAGACTTCCTTTTATAAAGCATTTCCATCAGATCAGTAAGATTTAAAACTCCTTAAAATTGTCTCTTATCATATAACCAACTTACCAGAAGTGACACGAAACCAAAAATCCGAATCTTGCCATGCTTTTCGTTCAATATTTAAATTTCCACACTTTAAGTCAATGAACATTTCAGATCAGCAGAAGTTTGTGTTAGAGTATAACGAGTGTTTCAACTGCTTATATGTGATTTAAAATCAGGTAAACAGGATAAATCAACCTGTATATACTATACTGTCAACAGCTTGATTTTGTAGAACCTTTAGTGTGTATTTGTTCTGGTTTCCATATGACATTAATCATGGGAAAAGCTCTTGTCAGTGTGGACTTTGTGGATTTTGGGTAAAATTTGCTGTTACTCTTATTTATCGAGTAACAATATAAGTAACAATTAGATGCAACATGCCTCAGGTTATAAAAATTAGCCCTATTGATGGAGTTTACCAAAACATTCAAGAAGGTTGATCTTAATTATTTTGATTCTACCTAAAGTATAGTTGCCGATTTATCCTTTTGTTTGACAAGATAGATAAATTATTCATGACCACAATTACTCATTGAAATATCATAAATATTGTCCTTGCCGACCCGTTATACTTCAAGCCTCAAAACGTGGTTTGGAGGTGGTTTATATTATGCTTCTTGGGAAAATTCAATTCCCCTTGACAGATTGGATAATCTGATAGTGTTATTTTTGAAAAATTGAGTCATTTGCATTTTGATTTTTTTGATGGCATTTCAATCGAGATTCTACAGTGTCCACATTTCAAATGTATGAGTGGGCTTTCAAGCATAATGTATCTTTCAAATGCTTAGGTGTAGTATTAAGCCCAATCCAGCAAGTCACATTTTCCTTGTAATTATTACAGAGGGATTCATCACTTCTATTAGTAATATACTTAGTGCTTTTTCGAACGAATCGGTTCAGCAACTACAGAAGCTACTACCTTCCATAAGGGCATTGAAAATCAATCAATTGGCTAGTCATAGGCACGCACATGACAAGACAACAGCTATATTTACTATACTGTCAACAGCTTTAGTAAATATTGTAGACTCGGGATCTCGACTCGAACAACATGCAGTTAGGCAATTCAACTGTCAACACACAAATTTCAGTGTGTTAAGCATTTCTGGCACTTTTAAAGTTCCTAACATTTCAGGCATGGAACAAAATATTATTTTTGAATTGGTTTTGCTGGGTGATCTAGAAACCAGAAAATTTGAAAACAACCAACTCAATGGTTTGACTCTTGTGTGGATATTGACAAAATCCTACAAAAGTTACTTTGTTTATAACATACAACAACATAACATACGAGGCTACACCCGAATCAATGCGAAACCTTAAACTTGTATGTGTGAATAAAAGAAGTTTAACTACTATAGCTAGTTTTGTAAATGCGTGCGTTAAACTACGGATGACGTCTGGCACACCGTGAAAAGAAAATTTTGGTACTCCGCATAAAGCTATAAACGAAGTTAGTATTTCTATATATGACATATAACTATACTGTACCAACTGATCAGTTCAACACCGGAAAATCTCTTACAGTCACTAATATTCAAAAGAAACCATAAACAGTAGCAGTTTTTGTACTACATATAAAACTCGAAACTAACTCTGCTATTTCCTGTGTTGGAATTGTCATCGACTTGATCATCAAAATCATCTTTGTGATATTCTTCTAAATATTTTTTGTCTGGGTTTGGAGTGCTTCAGGTGTTTTGCAGGCACGAGAAATTGGATGGTATAGGGCTTCAGCCGAATAGTTCAAGCAAACCAACGTCTCAGACCTCCAACAACAACAGTCGATTCTTCAATCATCAATCAATAAGCATACTTAGCGGGTCGTTATAATTCGTATACAACGAATGTTAAGTCACTGTCTTCGTCTAATAATATCCCATGTTTAAATGTTAATTATAAACAAATCTATTTCGGATTCGTCGTACTAAAAATTATTTTAAGAAACGTAAATATTTCTTGTTCTATACTGCCGAGTCACGCTTTAACACTGATGTAACAAATGAATTTGACGATCGACCCTATGCCATAGTAGATCTGAATGGGAATATGCTCATCAAACAGTCATTAGTTATGGTAACATCAGAGTCACATATAACAGCGTCATTATGTTGTTTCGTCATTAGATGTGATTGAAGAGAGCAGTAGTACGAGGGGCTCTCCTGTAACCGATTGACTGAAAACCGAGTAAGGTTAGATTATGCTTGGATACCAGAAGACTAAATAGTGTCACTAAAAAGGACACGTTTCCTCTTCCGCTAATTGAGGGTCTACTTTCTCGACTGGACAAGACTAAGTACATTTCAAGCTTGGATCTAAATAATGGCTTTTTGCAGATACCTTTGGATCCTAGCTCGAAAGAGCAAACGGCATTCCGGCCCATTATATAATTTAAAAACTATACCGTTTGGGCTCTGTTATACTTCTCAAACCATGAGTCGTTCAATGTCTCAAATTATCTCGCACTTGGATGGACTTTACTTGCATGATTTCATTACTATACAACCTCTTCATTTGAAGAACATCTTCAACTTAAACGGAAGTAGATTCGTGACTGACCATATTGCCGGTTTAACAATATATGTTAGTAAGAGTAAATTCCACCACCAAAAGATTGAATACCTTGGTCGTGTTGTTGGTGTGGATGGCCTCTGAGCAAACATAGACAAGGTGAGGGTAATTACAGAGTTTCCAATACCCAAAAATGTTCGGCAAATTCGTCGGTTTTGGGTGTAACGGAATGGTATCGTCGGTTGTTTCGTCTTGACGGATAATCAACTCTTACTGCATCGTTACCGAGCCTTCTTAAAAAAGAAAAAACAATTCAATGGCATGGCGAACACCAAGAGGCTTTCGATGCTTTAAAAAGAATATTGGGTTTTGTCCCAGTTTAAGATTTTCTGGCTTTCAGTCACCGGTTTTACATTCAGTGTGACCGGAATTGGCGCAGTTTTATTCCAGCGAAATTCAGTTGAAGCCGAGCGACCAATAAACTATATGTCTCAGAAGTTGAACGCCTCTCAACGTAATTATAGCGTGACGGAGACCAGAGTATGTGGCATCAGTATTTATAATTCGTCGATTTCGATCATACGCTGAAGAATTACTCTTTACGGTAATCACTAACCAAGTCAGTCTCGCACCTGGTTAATGTTATTATAAGCAATTTCAGAGAGATTGGATAGGTGGAGATTACAGCTTTAGAGTTTTAACTTCGGAATCGAGTATCGAATGGGCACCCAGATGCTCTATCCCACATGAACATGGACTCATTTAATTTATTTCCAGTTTCTTTGAAAATCGACTTAAATTCAGATAAGTTCACCTCTGAGAACTATATCAAGCTACTATAGATTCGTTATTAGGCGCACACATCAGTATAAAAGTAACTAACGGATTGGCATTTATTATATTAAAGCATGTGACTCGTGTAAGTGTATAAAATCACTTTCCGTCCTTTCCAGAGACTTTACCTAGAATTTTTAGGTACGTATCTCAGAACTAAGAAAAAATTCATCAATATTGATAGGAGTAGATAATTTTTCTAAATTTGTACTCACTAAAGCGACCAGAAAAGCTACGGCTGATGAAGTAGTGCGATTACTAGAAAATCAAATTTTCCTAATTTTTAGGATGCCTGAGGTACTGATAATGGGCCTCAATTCAGCTCTCATTTAGTTAAATCACTTTGTAATAAATATGGACTGAATTATTTACGGCCAAACACTCACCCCAAGCCAACGTTTCGGAGCGTGTTAATCGTACAATTTTATCTGCACTTCGAGCACACATTAAGGCTAACAAACGTACGTGGGATGAACCTCTCACAGCAATAACACATGCACTACACACTTACAGGCGACGCTTTTTTATCAAAAGGAAAACCTGAATTTCTTCATAATAGTTATCTTAAGGTACAAAAGCGACTTAGGCAACTGAAAAAAAACACGGTATAATTTACGTTATCGACACCCTACACTTTCACTTGGTCAGAAAAACTTTGTAAGAAAATTTGTTCAAAGTAAAGCCCCCGATAAGTTTTCTGCAAAATTGGCAGACAAATATGTGCCTGAAATTGTATCAAGACTGGTTGGACTAGTAATGTGTGAAGTACATTACTCGTCCAACTTGTTTTGATACAATTATATAATAAATGCAAGCCTATGATAGCCATTAGCGAAAACACATGTTTCCATGCTGAACACGAAACACTCGCGCGAGGGTCATCAAAAATGCAATTTACCACTACGAGAGATGACGGTGGAAAAAACAAGACAACGACATTAAAAATTGAACCGAAGTAAAGGAGGAAAATGGTGAATTGTGGATGAAGGTATAAAGATTGTAACCATAGCCTTATATATGATTAGGCCTGAAGTTGATTTTGGGACATAGTTTTGGATTCTTGTTGTAAGAAAAGCACTACAATAAAATAGCACACTGAATGGTTTTGTTGATAGATGAACAGTGAGTGCTGCTATATCTGGACTAAGAAGAATGGAATCAAATTAAGTAGAAGAAAGAACGAGAACAGTACGTACATCAAAAAACTGCGGCGTATCGAGTAGTCTAAGCACATGGGAACAACCGGTTCAACGGAGTAAAATCGAGGAGGTCCAGCATACTAACGGCGAGTCGTTCCCTCCCCAACATCATCTCCTTCGTTCTGGGGTCCATCGCTTCTGTACCGCATACCCTTTTCAGTATTGGATTTGTGTTTCGTGGTGGTGGTTTCCATGAGATCTTTTGCGTAACCCCGCCCGAGTTTACCTGCTCTACGAGCTATAGTCCGGAAATTACGTGCCGGAAGACAGGCGCCCAATTTGTACAGTTGATTCTTAATTTTCGTCTACAGAAACCACCACAAGAACGTAGTCTCCCTTTTTTGTCTTTTTTAAAAAGAATACTGTGTAGGCCCGATTATGAGACTTTTCAGGGGTAGGTACGACCACACGAATAATAGAAAACAAATTTTATTCTAAATCTGATAATTACAAAATAACTCTAGGAAAGTTCATATAATTAAATCAACAATGTAAAACACTTAATTATTCTCGGTGAAATTTTTTAAGTTATTGCAGTTCATTATCTGTTATGAATGAAATTTTAAAACCAAAATGACTCAAATACATTACTAATTAAAGATGATACGTTAAGTGAAATGTAAGAGGAGGTAAAGGTAGGTAGAGTTATCCATGTGTCGGTGACTTTTTTCACTGTTTAATATTCGTCAAGTTTTTGTTTAATATTTTATGTTGTCTAGCAAGTTACTATTTACTTTTGGCAAATCCCACCCCAATCCCTGAGCTTTGGCCGGCTAAAACATGATAACACCTAAGCTATAAATAGTAGATTTTCAAAACTCAGTAAAAAACGGAATTACTTCAACCTACAAGGCTACCAAAATTGACTATACACTAATAAATCAGTACCTAAATCAAAAAGCTTATCAATTGCCAAATAGTATAATTCGACAAAAAGCTCGAGTACAATTGAAATTTGGATCCCTATAATTGACACGATGCCACGAGTATTCGTTTCTGGATACCGCTTTGACTAGTAAGCAAAATCTTATTAGACGCCCATTATATAGATAGATTCGCTACACATATTGGAAAATATTTCCAATCATTAAAGTTTTCCATATCCTATTTTCACAAACTTTAAAGGAATTTTCGAAAATGAAATTAACTTTTTAATTTTTTTTTATATTTGTTGGTTTTCTTCGAACCGTAAATAATTGATTTTGCCATTCGAATCGAAAATCGGTTTAAATCGCCTCAAGAATGTTGCTTGCCTGTTTAATAATAACTGAGAAGAGGATACATATATATTGTGTCCAATGTTTGACGTCAATTGAATTAGGTCTGGGTGATATTTTGATAATAAAGAACAGAAAACGAAACCAGTCGGCTTGTACAGTAGAATTTGTGCTATACAAGAAGTCGCAACACACAATTAATTGTCCGCATGTATACATTAGTATTAAAACCCCATTACAAAACAGTCAAGTGTGTCGTTGTCGTTACATAAAACTTTTTGCTTAATTTCGACTTCCCAAAAAAAAAAGTAACAACAACGACGAATATTCAAATATGACTTTCAATCTTAATACTAATTAAAATTTTCCACCAACTTTCCAACTTATCTGATCATAGTTGTAAAACAACAAAAACATTATATACATATTTTCAACAACATCCATTAAAACAATTAAAATAAAAATGAGCTTTTTCGTTTAAAGTTTAAAAAAGCATTTATTTAACTTTCACCAAATGCTACTGTGTACCATAATACTGTTAGAGTACTGTGTGTCTTAAACTTTATTCTTGTTGTTTTTGGAAGAAAAACTTTTTACATCAATCAAACATGAAAACGGCACACGAAATTTTTATGCTTCCGTATTATGGTATATGGAGTACGGTACACATACACATACACATTGTGTGAAGTTAACCAAACATTTTAATGAAATGCGAAAATGTTTACGATAGGTAAAAATATTTTCCCAACTTATGTCTGACATTATTATTATTATGTATTATGTTGTGTATCGAATCCGTATATACACACTAAATTTTATGTTGAATCCGTACGATTCATTTTAATTCTCATTCTCGCGCCTGCATGTTTCAGTTTTCTCCCGATTTTCCCCAAGTCAGTTGCTCAATATTTTGCCACACATTTCATAACTACCCCGCATCGAAGCCGCGCAATCGCATAACTAAAGAAAAAATTCATTCAAACATTTATCGTACAAACAAAAACCAAGCTTTGAAAGCTTTTTGTTGGATTATTTTGTGTGTGTGCTTTAGCTCAACCGTATAGTATTGTAGATACATACGATGTGTGATGGAACAACTGTGCAAGAGGAAAATTTGTCTTCTATCAATCTTAAATTTATTAAGATTCGCTTAACTACGCGAAAGAATGATAAAGTAAAGCAAATTATCTTCTGTTCGTGTTAGTTATGTACGATGGAACTCTTGTGAATACATAATCTTTGGATATAATTTAATATAACATAAGAAGGTAGAAATTATAATTTTCTTTAGATTTTTTTTTTGTTATCATTCCGTGAGATTTCAGCAGAGTAAGAAATGGATGGTACATAAAAATTCATAATGGATTGTTGTTTTTATATAAGCAAGCATTCTGTGAATGCATACGGAAAATTTAATTTTAAGATTTACATAGAGATTTGGTTGGTATACACCTATATAGTATGGAAGAGCAAACTTTTATCATGTAACATATATTTGTACATACATACATACACACATACACATGTAAGACAAAAAAGTAACATGTTTTTATTTGAACACAGAATATAGACTAAATACCATAAGATGATGATGACGATGAGGATGATGATGTGACATGATATAAAAATGTAATGAAAAACTTATGCTGCCAGCCTATATACAACATAATTGATTGAGTTGAATTTATTTCGAAAGTATTTTGTAATTAGCTTGTGTTTAATTAGATTAATTAATATTATATTATAGACTAGCGCATGAAATGGGATTAAATAAATTTGGGAAATATTTTAAACATTATATGATTCCATGATATTTCGAAGAATGGCACTTAATGAGATTCGATTTAAAATTTAAATTTGTCTAGACAGTCTAATACCACATTCAAAACGTTAATGAGCCAAGTTTAATTGATATTTTATGTACTAGAATGAATAATTAGCGTAGATTTTTATAATTTGAAAAAGCTCCTACTGTTCGTCTTCATTGTTGGTGTTGAACTGAGCGTTGATAATTCTCAATTTGATTTCGAGGAATGCATTATATGTTCAACTCAACTGTTATAATTACATCGAACAAGTGTAAATCGTTCTTATAAAACCAATTGAAAAAAATTTAGCTTCCAGGAAACGAGAGAAAAGTTTTACTGAAAAATACTGTTAACATTTAGCACATTGTCATCAGATTTTCCTAGGATAGAAAACCCACTTTGTGTGTTTTTTTAAGGTAGGTTGGAATATACCATTTACTTATATTTATATCTCTGTTCAACACTTCCTATTATCCCAGTACCGAAAACATATAACTGAAGAAATATTTTTATCAAAAGCTTTCATAGACGGAAAATAATTCTTAAATCCAAGAACCTATATATAGTATACTTGATGTATGGAGGAAAAATAAGGTAGTCTCGACGTTTTGGAAAGGTTACAAGTTGTCTAGTTTACGATTGTACTAATATTTTAGCATGGGCTAAATAACCTCAATTTTTCTTGTGCTCCAGCCAATTTGAGTCGTCCAATTAATTTCCCATTCCATTAGTGTTCCTTATCTCAGTATTCTTGATTATTTTTCTATTGGATTTGAAACTTGATATCGGTTCCTTTTTCTAAAGAAGCTTACTTCTTCCAAAGTACTTAAAGCTTATAGTGTTAAGCTATATATTATTTAAGCATTATATATTTTGGTGTAAACTGCATAAAAGTTTTAAGAACGTCTCGTTATTATGGAATTTCCACAACAGATAAATCAAAACTCCATGTTAATTACATCGGAGTATGTACCAAAAGCTATTATTTTCGGTCCGTTGAAATAAACCAATTCTTTCACGTTACATGTTACATGTTCCTGAAGTGTTTGTCTATGCTTTCGGACATGTATTTTCTGTCTATATCCTTAATGTACCAATGATATTACATGATACCTTATTTTCCAATTATTGCTATATGCTACTCTATTTGGTACAACTCCAAACTAGAATACCATAACTTCAAATTAGCATTAAATTAGATTTAACATTAAACGCTTATTGTATGTTTTTGAAGGGCAGTTTATTTATTCACCAATGCATCTTTATAAAACCATGTTCCTACTTTTACTTTTTAAATTGTTCAGTGTTGGTTCCGAAACCCGGATTGCTGATTTGAAATCAAAATTTTAGATTATTGGATTGAAACGTTTTAACAGCATTTTCTCAAAGATTAAAGGCATCGGTAGTAACGAAATTGACCCTAAAGCATAAGCTCACGTAAAGAAGTCCTTAGGAACCCTTTTTAATAGTTCTCTGCGGTAATACGACCATAATCAGGAGCTTCACAACGTTTTTTATTTTATGAGTGATTTCATTTGGTTTACCCGACACAATTTCTTAACTTCCGAATTCATACTCTTCAGTTATCATTTCTGTACTCAATGGCTCATCATCTTGTTTTAGAAATTTTTTTTAAAGATGTACAGCAAAGTTTTGAAGTTTATCGTAATTATACCTGGTCCATTTTCCACCTGCTATTTTGATTGGAGGGTAATATATCTGGTCTATTTTCCACCACCTGCTATTTTTACAGTAAAATTACGATTTTACATTAAATTTTACTCAAACGTTAAATCCGAATTGAGAGTCTTGAAAAAAAAATTCGTTGAACATCTGCTAATACTTGCTCAGTTATCTCATTAGTTATTTTTACGCCAGTCATAATGAATTGATTGATAACCAGGGTCTTCTTCTAACCACTGAAGCACACCATCTTCGGTGTTTGGTACTCTAGAATTGGTCAAAATTAAATTAAAGTCTCACACTTCTACCACTTCCAAAGAAAATTCTTCCTATTAACTATCTAACAAGAACTGGTGAAAAAATGTGGTTTTTTCACCAGTTCTTGTTCTAAAAACCGGAATTGTAGTAATGAACTGGTAGAATATGCATGCAATATTTTAGAACCCTCGGTTGACTTGTTGTGCCAACTATAGTGGCAGTCCATCTGCATTGTTTCTTTCTGATGTTGTAAATTCATCACTTTTCATAATTCTCCATAGGTTTATTTAAAATTCTATATCGACGACTATTCTAAACCGCCGAAGCTATAACCATCACTGGTTTAAAATTTTATTTTCAGTTGTTGTATGTATCTTTAAAATCGCCTATTCTAGCGACGTTTCTTGTGTAAATTTTGAACGTTTTAATCCCAAAATATTGACAAATTTGTGCTAATGTCATGTCCGAGTCTTACTTGGCAAGCACATCTAACTTCTACTTTCAAGTCAAATTAACTTGTATTTTGTAATCCATTTTGAAGGTTAGGCCATACATATTAAACGAAATAAATAAAAGTTTAATCCGTTAAAACCGAATCATTAAATCGAGGTTTTACCTGGCCGTTAATTTGCCTGATTGCCTACCATACAGTACTACTTTCACTAGTGAATTTTTTGTGATAGCTACCGATTGATTTATCTTTTAATTCTTGAGTTTCCCAAGATCTTATGTGTTACCATATTTTTCATGCTTTTCTTTTGGCTCTCAGAAGGTTTCTAATTTCTCTAGGATAATTGTTTCCCTTAAGGATTCTGTCATCATTGAGCATCAGTTGATCTCCTGTTATATTTCACTTAATGTTGAGAGCTTTGTTTCTTTAGATATGCCAGTGACTTTTGGTAGAGTTGTGTGTCATACTTTTTGAAAAAACAGTTGGTATGATCGAATACCATTTCTTAGAGGGAATATTAGTGTAGATCTTGAAATGTAACATCCTTACCTTATTTACTTTAATGCCTACATATTTAAAAGGCACAAGTCTATATTACCCATCCACAAAAAATCATGATCTAAAATAAAACAATTTTAATGCATTCAAGAAGTTATAAAAACACTCATATCGAGATAAAAGTCGTATTTTAAGTTTACGGTAATCCAGGCATGGTCGTTAATAGAAAAGTTTCTATTTGATATTTCGATTCGCAGATTAGATTGAGTGAGCAAACAGTCGTGAATCCAATATAGTTCATAACTTCCATGAATTGTTTCAAATTAGAGAGAAGGACAGAGGGAAGGTTTCATACGAAAAATTAAATGTAAGCCCTTCTTTTCATCTATCTCACATATTGTAGTATCTTTCAAGCTGGCCTATGGTATTAATTAAAATATGATAGACTGAATCAAGTATCATGTTCTATCAATGTGAGTTGTTTGTTATAGTTTTTGAGCTTAGTAAGCTTAATGTAATAGAATTGCTACTGAACGATATTTACCATTTTTAACCTAATTAGGTATATAGCATCATACAGAAGGAGAGAACCATCGTATGTTTTTGCTGTACTGAAGAACAGGCCTATTTGTTTCTTCACTACGATAATTATGCCTTATCGTTATTTGTTCCGCAGAAGCTCTTTATACACTTTTTCTATAAGGCCAATCTTATCTATTACTGAGGCAATCAAGCCGAAATGGTCTAAAACTTGACATGAGAGGGTCCTAATCTACCGTTGAACCGGTTTTCATGGCTTTGTTTAGAAGTTTTATAGTCTGTTTCCTCAGTCTGCTCAATTCGTTAGTCCACAATGGTGCCCCAGTTCGTTTAGGGAGACAGCTCTTACCTAGAGGACAGCTCTTCTCATAGGTGCTAATTAGTGCTTATTCAAATTTGTCAGTTGCCCTTTCCATTCCCCAGCACTTTCTGATTTTCATTACTGAACATAGAAGTGACTGTCACGTCGTCTAAGACCATTCAGGATAAAACTTTTTCTCTAAGACTCCGTGAGGTCAGAGTAATATCAATTACGTCTTGACTTGAATATGTCAAAAAGGTAGGTCTATGGCCCACATTTGCGATGACTTGGTTAGACGCGGATAGGTATTCCAAGAGGAAAATCCATATAGGATTAATATCGATGCTGTCCCAGCATACGTGATGTGAGTTTGCATCGCATACGGCAATGATTGGGATATCATTACGTTTTGCGTACTATATTGCTTTAATAAATTCCTGAGAAGGAGGATGAAGTTCCAAATCATATGAAAAATATCCGAGACCTCACGTTGAATACCTTGTCCTTTAACTTTAACGACGACTGGTGTAAGGTCATTACAACAAATTTCATTTAGGAGTCTGTAATTTATGTTATTACTTACAAAAATACAGGCTCTAGACCATATAGGCCAAGGTAAAGAAGTGTGTCTTTCGGCTCGTTCTTTTTGGCTAATATGATCCATTTGCTGGTCTCAAATCCCGGGTTTGGATTTTCTAGCACATTCAGAATATCTGAAGGTTCTTGAATCAGACACGTGGCAAAAACTGTGCCCTTTAATAGGATATACTCCAGCTCAGCTCTCTCCCAAGGAAGTAGAGTCGGTATAGCTTCGAGGACCCACTTAAGGGTTCAACCGTTTGCGCACTGCATGCTTAGCGTGCCGTTGTATAAGCCACAGTCCTCAAAATCCAAAAGATCTTCAGAAGCACAAGGCTCTAAAAGTGATGAACGTCATCCCTCATCAAGATTTGTGAACTTGTCTTTGACAAGCCCACGGCTCTCGTGAAGTACAACTTCTTTCAAAATCATTTTCGGAAAATATTGTCGGAGAAATCCTTATTTGGATTTTTAAATTTCAAATTCTATTCAATTAGATGGTTACAATTACTTAACTTTGCTACTTTACTGACTTTGATGTTAGTCTTACCTGCTCAATGTGTGGTGAACGAAGGACTTTTCACTTTTATTTGTTGTTAGAATCGTAATCGTTTTTAATGAAGAGCACACCTTTTTCGGGAGGTAAAAATAAATTATCCAATTGAACCCAAGTTATAGAATTAATTAATACGACTATTAGTAAGCGTATACATAATGAATTTGAAGTGCCTAGTTAACCTGTAAGATGAAAACAACAATTTGCACTATGTACATATATTTCACACCAACAGTAAAAGCTCTAACCCCAAATGCTATGTAGAAATTAGTGAAAGCTCATATCACAAATGAGATAATCTTCACTTCTTTTTTTTTTACATATAGCCAACATAAAAATGCTTGCATACCCTAAAGGTAATCTACATATATGTGTGTGTGTGTACCACATAATACACATATGAATATAAAAAATGTTATGATTACACAAGATTTCAGGTTCAGAACACAAAGTCCTTGTATATTATTATAAATAATATCACCTAGTGTATGTACGTTCATATGAACAAGATGAATCATAATTTAATGCCATAATTATGTGACAAAAAAATATAAAATTTAATTTAAAATATAAAATTATATTTTTTTTACAGTACACAAAAAAGTTTCATTTAACAAAGTAAAACCGGAAAACCTCAAAGTAATTGAAGAGATAGTGACTTTTCATATATGAAAATATTAAATTGTATGCTTATGCTCAAACAATTTTCTGTTGCCTAGATAGACATTTTTAATTCAAAAACTTTATTAAGTAAATAATGCTGTGGCATTATTCACACCTTGAGGATGAGTATAAGGCAGAAGCTTTTTACTGTGTGTTGCTCATCGAGCGACACAACCGAAGACAATGTCAAAAACCGAAAGCACAAATTCAATTTAACAATATTTTACGTGATTAGAAATCGGAAAAATAGAAAATCACCTGAAATACAATTGAAAAATAATTTATTAACAGGTGATCAATTTAATCTGTATATATATACTGTACGAAGACGCTGACGATGTCGAGAATAGAAAACCAATAAATAAAACATGAGACATAGAGTAGGAAAATATGTGTGTATACTGTTCCCTTATATATACAGTAGATTTCTTCACTGTGTCGTCTTCTTAACATTCTCGTGTTCATGTACTCGATATATAGAACAATAAAAGTTTGGCGATGGAAAATTGAGTACATGCTTAGATTACAAGAGATTAATATTGGGGTCTAACTACCTATACATATACGATGTAATGTAACAATATGTTTTGAAACACTCAGCAGCCTAATATATGATTTATTGTTTTTCTATGTTTGTATATAATTATACGGAGGTGGTGAGTTGGATGCGGTTGTGAACGAATAAAGTTGTGAAAATTGAAAATATATACAATTATTTTTTTTATGTTTGTATACATAGTATATATATATGTGAGTCGGTTTGTGGTTGATTGGAGCATGAAAAGATTTGACACAAAATGAAATATTATTTCGTCTTGAAGGTTAATTGAAAATTTTATACCTACATCGTTTTGTAATCATTATTTGCTTTGATTTTTTTATTCCTGTATCGAATATCCGATTTTTCGATACTATGGTTACATACGGAGCTTTTTTGTGTAATTTAATGAACCCATTTTTACAAACGAATATTTGTTAAAATCAATTTACTGGCAACAAGCGTTATGTTGCCACCATTTAACACGAATAACTTGTATATATAAATAAATTAACAATTAACATCTTTTTGTGCTGTACTTGAGATCAGCGACGAAGAATGATAAAGAGCTTTTCTCTCATCATCAGTTGCTTTGAAACATAAGAGACCAATTAACTAGTATACAACAACGTAAAAATCACAGCAAAAAAATTTAAGCTTAATGCTTATATATTACTCACTAGTCTGTCGTGCTTTTTTGTTAATGTGCGCTCGACGTTGTTAATAAATAAAGAATGGACGGATATCTAGAAAATGAAAATAGTAAAAGCAAAACACAACCGATGACGATATAAGCAGCAGCAAAATATTTATAAAAGGTTTCGAGGAGCCAGGAGAAGAGATATCAACTTAAATATTCTGTTTGCGTTATGTTCATATTGTTCGTATTACATGAGCTTGATGTTTATTTATGGGCCATTATTTCATAAGGGTAATGTTTACAGGATTTTAACAAAAACAGTGGTTGGAATTATTTTTTTCCTCTTTATGGTTTTTGTGCCATTGTATACACATTCACAAACAATGTAACAAATACTAATAATAATGAATCCATTATACACGAGGAGCGGCATACAATATTATGTACATGTATAAGAACATATAGTGAACGATAATATTGTATAGATGAGGATAAAATGGAATATTTTGCCCCAAGTTGGTATTCGACAATGAACAACATTATACCAAACATTTGTTGGGATATGTTACTGTCGATTCGCCTGCGGTTAGTTGTTTTGACACGTACACGTATTAAAATATTTATAACACGCGATTCAAGTTTAAGTTTTTGTATAATCTACTTGTGCGATCACCAGTGTTTAAATAAATATTTGAAATTCCAAAAAATTTGTATTTTATATTTATCTACAGACAACTATACCGAGTAATTTTTAATTAATAACAAAAAGTTTAAAATCCATTATATAAACAGTAACTCAGGTGTACAGTACATATATATATATATAGATATGTAGGTCATATGAAAGAAGTCCCATATGTGGGTTTTATAAAATCACAAAAAACTTTTGACAATTTGGATGTTCAAGTTTCCTACATCAAAAAAATAAAAAAAAACTTCCACTATAAAATAACAATGACGGGAAAAATGTTTTACACCTGATCACATTTCATTACAAATGTTGACACAAAATATTTACCAATCGACGTTTGGATATATAATACGATTCGGAAATGAAATATGATACGTCAAAGTGTTTCAAAACTATATAATTTCTATTGAACACTTAGGTTGTGTACAATCATTTTTTCCAACCTTTATCATGTTTCTCCCCAAAAGCTTATTCAAATATTGACTACACGAAAAGTTCTCCCGTTCACAAACAATAATTAAAATAAATATTTTATCGACTTTACAACACAATCGATATATATGGAAAATTAAAGAATTTTCAACTATATCTTTTGTTAATTTAACAAAAGCTCCCTCGCTCCCACTTTGCACTGAGAAAATATTTGGCAAAATACTGGAAAACAAAAACAAAAGGGGAAACATAATTTATGATTTTTTTTCTAAATATTCTAAACCAATAATTTCCTCTTCAAATACAATATTCGTTTCTAATCTTAGACAAAAAAAAAAATCCGAAAATTGTAAAAATAAAATAAATAAATAAAAGTAATAATCATAATTCATTAGAGACTATTTATTTTGTTATTTCTTATATTATTGTATTTATGGAATTTTCGAAAATAGACAAAAAAAAATATTTAATTTCTAAAAGCAGCAGCAGTAGCAGCAACACAAAAAAATGAATTTTTTGCCATAAATTATCTGCAAAAACAATAAAAGCTCTGAGGGCAACATTATTCTACTCTTATGTACAAAACGTATCTATATATAGTTCGTATATCCATATATACACTTTACATAGGGCGTTGCACCACTATGTATATATACATAGGTACATAACGTCCATAAACGAAATAGTTTTGGTCGTTAGTTAAAATTTATTAAAGATAAAACGACGCTAGTACGTCGTTTTGATATATTGGTTTCCAATTAAATTCGGGTTCATAGTACCTTTTACATTATACGACGCCATAGATGTTATATCTTCGGTTGCAAATTAATAATTTAATTGGCAATTTGTTGAAGTATAGTACAGCTCAACATCTTTAATTGGATTCATTAGTCATTAGTACGATTGTTAAATGTCAAGTTCTAGAGCTTTTCAAAATCGTCTGAGTGGATGTGTCTAAAAGGTCAAGTGCGACCTTGTATCACATGGGACATAAGATAGAAAGGATTCTCGTGGGTAAACAAATAGTCTTTAGTCTAATGTTGTCAAAAATGGGAGACAAAACCAGAAGAATAGGGGTTTGAAACCTTGAATTTCTGCTTTGAGCAGGAAATTTTTACAGTGGTATACAGCATACATAAAAAACTCGGTCAAAATGTGACGTGCGCGTTTACAAAAGAAACAAGTAATTAGAATTTAGACACTATATTTCTTATTTAGCTAACAGGTAGAATTCCGACACCGACGTTAAGTGGATTTGGTCCGTCCTCTCCCCTCGTTCTTCCTTCACCTCCTCCAATTCCCAGACAAATTATTTATTTATTGTTGGGCGCCAGTCTGCGGGCACGAATGTGGCTAGCTCTTCTTGGTAGGCCAAAGACGTTCAGGCTGGGTGTAGCAATTGGAGGTTTATGCTGTTGATATATTGGAGTTGTTACACGTGGGAACTTCCACTAATCGAGTACGTGGTTAACTACGTGGTCTCTCACTTTTCCCTTTTTTTCCTTCACTATACACAACTGGCTTCACTTTTATTTATTTTATATGTCGATTCTTTATTTTGACCCTTACTTTTCTTGTCGATTCTTTATATTCTTGTCTCACCTTCAGTTTTGACTCGCCACAAACACTACATAAAATTCCCTTTTCCCGCCACACGCTTCGCCTTTCATAAATTTCTGGTATCGTTCCTTCCGCTATATACATTCTAGCACAAAATTCAGCTGCGGTTGATGGAGGTATATTTGACATTTGTCTGACGTTTATTAGTGTCACTGTCATATGAAAAGCTTTGTTCTATTTTGTGGTGTTGTGTGGTGATTTGTCATTTGTATTTTTGTGTTCATGTAATCGGTTCAAATTGTGATTATTGCTGTCTGTGAATGTTTGTAGTCAAACGTCTCATATCTTATGTGTGGTCGGCCGGCCAATGCACCTATATGTTCCATCCTATATGTTCAATGTTACATGTATGTGGCTGCCATGTTTCGTTCATCTTTTATTAGTGCCTAGCGAAAGGACGGGATTGGTTACATGGACCGAGGTATCCCCGACTAACCGGACTACAGGTATAGGTAGCATTTGTTTTACTTATTTATGCATGATTTTAATATTTCCATTTTTATTTCATACCCTGCGTTTCAATGAGAAGGGATGTCAGTGCCAATGATTGTACAAATTATTTTTTACACCTTCCTTTATCAAAAGCCTCAATGAAATGCAAAAAGCACAGTGGCATAAAGTCAATTTTAAATATGGATTTGTGGTGTTTTGATTGAAGTTTGATGGTTGGGGTCTTTGGGCTGAAGTCTTATTGAATCTTAACCTGATGCATTTATACCATTCAACTTTTTACAGGTAAATCTATATTACGCTAAGATGGCATCAGCGGTTCTTAGTCACTGGTTTACTTACCGAATAGTCATGGGTCTTGTACAGTTGGTATAAACCTTGCAAGCTTTAAATAGGTGATTACCAGAATAGGTAGTTAAATCGAGTTATAACTATAAGCAATTTGAAATAAATATTATGAATCAATTTTATTGAATAATCTCATTTAACTGTAGGTCGTTACTCTGAAATATATTCTTACTTTATGATAGAGATTATATTTCAGAGAATTTGTTTTTTTTACAAAATGCTTTACGTCATTACATTAAGCAATCAAGAAAAACGAGCGGACAAAAACCAATTAAATTTGCATAAATTATTGATCTTTCGTTTCAGACACAAGAAAATTTCGAATCATGTCTTGGTACCGTTCGGCAGTAACATTAACTTCAACACCTTTGTCAATTTAAAAAAAAAGGAACCAATGATGTTTCCAGCATGAAAACCACACCATACAGTTGTTTTAAGTGGATGCAATGATGTTTGAAGAATTAATTTCAGGATTCTTTGTTCCCTAAAACCGATTGTTCTGTTTTTTGACGTGGCCATTGTGATGCAAATAGGCTTCTTCGCTTATTTAGATGAAAAATCTTCAATTTCACCAGACAGCCTTAGGATTTCATTACTGTACTCAACTCGTTGATCAGGATCACTCGGTAGCAATTTATGGGCTTATTGAATTTTGTACGAGAACATTAATCAGTTTACAAAATTCGCCCTAAAATGCGTGCAGAAATGTGTAACTGAGAACCATTTTCAGCGTTACGAGACGTCCGTTGTCTTCCAAAACGAAATCTGTCAGCTGCCGTACCGTACTGTCGAAAATTACCATGGAAACGATAAACTGTGGTTTTGTGAGGTACTGGACGATAAGGATAGTTCTGACGCCATTTTCGCTGAGTGGCAATAATGGAACGATTATTTTCAATTATTATTGTCACAGTTATAATATGGTTATGCGTATTTCAAATAGATTGATAAGATTGTTTAAATCAAGTCAACCATCTCTGTATCTGGCGTTAGTCTTATATACTAGATGATATGGTTGTTGATATAGGCATTCTTTCGATCAGTTTTGAAATGTATGAAATGTTCATCTATGTTGTTAGTATTTTGTTCCTATGTTCTTTCAATTCAAATGTTCATAATCGTTATAGCCTTGGTTCTTGTTGGCGAAATCGCACGGAGTAATGAAAAGCAGCAGTAGTACGACGAAATTACGCGTAGTTTTTGACGCATCTGCGAAATTAACCACAGAAGTTTCATTGAACCAAAATCTAACGGTAGGCCCGAACATACAATCTAGCTTGTTTCATATACTCCTGCGATTTCGTCAACATTCGCATGTTTTAGTTGGCGACATAGAGAAAATGTATCGCCAAGTGCTAGTAGCAAAGGAAGATACCAAACATCAAATAATCCTATGGCGAGATGATAAGAAAAACATATGCGCCTAATGCGCCTAAGACCATATGCGCTAAATAAGGTAACTTATGGCATGGCTTCAGCTTCGTTTATGGCTACTAGATGTTTAAGGGAGCTAGCTGAGTTAAATGAAGAACAATACCCCAAAGCATGTCGGGAAATAAGAAGTGATACTTACGTAGATGACGTGATGACCGGCGCTCCAACTCAACATGAATTAATTAAATTGAAGGACGACCTATTAAAAACACTACACAGTGGAGGCTTCAATCTCAGAAAACTGTCGTCAAATGATGCTCATATGAGAAACTTAATGAATCAATCAGATTTGAATAATAGTCTTAAAATCATTTCAGATCATCCGGACTCGGTCAAAGTATTAGGAATAGCTTAGAATGCCCAGACAGATAATTTTATATTCCAAGTAAATCTAGAAGATAAACAGGTTTACACAAAACGAAGCTTCTTGTCAGAAGCAAGTAAAAAATTTGATCCACTCGGACTTTTATCGCCGATTACTATTAAAATAAAAATTTTGTGTCAAAGTTTATGTTTAAAAAAAATTGACTGCGATGAAGAACTACCAGCTGAAACAAAAGCATCATGGGTTACCCTTCGAAATAAATTATGTCAAACATCTGAGTTAAAAATTTCTCGATCCATTAACGTATCTAGCGACATTACAATTCATGGATTCTGCGATGCCAGCAAATGGTCATACGCTGCCACCCTGTATGCCAGATCATGCCACAACCAAACATATTCGATACAATTTATATGTGCTAAAACCGAGGTAGCATACTTAAACAGATCAGTATATACCTAGGCTTCAGTTAATGAGTGCAGTACTGTTAAGCCGACTCATAAAACAAGTTTCCGATACGTTATTAATTCCAATTAGCACAGTCACATTGTGGACCGACTCTAAAATTGTGTTGGACTGGCTGTCTAGTCAACCACGGCGCTGGACAACATTTGTTGCCAATCGAACGTCGGAGATTATAAACAATCAAAAAAGAGATATGTGGCGACTTGTTCCATTTAAGAAATACAACCCGGCTGATTGTGCGACTCGCAGTAAAGTTTCATCCGAAATTCTATCGAATGAGTTATGGTGGCATGGCCCATCATGGCTAGTCCAAGAAGAGGAACATTGGCCAGATCAACCTCAAATACCAAAGACAAACCAAGAAGTTCAAAAAGAAGTGTACAAAGTAACTACAGAAACAACTCAAATCGAAAATTCCCTAGAAGTACCCGCTGCCTAAATAAGAAATAGAAGTTAATTAATACAATTTAATATATTCATAGATTCCGAAGGAGTCATGCGGGTTGGAGGTAGATTAGAAAAAGCAAGGTTACCTTATGATACTAGACACCCAGTGATATTATCATCTAAATCACCAATCGCAACGTCAATCATGGAGGATGTACACATAAATGCAGGATAGGTACAAATTTATTGTTGAGTTTAGTTCATCAAAACTTTTGGGTGATTAGCGGGAAAGACATAGCAAAAAATGTGTTTCGAAGATGTATCAAATGTTTGAGGCAAAAACCAAACATGATGAATCAAACAATGGGGCAGTTACCCGATCAAAGAGTAAATTATACAGCGGCATTCGGAGCAGTGGGAGTAGATTTCTGTGGCCCATTTAAAATTCATCCCATACGACGACGAGGATCGATGCCCTTGAAAGCATACTTATGCATTTTCGTATGCTTTACTACCCATGCAATTCACATCAAGATTTGTATGAATCTTACCACTTAATCCTTTCTAGGCGCACTACGACGATTTATTAGTAGAAAAGGGCTGTCTCACACCATATATTGCGATAATGCCACAAATTTTGTTGGAGCAAGGAATTATCTTCAAGAAATTTATAATTTTTTAAACAAGAATAACGATAGTATCATGCTTAGGCTTTCGAAATAACAAGTTAATTGGAGTTTCATTCCACCAGCATCACCCAGTCAAGGTGGGTTGGGGGAAAGTGCAGTAAAGTCGGTCAAAGCCCATATCACGCGTACTGTTGGCGACGCAATACATACTAACCCTAGAAGAATTTTCTACACTTATACAGTACAAATAGAAGGCATATTAAATTCACGTCCATTATATTCCAATTACGATGAAGAGTTAGATTTTCTTACACCAGCTCACTTTCTAATTGGCTGAGCCATACATCAAGTACCGGAGATAGCAGTTGAACAAAAATACAATCCAAATACAAAATGGGATATTGTCAAGAAAATGTATCTTCAATTCTGAGAAACAATCCGCTAAGATGCTTATTGAATCGTGCCACTTTCATTTGATTCATAATATATAAACTCATTTCGTCGTGATTATTCCAAACTATGTCTCCACTGATACAAGAAAAGTTCAATATGTGTTTAACCTGTTACGAAAGTGAGCGATTTACAGAGTTGGTGTGCCTTGTATATAACGTATAGGTCAGTCGATCGAGTTGAAACTATTAGCTTTCATAATCCACAATTTCCATATAAGCGGGTTTTGATCAACTCTATATACTTCATAACGCTTTCATCAGGATGTCAATGAAAACGATACAAAAGCAACAGTCGAGCTTTCCGATAAAATCGAATAAAGAAAAGCAACACAATCCTTTGAGAAGGAAGTAAAGTGTACTAATTGTTTCCAAGTGCGGCCTAAACAAATTACAACAGAGCGTCAAAAATGAGACCAATCAGATTATCATCAAATGCAATGATACGTTGTTTGTAATCCAATTTCTTCAACATATAATAAAGTTGGTTAGCGTCAACTCTGTTTTTGACGGCTTAGGTCGTCCGATGAGAAAAAGAGTTGGTATATGTCTCTAAATATTTTCGTTTTACTCATTTAATCATTTAAACTATATTCCTTTTGGTGGTGATTCGCAGCTTTTTGTTTTAAAAAGCACACCAGAACGTTTATATCGATTCCAAAGAATGACTTTCGGCAGTGCTAGTGCACAAACTATTATCAAGAAAAGTGGATCCTAATGACAAAAATTAACAACCTGGGTCATTTTATATTAGAAAATAGAATACAATCTTCATACAAAGGCGTAGAAGCCATAAATATATTGCCTCGGTGTAAAAATTCATAGGAAGTGGAATATTCTGGTATATATCATGCATCATAAATTTTCTAGCATTTCAGAACCATTAAAGATGTGATACCCTACCGCTCTCGCCTCGAAGATGTTAAAGCAACACCAGTGTCATATATTCGGAGATAGAGAAAGAAGTTCTGTCATCAGTACAGTATTTTGAGCTTGTAACGGGTTATAAACCTTTAGTAAGCCTCTTCTACCCAGAACCAAAACTTCCAGTTTTGACTATTCAGAAGCTGCAACACTCGGCGACCACGTAAATGGGTTATAACTGCAACATCAAAACATTGCAAAACAAATACCTCGTCTACCAACTGGCCCAGATCCAGATTTTGACAAAAAAGAGACTAATGAAAAAAAATTCATTCAGCTCTCAGAATTTGTTTAGGAGCAATAGTTATCAGTGCTACACGAAGAAATTGGGAAATCGTCTAAACAAACCAACTGGTAAGACGTCATTAATGGTGACTCATTACTAATTGTGCCATCAAAAAAAGCACAAAGTTGCAAGAGTTGTTAGGAGATGTCGTAATGTCCTTCTCGAGAATTTTCAAGTTGACCTGCACCACAACGTATGTGGAAGAGAATCCGTGTATGCATATTCAAAATATCCAGGGACCTAGTACAAATGAGTTCCACCACAAGTTTCCACACGAAAGGGTTCCTTGACGTCTTAGTGATTGATAATTGATTATATAAAGTCATTTGTGTTAGAAGAGCTTACACGTTTTGGGCCAAAATGGCAACGAACATCATACCCCATTCCTTTTCATCGATCAATGAAGCTAGTGATAAATAGGTTACAATCAAACGCTACTGACCTTTTGTTTTAATTTCGTTCCACTCCCAGTTCTAGTAGTAAATCTCCAGCAGATTTCATGCACGGTCGACAACCCAAGACTTGTTTATCACTGATGTGCAAACCAAATACTCATAGCGTTGTAAATAATTACGGTTGATTATGGAGAATGGTTCCCAGACAAGATAATCACTAACATTGGTTGATAGATTTACTCAGTTAAAATGGATCGGAGAGTTCGAAGGCACCTAACCCAAATTTTCGAACTTTGCGTTAAGACTACATGAGATGAGTCAATAACCAATACCGACTACTTGACCACAACTATGAAAATTGCCTTAATGGATTATAAGTAAGTGACCTCTACTTGCAACAACAAGAAAGTCAACCAGTTGGACCAAGGGTTCGAAAACCAACCGTCAGATTTGCCATCGATGATTTTAATTAGCAAAGGCGGCATTTTATTTATTCACATAAGAGCAAGTACAATATTTTATATTTAAGCAAGTAAAACTCATTAGTATGTGGCACCACAACATCAACGGACTAATCTGTTATTTACTCGTATTAGGGTATTGACTCATTATGCCGTAATAGTCGAGTAAGTAAAAATGCGTCGCATCTCTAGCTTATGTTGATAGTATCATGAAATAAGAATAAGTTCAAATTAATTCTGCATGGTTTGCACTCTCCAATCATCTGGAGAGCAAACAGATGGCGTTTCTTAAAAATCACTAATTACTTGCTCTGTGATAATATCAATAAGCAACCGTTTGTGTTGCTATTCATCTAAGAGTACTGAAGAGTGTAGTAAATCCTACCGAAAACATATATAATGTTAAACTAATGCACAATGAGACGTTGAAAATTGAATTATCAATCCATCCCAATATATATTAAAGATATCACTTAGAGTTAGTAGTTTATTAAGATTTATCACTCCGTCTCGTTCTACGATTAGTATACGAAACAAATCGTAGTATTAAACTATCGAATCAATCGTAACACATTTGAAATCATCCATATCGTTTTGCTGAGGGCAAAAAACTAGAAGATAAAATTTATCGTGTGAAGGTAAATCACTACCTTCCCATATAACCAATCACCCAAACATTTTTTCGAGCAATAACATATTTTCAAGTATGTATGCACATGTTTGTAAAGTTATTTTCACACTATTCTTATAAACCAAAAGTGTGATACCGAAAATCTGTTTCATATCAACCACAGTTTTTTTTTTTTGGGTGTGATATCAAACCACAACCGACGACAATATTATGAATACATAAATGATTAATTGTTTATCGTTTCTTATCAGCGTCGTATGTTGATTTGATAAAATTTGTTTTGATTTCAATTCAAGCTAGAATTATTATTGGGTACATATGTCCGCGACCATTAGAGCTTTTTCCATCCTTTTGACGCTACATACAATTTTTATGTGCAACATTTGTGCTTATCGTTAACATGAAGGCGGAAACGCCAACTTACATCTTTTTTATTTTATTGTCAATCACTATTTTGCTACCTTACGGTTTATGATTCGTGTTATGATCTAAGTATATGTACCCGAAGGAAAAACTGCTCTTCACTTAATATCACGTATATAAGAGTAATAGATGACGTATTGAATCGATGTTAGATTTATGTATATACAGTTGGTTTCATTCTATATATTCATATACGTTATTCGTACATAGTTGGAACATATGTTGTATGTAATTCATAAAAATGGAACATCATAGCATATAAAATACATGTTTATGTATATATGTGTGTGTGTGCGTTATTAAAATAAAATTTTATGTTTTGTAACCAGAAAAAGCTTGGCCAATCTCAAATGAAAATTTCTAATGTTTTGTAAGTTCAAAATATGTTTTGTTCTTTGGTCAAAAAAAAAAAGGAAATCATGTTGTGTAACATAAATTTTTGTTTTGTACTCGAAGCTGGACATCATAAACAGGATAACACAAATTTTAATTGGAATTTGACAAAATACGATTGGGATTTTTATTTATTATGGTAAGCCAGCACTCTAAACTTTTTAAATTTGAATATAGGCAGGCTTAAAATTTTTTTGTTGGTACACAATATGCACAGACCGACGAGAAGGTTATCTCGTATCTTGTTTATTTACTGAGTTAATTAGGGTCAAGTAATTACGGGTACGTATATACATTAAATGGATTAAATACAGAATGGATTTGTTTTTATCGTCAGCATTTAGCAAACATTTTACTTTGAATTGAATAATATTTTTCTGTGATTTTATTTTAGTAAAATCGGATGAAAAATATCTCCGAAAAGTAAATTATATTAATCAAATATTGTGTACACAGAATACAGGCGACATTTATATATTGTTCGTAAGCGAATTTTGAAACTCAATTTTTGCACTCAACTAAATAGTCACAAGAATTATATTGATTAAAAAGCTTTGTGTTGAATTTGAACATTTTACGCCATAAACTGAATGGGGTTGGAATATTTTGTAACTTTATATGCAATCTTTTTCGATCATTAACTCTTCATTCTGACAGCTCTAGCTTTAACAAAAACTAATCCTATATCCACAATATAATAAAATTTCCAAAATCAGATGACTTAAAGATGACTTCACATTGTTCAGTTAAACCCTATCATACTTCATGAGAAACAAAAGTTCCAGCTGATACATATATATATTTCAAAAAGCTCATCAAAAGCACTATGGCTTCTGCTAGTATAGGTATACGCGTGGTCAAAGTGTCTAATATATAGTGCAATTTCTTACCAGTAGTGAAACTAGCTGTTAGTTGTAATCAAAAAGTTCCAGGAATTTATTCTACAAAGTAATCCCCAATGACTACAACACACTTATGCCAGAGCTTCATCTAATCCTCGAAACATTTTTATTTGCGGTATTTCCATCAGTGATTTGTGTGATTTTTCCATTATTTCCTCTCGGCTGCTGAAACGCGTTCCCCGTAATAGTTTTTTAACTGGATTGAACACAAAAAAGTCACAGAAAGCCAAGTCAGGTGATTTCGATGGCTGTTGGATAGAATTTGTTGCATTTCCGCCTAAAAAATACGAAAATACGAGTTTTCAGTATTCTGGTCTCTTTAGGCGAATTGCTTCACACAAATATCTCATAACGCCCAAATAATACTCTTTGTTTACGATCTGGTCTTCTGGCAAAAATTCATGATGCACTACACCATTGTAATCCATGAAAACTTTCTTTTTTGACTGAAAATGACGTGATTTTTTTGGTCTCGACTCGTTCGTCTTGTCTGATGTCTGGATTGCGTGTCGTACTCATAAACCCACGTCTTGTCTCCAGTAATAATTCTTTTGATGAATGTGGGATCGGATTTAGCCTCGCAAATCATGTCTTTTGCGACGTCAACAAGGTCTCATTTTTGCATGAGGTCTTTTGGCACCAACTTTGCTGCTACACGACGGAAATCAGCCAAAATCATTAACCAAATTGTCTTGGACGTATAAATATTCAGAAAATCCGTTTTTCACGCAAAATTTAATACAAATCCGCTGTTGCAAATTTAAATCCATTTCTAAAATTGTAAATAATCGACAACACACACAGAGATAGATGTACTCTTGACAACGTAACTTGTGCAGATGCCAACGCTAAGATTTAGAGGGAATATCAACAACAGTTGTACCAACTTAACAAACAAAACAAGACTCAAATCAGAACGACCGCCATATGGTGTTTATTCTGAGAATTTTTCATCAAGTGGTATATATTTGAAAAGACTCATCAAAACACTTGGCTTCAGATAGTTTGCGTATACGCATGATCAAAGTGTCTAATTAGGAATGCAATTTCTTAACAATAGTAAAACTAGCTGTAATCTGAATAGGAATGGATAATTATTAAACTAAATTTGTCTTAAAATAACAAAAACAAACACTAAGAGCAAAATTAGGACAAAATTCACAAGTCTGTGCAGTGATGGAAAATTGATTTTATACTGAATAATTTCTTAATTTACATGGCTTCAGATACACTGAAGCAGTTAGGAACACAAAAAGGGAGGTTCAGTTTTCTAAACCCCACAGAAAATTTCACAAACGATGTATTTATATAGAGAACCATCTGTGGAAATTCAGAAATTTTGGCGGTTCCACTTAACGAGTTTCCCTGGATAGAATGTCCGTTAGAATCTTTTTACGGTAACAGGAGAGTGAGGTCGATAGTATCGATGATACTGCCGATCGAAATATTGGACGAGCGTTATGTGCTTTTGAAAGTTAACGGAGAGGAAGTATAAGCCTAATTGCTGCCATTGGGATCCAGTTCCCATCTTTGACTAATGACATAGCACTATGGTGGCCTTAATAGTCTTATCTTGAGTATTGTACTGGTAACGTCTTTCTATCAAATTCAAGAAATATGAATAAACGAGATTTCTGATAGGAATACGTATACGTACACGTATACTACTATAGTAGTCTTATTGGTAGTCTTAATAAGACACTTCAAAGTAATAAACCAAAACTTCGAGAAAGCACTATACGAATTGGTAGCAAGATACAACAAACCTATGTTGATTATTTAACTGGTTTTTATCAAAATAGACATACACTCTGAGTTACGAAATCTATTTGTCGTCCTATGAAGTCCAAACTATCTGGTATCCTCAAAGTCAGTTTATCCTCAAATAAGAATTGTGATCCAAAGCAGCGCAGTCTATAGAAAAAGAGTATGGAACAGGAGCACAAGAAGTGCTCAAAAGTGTTTTGTTCTCCCTCCCTCACACTGTTCGAAGTTTGCGATGACTTGAATTTTCATTCGAATCATATGATTATTCAGGGATCAAAGCCCCGTGAGAATGACCACCAAGATTCTTAAAGTGCGTGCATCATCTCTCGTTTGGAAGGAGTGCTGTTTTGAAAACTGCAGCAATTTCCGTCTGAAAGACATTTGCGTACCTATACCAAGAGGCATCGATAGTTCGACCTCAGGATTCTGAATGTATAACCCGGAACCAGATAGGTTACAGCATACTGATCCGTAGAGATAAATAAAAAATTAAGAAATATAAAATTTCGGCAGATGACTCACCTACCGTAAATGGCACTAAGCTGGCCTTTACTGATAAAGCGAGATTTCTGGGTGTAATCTTAGACAGTAAACTAAGCTGGAAGCCGAACATCGTGGAGAGAATCAGCAAAGCTACGACGGTGATGTATTCGTGTAGGAGTGCAGTAGGCAGACGTTGGGGTCTCCGACCGGGGCTGGTACACTGGCTCTACACTGCCGTAGCTACACTGCCCGTTCTTATGTATGGAGTGAGTGTTTGGTGGCCAGCACTGGATAGAGTAACCTATAGAAAGAAGTTATAGAAGGTGCAAAGGATGGCCTGTTCATAAGCGGGGCACTGAGAACAACACCTACTCAGGCCTTAGAGGTCATGTTACACATTCTTCCAGTAGATATCTATGGCAAACAGATGGCAGCTAACATAGCCACAAGACTAACAGTCGTGTCTCAGTGGAAACACCTTCAGGTAAGTCACTCGACAATAATTGGTTCGCTAAAGAAGGAAATGGTGAACCTTGATTATAATACACCGATATTATGCTTCGAAAAAGGTTTCAAACCTTAATCCTTTCAAGAGAATTCTGGAGGAATAAGCTAGCACTGGCAACCGAAGCTATACAATTCTACACGGACGGCTCAAAGCTAGATGGTAAGTTCGGAGCTGGGCTGTTCTGTGGGGCAATAAATATAAGCACTTCCGTTCGTCTCCCTAACCACTGCAGTGTGAACCAGGCGGAGATAATAGCGATTGAGGAAGCCTTAAGCTGGTTGAGGCATAGCGTGATATCCAAGAGGGATATCACGATTTATGTGGACAGTCAGGCGGCTATCAAGTCGCTGGAAGCAGTGTTGTTGAAGTCTAGGGTGGCATTGGGTTGCCACTTGTCTCTTAACGAGATGAGTGAGCATTTCAATAATCAGATTATCTGGGTCCTTGGTCACTCTGACGTTGAGGGTTACTGCAGGGCAGTCGAACTAGCTAGGCAAGGTACAACACTTCAGCTGAAGCCTGCAAGGGCCAATGTGGAAAGGTCAACAGCGCAGCTTATAGACTGGCTCTGAGGGGCAGAAGCTTTAGCGCTGGAGAGGTGGTCTAACACCCTCACATGCGAGAGGGCGAGACAAATGTGGCGAAGGCTGGATTTGAATCGCTCCAGGACCTTAATCTCTTTGGAAAGGAGAAATATAAGAAGGATAGTACGAATATTAACGGGACACTGCCTCTTCGGTTAACATGCGAGAAGGCTGGGTCTAGAAACAAATGACTTCTGTAGAAGCTGTATGGACGAGGAGGAGGAAGAGACGCTTGCTCACTTCCTGTGCTCCTGTCCTGCACTGGCACTAAGAAGGTATTTACACTTGGGTAGGTATGAATTGCACAACCTTTCAGATCTTGCAGATATGAAGGTGCGGGACATTTTACGCTACATAAGTAGCTCAGGATGGATCCAATAGCGTGTTAGGGGTATTAGGGGACAAAGATCCTGTGGTATCACAACGAACCGGCAACGGTCTAAGTGTGCGTTAGCAGCCACTCTAACCTAACCTAACCTAACCTCACCTACCGTAGAGATCTTAGAAGAACTTAAAAGAACTGGTGGAAAATCATGATATATATGTGATTCATTCATTATACTAGGTAAAGAAGATGTGAAAAACAACTTTTGGCGAAAGGATCACTTGATCCATGTCATGGATTTGATTAATTTTAAACACGTTTGAGTATACAATTTGTGCTCAGACATATGTATACCAGGTACAAAACCACTAGTTGGTGGTCTACAAAGTTACACTAAAACACATTGTACATCAAATGGAGTTGCATTGCGTGTAAGAAGGAGCACTGTTCTCTATTTAAAAGCATGAACGTTGGAAATATGACTATACTTATAAAAGGTTTGAGTAATTCTAGGTAACAAACGCCATCATTTACTATTAACAACAACACCCATCATTTAAACATCACAGTAAACCTGTCATCGTCATCACAACCATCATTGTTTACATACAACAACCATGGATGAGTAAACCAATACACAATTCCTCTAAATACACTTAATCATATATATTCAACGCTTGGATCTACTACTTCCGAAATTCGAATTTCGATTAGGGACGAAACGGACTATCTCGTTCACTACAATATAGAAATCGAAGCACATATAATAGTAAAAAATATTTCATCGCTACCAGAGTGGTATTTTCGAAGGCGTAGAAGATATGACGTAGAAGGTTTATTTCGTGGATCAGACATTTTCATTGGTGCTGAATTATTTTTAAACCATAACCTATCCTCGGTTGATTAATCTCTAGGATCAAGAGAATAGTTTAGAATCCTACTTATAACAATTTTAGGGAACTGCTTAAACGATTTTCGAAAATGGAAGGACCATTAGTCGGTGTATGCAACGAAAAAAGAAATACGTTTGTAATTTTATATCGAACTACCACGAACGGCATCATTGAGAAGATTTATCGGTTAATTATCCTTCATCGATCCTCGATCAGAATTTAACTGTTCATTGATCAATTTGTTCTTTATAAATGTGTGACATTAGAACCGAACCATAAAAAAAGTTAAAAAAAACCAAGTATCCATACAAGCTGCTGCTACTATTTGGACAACTTGTTAGTGGGAACTGATACAGTTTAAGATTGATTCGCCATAAAATTGAAAGGTCAGTTGAAATTATAAGTATAGTTGCAGGAATGGATATCATTCTATTATTATACGGTCCGAATTGATGTTCCACAACTTATGGTTAACAAAAACCGAGTGAGATAAAAGGGTATCCTACTAACTTCCTTATTAGCCCGTCCAGACTGGAATTATGATATGAAGTAATGTTAGACAATCAACTAAAATACTGACATAAATGCACTGTATTGTACTGATCCAGTGGTAGTTTCATCCAGTCGAACCGAAATTAATTCTTAATAGAGAAACATAGTGGTATATGAACCTGGTTACCGCCCAGGTGGCGCAGTGGTTAAAGCTGCGGCAGTTGCAGTGGAAGGTCCCGAGTTCGAATCCCGATTCGGGGCAAGATGCAAATGGGGTTTTCACCTTCGATCGTTTGGGCGGTGAGATCGGTGTGAAATATGAACATATATCTGAATCCCTTGTCGTGTTTAGAATCCATGGGCCAACCCATTTTCCATGTCAGTACTATAGGCTGACATGGAGTTATGTGCAGATGGTACTACGAAAAAACTCGGACATTTAGCCGTATATAGTGTGGTTTCACAACGGACCAATCACTGGTCTAAGTGTGCGATAGCAGCCACATCCACCTAACCTAACCTATGAACCTGGTTTGTCCACTTTGCTCAAAACGGCTTCATGATCCAAAATAAAAAAATAATCACAGACATTCTTAGGTTTGGCAGATAACTTAAATTTGTTTGCCATCTTTATAAGTTCAATCCAGGCCACAAGCTTTAAATGGGAGTTGAGCAAATTGAAAGCCAACGTTCCTCTAAATGTGCGAGTAATATCTTAAGTAAACTTGGCCGATTCATCGATCTTCACGATATCTACGGGTTGTTATACCGAGAAACATTCAACTATTTGGACTAAAGATCACTCGGCTAACTAACTCATCATTCATGAGTAACATATTAATGCGATCTTATCAGAAGCATGTAAAACTCATCGAAAGCAATACGAGAAAAAAGTTTTTTTAAAATCCTGTGGACATTCAAGGGTTAAATAGTCATTTATGTGCAGAAGCAAGACCATATGGGTTTATAATTCACTGTAACACTGTCTGAAATCGTTAACTTAATTCGATGGACGTTTAATACAATGAACGGAGTTAAAAATAATCACGTTTTGCGACGTTCTGTAAAAATGGACAGCAAAACTCAGACCCGCACATTCGTTCCACCAAACAATTGCTAAAGATCCTTTTTGCCGTGGTTAGAACTAGTTGCTGTCTATCTTAAAGATTTTGGTATTCGCTGAGAGTAGCGTTGTTCTGAAGCGATCTAATGGTCGAGTTCTCCTTGAAAGTAACTTTAAAATTTTGAGCACCCTGCTCATAGTTATAATACTTCGTATACATTTCTAGGTATTCCATATTACAGTTGAGTCATGGAATATTAACAAAAACTCGTTAAATTCTGGACGTTGTTGCGTTTGACACGTAGCACACGTCAAATGTTAAATACCCCAAAATATATAATATGTATATCACCTTACAATTTGACTGTCAATATTTACAATTTTTACTCAGATCAAATAAAAGCTTGTTGCCAGGTGAATTCTGTATGCCATATTGAATTGAGATGCACATCATTGATTTTATTGATAGTTTGACGGGCTTTTCATACAGTGTATCGAAATCATAAAACCAATGATTCATTTCACTGATCACAGACAAACAGCCTAATTTGCCAATAACCATGAAAAGAAATGATCGTTTAACATCAGTAGCAGTATTGAACATGGCGTAAATAACCGATTTAACCTGAAGACATTTATATCGAGTTATCATCATAACGCAACGAAACAAGTTTTTTTTATATACATATAGAAAGTAAATCGGACAGAGCTACTCAACATACAAGTCGAATATTGATATGTAGAAAAAAAAATGTTGTCGTATGCACACAAATGGTTGACCATCGCTGGTGCATAATTGAATTTACAATCAATTTGTATACGCGATCAAATCGTTATTTGTTTATATAAAATGTTTATTTCTGTGTATTAACGAAATCAAGTTTTTTCAATGCTAAAGGTAAAAACCCAAACAAACCGTACGCGCACACCAGCACTCAAGAAAAGAACTCGAACAACAAAAGTAAGAAAATAGTTTGTTAAGAAATATTGTTAAGTTGTAGTTTGTTGAAGTGAAATGTGTGATTTGAATAAATAAATTGAAACGATTATGGATTATTTTTATCAACTCTTACTGTCTGTGATCGCGCTAATCGGTTTCGTACACAACACCAGCGGCTACATCAATTATTTGGATAAACAAAAGGGGGACGAATGTACGGGAGTTTTTAATAACGCCTATGTGAATGGCGAATGTAAATTGTTGCAAGATTGTCCGATAATTTTAGACAATTTTAAACGTGGTATATACAGCCACAGCATTTGTGGCTATGACAATTATAAACAAATCGGATGCTGTCCACGATTAAAACCAAACGGTGAAGTATATTTGGCAAATCGAAATGATTATAAAATCGAATTTATCGAATCGAGCTTGAATGTGTACAATTTGGAGGAGGGCGATAAATGTACGATAATCAAAAATAATATTGGTATACCGGGTGTTTGTAAATTGATATTGGATTGTCCAACCCTGTTGCGAAATATCCAGCACAGAATCTATAATCATACAATATGTGGTTACAAGCACGAGTTCCAAATAGGATGCTGTCCATTCAACAATCAAAATGGTGATTTGGCTGCGACAGAGAATCATAAATACAAAGACGATGGAAAAAAATTCAATAATGGCATGGAATGCAAAGTTGAGGGAGCAAACGAAATTGGTGTGATCAAATTTTTAGAAGACTGTCCCGAGTTACAATACTCGAAGAAACATAAACTGAGCTATTTTAATTTTTGTGATAGTGATATATGTAAGGATTTAGTGTGCTGTCCGAACAAAAATATCAATCGGGCCCAAAAGGTGTGCACATACGTTGACAATCCGATCGATGAAATATCTTTGCGGCTGCATCAAAATTTGCCGTGTACAGTGCGCGATTTAAATTTAACCGGTGTTATACAAACGAAATGCGATTATGCGGAACGAAATCCATATTTGAAATCAAAATTAAATGATTTGTGTAAGCATGAGGTGTGCAATGATTGGTATTGTTGTCCCGTTGAGAGGCCGGAGGAGCAATACTGTACGAAAAAATCGAAAGTGTCGCCGTATGTTGAATTTGTTGGACCAAAGTGTATCGATTCGAAGACGGGCCGACACGGTCGGTGTCGCCAAACTGAGAATTGTCATGTAAAGCGTACCGATTTGGATGAGTGCGGGTCGAATTGTTGCGAAAAATTCTATTGCTGTCCGGATGAAGATGTATCGAATCAGCGGATATTTGAACTAAGTACGATTTAACACTATAAATAAAGAATATAACTATAAATAGAATTTAATTATTTTTAGGGTGTTCCGAGTATAAAAACCATTTCTTCAAGAAACAAATCGAAATCCCGCTCACGTTCAAAAAAACATTGGACTGTGTCGAAAGTAGTTATAAAAACACCGATGTCACTGTACGTAAGTATCCACACACAGCCGAATTAGGATATTTTAATCCAGACACGACAATAAGTTGGAAGTGTAGTGGTTCACTGATTAGTGAACGGTTTGTGATAACCGCTGGACACTGTTTAATTTTGGATGAGGGACAATCGGTTAAAATCGTCCGCCTGGGTGCACCAAATTGCCGAGAAGATTTTGGCGTATCTGAACTCATACCACATCCTGAACACAAAGAGAACTCGCTATACAACGACATTGGTTTGATTAAACTCAATCGTAATGTTGTGTTCCATCATCATATTCGGCCGGTTTGTTTGTCTGCCGGACCCGAATTACCAAAACACATTTTCACCCTAAAATACGATACAAATTCTCAATCTGGGCTCGAGAACAGAAAACTGGAGCATGTTGATCATGAGCTACTGACGTATCAGGAATGTAAACTGCCATACAATCGATGCAGTTCCGAGGATTTTAATTTCTCGACGCAAATTTGTACAATCTATAAGGATGTGACACGGACCGAGTGGAGTGTAAGTGTTTAATTTGTGCCTGTTGTAGTGATCATCATGTCTAATTTTTTTTTTGTGTTTTTAGAAAAATATTGGCGGGCCACTTCTATCGTTTCACGACGATGTCGATCATTCGCACAATTTTTATAAGATCTACGGTGTTCAATCGTCCGAGACATGTGAACTATCGCCAAAATTGCAAATTTTTACAAAAATTTTCCCCCACATAAGTTGGATTGAGAAAATTGTGTGGCAACAATAAGATTGTTATGTGCGCACAAAACACGAGTTAAAACATGAACATGAATCATTATAGTCATAGTTAGTTTTAGATTTATGAATATCATTATCTTATTGTTTCCTATATATATATAAATTTGATAAATGTCACTATATACATACATGAGAAGAAAATGGGAAAGACAACAACCATCGCACACAAATAAATTTTCATATCTATCACAAATTTTTGTGGTTTTTTTTTTGTCGAGTGTATATTATTGTTATTACCATGAATAAATTTCCATAAACACGAGCTAGATGGCAAAAAAAAAAAATTATTAATAAAAAAAACTTGTATAAATAAATAAATAATACAGAGCGCGCTAAGTAAAATAAATAGAAAAGCACGACTTGCACCAACAACGTCACGAATGAAACAATGAAAATCCTACTCACTTTACATTTTGATAACGAATACTGGAAAACGTTACGGAATAATTTAGAGATATGGAAAAAGGCTAGATGTCATTTCACGGTTACCTATTTTCGCGGGTACGAATTATATTTTGGTGTACGCTAACACAAAATATTCATAATATGCGCACTGTGTGTTGATGGTGTTCGTATCCAATGTTTTTCGTTATATATTGTATATACGTTTGAAGATATTTCTTTCTCGATTATGTATTCAAGTTTGACCCGGCAATGCCAACCCATATTTGTTGGTGTTTAACTCTTGCCATAGATATATGTATAGAGTGAATAATTTATACATTAAGATAGTGTCGCATTCGTTCGAATACGATGTGGTACTGTATATGATTAGTGGTTTAGGTCTTAATACTGGTTTTGAGACTGGTCTTGATGATACACAACTGCTCCAATATGTGTTGGATATTCTCCACAACTTCAACAAACAATATTATAGAATCAAGTCCAGAATAGTCGGACAGAAGTATTTGATTTCCTTACGTCGATTGGTTTCATCATATTTGACTCAACAAGCATATTTATGCAACCAAACAATTCCACAAAAAATAATGGTGTACACTGCCATCTCCTGCCACTCGAACCAACACTTATGAGTCATCAATATATAAGAACTACGATGATAATGCTAGAAAGAAAAATAGGGCAATAGGTTTATCGTGTACCAAGACCAACGTGTGCTTTTTTGATAAAGCATAGTAATCGTAAGTTGAGAAAATGGAACGTAGAGAGGAAAATAGTGGAATCATCAGTTTGATAATAAAAGGTATCTTATTTTTAAATTTTGGAACGAAGAACACAAAAAAAAAACAAGAAAGGCTATTAGTCATCAGGGCTATCCAAATGCTATAGAAAGAAAAGACTTTAACTTTGGAATCTTAACAGAAAAACATTGTTGGTGTGAACCTTAAGCATAATCCACGTATAAAAACATGAGGTACACACTGATGGAGTGAGACACTTGGAATACAAATAAATGGAGGCCATATGGATCACCATTGACGTGTGTGTTTTGTTTACCATTTGATCTTGACCCATCTAAGAAAGCATGGAAACCAGGCTCTTAGTTTTGTGAACTGTGTTGCAAAATTTTCACATTTTGTGTACTGAATTTTAAAAATTTTAAAGCGTGAATCGTACCATTTTTGTTAACGGCGAGGTTTTTACTTTTCAAATACCAAAAGATGGCAGCTTCGGAATTGACAGCTGGCCAAATAGTAGGTTATTCAAAATGAAACCTCTTAGTGGAAACCCTTTTAATAGGATAATCACCTAGTATGCTTCCGAATACTTTTACAAAAAGGATTATTCGCACCAATTTATTCATAAAAATATCAGACATTTGTGTTTTTTTTCGTTTATTTCTATGCAATCTGTTTTGGGTCTCAGGCACTCCCAACTGTTTCGCAGTTCGTTTATTTACGTCCTTACCTTTCGCTTTCCAGCCAAATCGAGGACGTACGGCTATAGGTCCGATTTACCTAACCATCTGCACATTGCATAGCTCCATACCAGCCTATAGTACTGACATGGAAGATGGGTCGGCCCATGGATTCTGCACTCAAACAGGGGGTCATAGTTGTGTTCATTCACACCACCGATCGTAATCAAGTGGTGAAAAATCCCTTTTGCAACCTGCCTCTATCGGGATTCGAAACTGGTACCTCCCGCTCCAACTGCTGCAGCTTTAATCACTGCGCCACCTGAGCGGTCGACATTTGTTTTAATTGCAATTTTGAACCTTAACTACAGCAAGAGATACTGAGTGCTGCCAACAATATTAATTCGAGCAGTCAATATTCAATAATTGTATTATAACTTCATGTAGCACTCAGATCTTAATACTCGTACTAAGAAAAATTGAGACCAGCTCTTAATTTGGTTTTCATTTACGATTCAATGGCTAGCCCGATAATTTTTTTTTAACTAGAATAAGCAAGAATAGAGAGAGGTCTGAAAGTTGGTAGTAGTATTAGTCATTCTAGATCTGAAAATCTTAGTCTATGTTTACTCGATATTAATATAATGGGAACTGAATAGAAAAATACTATAGCAAGAGTATTTATACTGCCCTACTGGCGCAGTGGTTCAAGTTGCGACAGTTGGAGCAGGCGATAGCGCGAATTTTTCATCATCTGATTACGATCAGTATTGAGAATGTGCACATCTGTGACCCCCTGTTGAGTTTAGAATCCATGGGATACCACAATGGGCCAATTGAGCCTGATTGACGGAGGACACAACAAAAAAATGGGTAATTCAACTTGGGCAGATAGATCAGACAAAATGAATTAAACTACTAATATTTGAATAATGGAAAAATGTATATAATTGCTGAGAAGCAAGCGGCTTTTGAAATTTTTTTGAGTATTTCCAAAATTTATCTGGATAATTATGCTAGGAGAAGTGAGATTATTCTAGTTAAATACTTGCATGACTGATAACTTGCTGCAATTCGTTTGAATAAGAAATTCAATATGTCATCTTGTGTAAAAGCATCCTAACAACAGGATGAAAAAAATAACGAAATAATAACTGCTTTTGAGCCTTCAATCTAATTAAAAAAATCGTTGACAGTGCAATTTGAAAGCGTCAATGAATCTGGTGTGTCACTCGACAAACTCTATTTATGAAATGAATAAATCTCCCAAAAAAAATGAGTAATCACTGAAAACTACAATAAACGAATAACTTGGTATTCTCAAAGATCATCTGGAGCACTGTCATCATTGTTATAGCAAAGAATGTTGGTAAAGAACGGTTCATATTTTAAGTTTTAATTTTAACTTAAGTGTAGAAACTAGAATATTCTCAAGCTCTTTACAGAAAGCTGAGCTTACAGAAATAATTGTTTTTACAGAAATAATTATTGAACATCTATTCTTTCTGTCTCTTCTTAAATGTTTGAAAAGACTCATACGTTTCACTCAATATTGAGTAAAAGAATTGGAACTTTAATCAATACTGCGGGAGACCGTTAAGAATAGCTTATCGACATTTCTTTTAGGGCGAAGCTTACTACTTTTACGACTATGAGGTACTAGATGATCTGAATCTAACACATCCACAGATTACCTATCACTCCATGCAATTTAGAAATTGGATAACAATATGGATGCCTCCGTGGCGAACCCCCATACATTCCTATGCTTCTCCAAAGTCGGCAACTCTGTATTTACACTCGTAGTTATAGAACATGAAAGTATTCATAAGATGATCTCAATCTTATACCCATTTAAAGAGAGTATAAAAATGGGTCGAGGCTGTTTTCCTGAACATTTATTGTTATTGAAAAAAACAATTCTGAAGCGGGATCTGGTTCTTTCTGAAGTGCCCCTCAAGATAGTTTTTGCCTTGCCAAATACTAGATGGTTCGCGTCTGCTTTTGACCAGACTTCGTAGTTTTCACCAGATCACGTATATTGTTCATCAATATAATTATAAACGGGTATCATATTACATCCCAACAAGTAACTAATCAATATGTTGTTTACATTAAGAGAATCCTGAATTACAATACTGAAATGACATTCATTATCTCAGCTGATGAACAAATCATTATCGAGAGGTTGCCAAAAACAGTGAGAAGCAAATTTGTGTTGGTGTGATCAATAGATGTGTTAAAAAGAAAGACGAAGAGTGTCGAAACATTCAGTGGTTAATTTCACCTGTAAGTTTAACAGTGTAAAAGACGCCACGTGCTCAGTAGCGATTACACGACAACGAAACACAGGTGAGATTTCCTTGGTTGTTCCATTTTCTGATATTCTTCTTTTTCTTTTGCCTACTTTCCGACCCATTGCTTTCCTCCATTCCACAGCATCGGATTGATTTCATTCGAGTTGAGTGGTGGTTTTTTTGTGGTATCAGTAGTTACCCCCCGAGTCCACTCGCTCAGGCGTAGGACAAAGCCGAAAACACGTTCTCGTAGACTGGCATCCAACGGCAAACAGCATTTTTTGCCTTCTCAAGCAACAACTCCGACATTAATTTTCCAGTCACTCAGGCTCAATTGGCTAATTGTGACATGCCTTTCTAGATGCACACTATCAGTCCCGGAATCTGTTTCTTTTTCTAATGAAGTCCAAGATATCTGGTACCCTCCAGGTCGTCCATTGGTTCTCAAATAGAAATTGTTAGCCGAAACAGTCCAGTCTATGAGAAGAGTATAAAGAACAGGAACACAAAAAGTGCTCAACCGTTATATCCTCTGTAACCCCACACTGTTCGCAGTATGAGGTGTTTTGTTTTTTCATTCGAAACATATCACTATTCAGGGGCAGTGTCCCGTGAGAATGCCCAACAAGACTGGGATCTGTGCTGGTGGTTTGATCCAAAGAAAATTTTGTATAAACGACAAGAGATGAGATTGACATCTCTTTTGGTGCAGATCTTCAAAATGATAAACAATGTCTTGTTTAAGAGATAGTAAAGACATTCCTACAGCGGGCTCAGGTCCCACACAGGTGGATGTCTCACCCAAACGATGAAACAGTATTGGAACCGATCGCCTTTGGGGCAGCCTGCGGCTGTCAGAAAGAATGTAGATGCGACGATCTCTGCAATTTAGCACTTTTTACAAAAAGTGAAAAACAGAAGCTTACCTACCAAGTGGGATAGATAATTGAACCTCGGGATTTTGCATGTATAATCCGGCACCAGCTAAAAGATAACAATTAACATATCGTTGCCGGACGAGTAGGATGGGCAGTTGTAGTCCCATATGTGATTTCCGGTAATAGTTACATAAAATAATTTTCGTAAGACGTTCTTTGTCACCATAGTGCCGGAGGACATTTAGTGCTCGGCACACCTCCCTCCATATTAAACAATATTTGACCTCCAACCATATTGTAGGGGAGCGGCTGTTTGCGCTGCACATCTTCCATCTCAAGAGCTGCAGTAGGTGTGATGTAAAGCTCTTACTATACCAAGCCAAACAAGTTCCTTGCAGGCGTTTGAGAGGTTTCTCTCCAACCCCGCTATTTGTTATAGGCCAACAAATGAATGCGGCAAACAAGACTATGGGTCTGATCACCGAAACGTACAGCCAGTACACGCGTTTAGGTTTCAGGCCCCATGATCTACCAAATAACTGTTTGCATTTCCAATAAATGTCGCATGCTTTATTGCAATTTCGGATGTAATATGTGATCGCAGGTTGCATGCAACATATACATCCGTATTTTTACCTACCAGTATTATGGCGATATCATCAGCATAACTCTAGCAGAAAAAATCGTTGTCATTTAGTTAGACTATGAGTGAGTTGTCAACAAGACACCACAAGAGCAAGTGTGATCTCAATGACATGCCTTTCAGCTGCAAATATCATTGCATTGAAGGATGCATTGTTAAAAGCTTCTTAAAGTCCAGAAACGCTCCCAAGGCAAATTCTTTGTTGTCCAGTGATTTTTCAATCCAGTTTGTTTTAACAGATCTGCCTTTCCGGTATGCGTGTTGTTTGGAGTGTATGGGATTAACTAATAGTATATTATCCCTGAAATGCCTTCAACCAATCGCTCTAAGCATTTAAGTATAGAAAATAGGACAGGCTAATAGGTCCAAAATCTTTTTGCCTGGTCATATCTAGGCTTTTCATCCTTTGGAATGAACACTACCTTGACTTTTCTCCAAGATCTTGGAATGTAGCTCAAAGCCAAACTGGCTCTGAAGATAATTTCCCGGGAATATCCCGTCTGAACCTGGTGTTTCAACAACTGCGACATAGGAGAGAACGTTACAGTACCAAAAATATAAATATCGTTCAAGTATCACACTGGAAACTGCCCAGGTGGCGCAGTGGTTAAAGCTGCGGCAGTTGGAGCGGGAGGTACCGGGTTCGAATCCGATTCGAGGCAGGATGCAAAATGGGTTTTTCACCTTCGATCGTTTGGGCGGTGCGATCGGTGGTGAAAAATAAACATAATCTGGATCCTCTGTTGTGTTTAGAATCCTTGGGCCGACCCATCTTCCATGTTAGTACTATAGGACTGACATGGAGCTATGCAATGCGCAGATGGCTCTACGGAAAGACTCGGACCTATAGCCGTATAGAGTGGTATCACAACGGATCAAATTTGGTCTAAGTGTGCGATAGCAGCCACATCAACTTAACTTTTTTTTTTATCACACTGGAAACCTTATAAGATCTAGTTAATACAAAAATAAAAACCACTCGATCATATGAGGAGACGTACGTTCTCGAACGAAACACTGGAAATATTTGGAAGAGGATGACCAATTTAATCGCATAATAATATTTAGCGTTTTAACTAAAACCGTTTAGTTCTTCGTTGATGAAAATGACCATCATGTTACAGCCAATGAATATCGCTATATAGCGACATGTTCCAACGTCATTTCTTTGGGCAATTATAGCTCGACATTAATGATATGTGGTTTCACCAAGACCATGTGACAGCGGGTCTAACAATCGACCTATTGAAATCTAAATTTGATGAAAGTGTTATATTATATCCAAAAATGGTCCTATCGATAAGCCATCTATATCGTGTTATTTAACATCACTAGATTATTATGGGGCTATATGTATAATCATTGGTCTATACCAACAAGCCGGTATCGTTAGAGTAGCTGAAAACCAATATCTCAAAAGATTTGCGTCTTATTAAAAAAAAAGTTTTCTAGTCCTTTTTGAGATGAAAGTCTTAATATTAACCCTTCAGAAGATGAACTAGACAGCACAATGATTATAAATGAATTTGTAATGGTTAGGTCAAGTTGTGTCTTTTCACTATCTGATGATGCTATACCATAGCGACGGTGACGATAGTAATTAAATTATTCCAAAAATGTGATCGAGAAATATTAATACTCGTCTCGGTTCAAAAGATTAACAAACTTTGACACTCTTAACGGGGGTGAATAAATTAAATCCGCACCGAATACTTTGGATTTATATATACTGCATTTAGTATTTGAAAGCCATAAATAACAAAAATTAATCATCATTGGCACCCTCCTAGTCGGTCGTGTTCATTTAAATTCAAAACAAAATCATCTATCCACATTGTCAAATAATGAATTCTATCGCACTAAATATCTAATTCAATGAATTAATTCAATATCTCGGGTTTTGGTGGTGCCGGGTGCGGTGTACATGGTGGTATCTCATTACTTGTCAGTAAATGGTTTTCGTTTCATAAATCTAATCTAATTTTATTAATCATTACTGTCATTTCTATATCATTAATATAAAAATGTCCTTTTTATTTGGATATATCTGTGTGTCTGTGTGTGTGTGTGTACCATCGAGGCTTAATTTAAAATCGATTAATCAAATTACACAATTTAGTGAGTGATAATATTGATTTAGCGGCGTTATTTTCCAATTATCTATTTTCCTCTCTCTCTCTAGTCTACTCGTATATACTCGTCGTATACGAGTAAGTCCCGTCCGGTCGTTGGGTAAATAAAAATCGAAAATTAGTTTTTCATATAGTATGTTTGGGTATTGATTAAAAAAGCACACATACCCAATAAAATAATATGTCAACCGAATGAAACCTGTCAAACGTAATGAGATATGTATTTGACATGCATCTATAGAAAGGATTAAAAGGATTTTCTGGTTAGTTGTGTTGCCATTTATTTCAATTTGTTTCTAATTTTCTAATAATCACATGGTAGACGTACTGATCAGGAAAACGTTAAATCAAATTAACATTTTACCATTCAAACCCAATTTTGTGTTACGTATTCACAATGACACATATTCACTCACAAACACACACCCACAAACCCAATGGTATAAAAATAGAAACGAATTAAATTAAATTTACAAAATCAAATATTTTTTATCATTCCCATTTTGAAAAAGTTATTCTTATTTTTCACAAAATTTATCTTTGTGGTACAGAGCTTTTTTATATTTGTGTATATCTGTAAGCTCAAATTACATTAATATAGGAGTGACGAGAAAGATGTATATGAATTTACGTTTTAAACTTAAAAGCTCAGTCAGCAATAATTCACTATGTATTGACATTACAATTTTGGTAAGAACCAGAAATTAATTTTAAACTGATATATAAACTGAGTGAGGGTTGGTATGGGGATGTACGCCACACGAATAACAATACGAAAATAGATTTTCTATTTTATGATGTGCTCGAGGATATTAGTTTTTCAACTTTAAAAGTTTTGTTATATACTTTTAAGTCAATAAAGTAACTAATTATTACGCTCTTAGTAGATTTTGTGATTGGTGACCTTTTTGCTGTGTCTAAAGACGACGTGATGGCAAATATCAATGAATGTGTTTTATATAAAATTCCTGTGGGTGTGTGAGAGTAGTATCTTTTGTAGGCAGTATCGGAATGACGAAGTATAAAGTCTTATCCGTTTTGATTATATTTACGCTGAAGTTAGCTGAGTATTTGGTTATGTAAATTCTGCGGACCCAAAATAATACACAATTTTCAATTACAGTGTTAATCATTGACGAGTATGAAGGTATTTCGGTGCAGGAGCTTATACTCGTGTAAGCTTCACGTTTGTTTCTCGTCAAATATACAAAGATTTCAAAGATTTCGATTTTGAACTCAGGTCATATCGTTTTGATAAGGGTTAAGTGATTCGCAAAATAGATGCTTTTATGATCACTTTTGGCAGTTTCTATACTTTTATGAAATAATCTAAGTCAAAAAATATTGTCCTGCATATGTCAAAATACACGTTAGAAAAGAGTTGCTAAAAATTTTTATTTTTCGATTAATTTTTATATTTCTAAGGATCAGGACTATTTGGAATGGATATTCTTCATTTCTTAATTGCTTCAGAAGATTAGGTTATTTTTTTGAGAGAACAACTTTTATAATAAGAGATTCTCATTCTATAGTTAATCACGTTGTAGAACTATGGGTTTAGAGTTTGGCCCATGTTGATTGATATCAAACAAAACCCACTCGTTATTTCACTCGTGGTATTCTAGTGAAATCATTTGGTAGGTGCCTATAACTTCATATAGGAATAATTGAATAGCTAAGATTGAGTTATGGTGTCATGACCAATTTCCATTATTTTAGGAAGTACACGACCCGATTAATATTGCAAGACAACTTCATTCTATTGATTGGATTGTCCTAGTCTATATAGTTGTTTCCTCTTTCAATGTAGCTCGATCGGCATATTGTGACATTTCCTCCAAAGTGAACAATCTCAGTCGTCAGTTGATCCTAAAATAGGAGTCGTGATCATCATTAGTACAGCCAATGGAGAGAGTATGAAGGACAGAAGCACATGAAGTGCTCAACAGTTTCTTCTTCTTCTCCCCACACTATTCGAAGGTTGTGTTGATCTGATTCTTTATTCGGAACAAGTGATTATTAATACAGAGAAGAATATTCAGTGAGAATCTACAAGGCGACAAGAGATTAGGTGGTCCGTTCTCTTCTGTTGCAGACCTCCAAAATCGACATGTCTCTTAAGAGATTATTTCCCAGCTGTAACGTCATTGCAAGAGCGGGCCTTGGTTCCAAATGGGCCAATTTATCATCCGATAAGTTTCCTTGGATATCCAGTAAAGTTTAACTACATTCAGAGTGCCTCGTCGATTCAAGACAATTAATTACCGTCTCCAAAACATGTTTCAATGAGACAATTTTGAAATCAATACTTTGAGAGCAGCCTGGCTGTCAGAAAGAATGCAAATACGAAGATCTCTGAAATTCATCTCTTTTGCAGAGAGCGAAAGACAGTATAGCGTACCGACCAAGAGAGATTGAGTATTTCACCTATAGGGCAAGAGTCAGGTTACAGCATACTGATCCACCAGATCATCATATGGTGCCGGATGGGCTGTTGTGTGTGGTATGTATGTAGTATTCGAAAATAATTACACGAAATAATTTCCCGAAAACGTTCTTCGACACCATTGTGTTATGTGTTTGTCCACCTCCACTATAATTGAGAGTGCTACAATCCTACACTACACTCCATAATTGAGAGTGCTCTACACATTCGGATCCAAAAAGTAAACGGCAGCAGAATCACATCCATTTCAAGAGCTGCAGTGGCAATGTCGTACATAGCTCCCACATTATCGAGACCAGCTGTGTTTGGAAGATGAGTCAGATTTCGCTCCAAGCTCAATTAAGGTAGGATACCAAATCGGTGCGGTAAACAAGATTGTTAGTCTTATGACTGAAACGTATAGAGTTTCAAGCCCCATGATTTACCAATGTTACTGCTGTATTCCATTTCTCTTCTATGTGATTTTGCCAAATAATTTTCTGATCTAAGTAGATCGAATAACCATATCCATATGGTTATACGTTTACGAATAACCATATCCATAAAAGTCGAACGGAGTCAAATCTCTTGCTTATATTTCCTATTTCACGTAATAATGGAAATAATGGGCATTCAATTCTTGAACTAAAGCTGGAACGTGTGTATTGTCTATTAACACATCAGGTTGATGAACTTTAACCATAGACTTCCTCCTTTGGTAATAAGTTTTCAATGTGTCTCCTTAATAAACAATGACCTTTGTCGATAGAACGTCTTCCCGGCACATATAATATAAGTCGACCGTAAGCGTAAACTGTCGTGTAATTTCATTCACGTCATTAAGCTCAAAATTTCGGATCACAAACAGAGATTAACCGTGGTAAAATTATTACACCTAAAATTTACTTTTGGATATCTGTTTTCGGATAACTAAAGGGCACTCATTAGATATCCAATGTCATTTTTGGGAGAAGAAGGAATTCATCATTGGTTATCAGTAATGTGTAATTTGGTCAGTATTGCTGATGTCAAAAAGTCGGTGTTGATGATTATATCGATTTGGTATAGAAGAGATAGCTCAACCCATATAAAAGCTTTCATCAAAGTAGTCTAATAACTCTTGTTTTATAGTAATGTTTCTAGATCCATGTTGTAATATTGACCACTCTTGTGGTCCTCTTTTATTTCGAAATTCATGAATTTGGGGTTGCTTTAAGCTTTTGCTATTGATGCAGAATTGAACTGTCTGTCAAAATAAAATCATAATCAATCAACTGAACAGTACAACGTACCTACTCCTTGTTTTCATTAGTAGTTTGCTATGTCATTATTCATATTCAAACTATTTTAATATTGTTTGGTGCTCATGTCGAATAATGTTTCAAAAATTTCAAAACTTAAGCTTTAGAATGATATTCTAAAATTCGAAATAATATGTTTTATATTCAGTAAGTGAAAGCTCTATAAAAAAAACATAGTGTTAACAACCGTTAATACCTTTCTCTCTTTTTAAATCGACTTATTGTTGCTGCCGAAAAGTTAGAAAATATGAATAAAAGCTCAATATAAGCAAAAAAGCTTTAATGACAAATGACTATGAAAGTGCTTTTATGGCAGTTTAGCGCAGCGTTATACACCGTTTAACTGTTCGATACCGAAATAAATCTCAAAACACAAAATCTTAACTAAAGGGGAAGAAAAATTTTACTCCGCTTCTCAGAACTTTTGATATTGGAATACTTATGCTTGAAGGAACGAAGATATTCTCATACTGAGGAAAAGCTCAAGCTATTTTTAGGAAAGGCTATACAAAACACTGAACTCGAGGATAACTACAAAATTAAAGAATACAAATGCTTAATCTGATTTCCATTATGAAAAAAATACTGACAAAATAGTCAAAGTAGGATAGAAATATAATTTTTCTTAAAGTGCGAGAGAAATAAAAAACATTTCAGTATAAACAATTTATTCAGTACTGAATACATTTTTATAGTTACTGAGAAAATTATTATAGCAGTACTGACAAAATATATCAAGAGAAGTCTTTTTATTCAGTATTTATAGTAGCTATTTTATGGTCAATTGATAATTTTAATATTTCGTTTTGTGTGATTCATCTTTATTCACTGCCAAAATAATTAGTTAAGTTTTTTTTTTAAATTTATTGTTGTAGATTCAAAATATTTTTTTGTCTTTTTTTGAAAAACAAAAAAAAATTAGAAATTTATTGGTTATGTTATAGGCATCTGTCAAAATATACCCACTATGAAAAAAGTAACAAACGATCTCTGTCACTCTAATGGCATTTTTGATTTTTTTTCTCGCTTTGGTTTTTTCAGTAAAAATACTGACAACATTTTTTTCATAATGGAAATCAAGCTTTATTCTTCCCATCCTATATGTCTCATACAAATATTGTATTATATGGCAGAGGTATTTAACCTCAACTTAAAGTTATTTAAAGTAATTTTGATAATCTTATAATATTTCATTATTTTTTTAATAAATTGTAATGAAATATTCGTCTAATTAATTCATCTAATTATTAATCATAAAATAATTATTTTCCAAAAATTAAGTTTATATAAAAGTGGGTGGTTGGGAAAAGGTGTGCTTAATACAGACTAATTACTGTTATGACTTTTAAATGAATAATGAACTCATTCGTATTATACGCACACATACAAACATTATGTATTTACATAAACATAATTATGTGTGAAAACGTGTATATATATACTGTGTGTGCGGTACAAGACGAATTTAAAATATTTCATAAAACATAAATTGAATATGACATTATGTCTTAGTACATTGGCAAGAACAGTAAAATTAAGAACTTTTATTAAAATGGAAAACTTTTAAACTTTTTTTATTTAAGTGATGTTATTTGGAAAGTTATAACAAAATTCAATTGCATCATTGAACCGAAAACTGTGTGTTACACACACACACACACATATACATATATATGAAAATGATATATTATTTATTTCTGCAGCACAATTTTCCGTCATATTTCGAAATGAAAAATGAATTGTTTTGATTTGTTCATAAACAGAAGTATTTTTTTTTGCTACTCGTATATAAAAGTTTGAGCGATACTTTAAGTAACAGAAACGACGAATACAGACACCTCGAACTAAATTGTACCCTCCTTATAAAAAAAAATTGAATATATTAAAAAGTTTTTAAAACTGTTCGCTGTTTAAAACATACATTTTGAAAAGTGTCTACTGAGTCAATGTTCTGGAATAAAATTGCATTTTATGTACATGTATAGCTGTGACTTTTGGTTACACAAAGCGTAAATAATAAATAAAAATAAAAACCCTAGAAATTAATTAAAATTTGTTTTAATCTTGTTTGTGTAATCAACCAAATCGAGCAAAATGTGAGAGCTTTGAAAGTTAATACAAACAAAAATATTATTTCATGCACAAATATGTAGTTTATACAAATCAGATTTTTGTCTATAAAGAGTTTTGTTTTGTTGATTTTAAAAATTAAATAATTTGTGGGCAGAGAAATGGGGGTGGTAATTTAACAAGAAGCTTTTAATCGTTATCAGTCTTCTTTAACGTGTAGATTATTGGGATACCGTTGATAGCCTAACGATGAAACAACTAGTTAACGGCTACTTGTGAGGGTTATTATGACATCTATTTGTTCTGTCATCATGCATATGCGACTGGCCATGTACTGTGTAATTGATGCTGTGTAACAGAAACACTGGAACTCACTAATTTTCACTGTGAACGGTGTGAGCGGTAGCGCCGAGAGTGTGCTGATCGTTTAGGGTAGTTGACAACGGAAAATATATCACTAAGATGTTGTCGAAGGAGTGAAATTGGAACATTATTAGTACCATGATAATGACGATATAACGCCAAAAACTTAAAACAGCAGGAAGGGAACAACATTTATTGAAGAGAAAAAACTGATTAAGAACATGTTAATCCATCGCCTAAAGTTATGCAAGTTTCACGTTACTGGTCATGTAGAGGAGGGTGCGATTTAGTCGGTAAAAGTCCATGATGGTTCAAAAATAATATTTATATATATATATATATATATATATATATATATATATATATATATATATATATATATATATATATTTATATATATATATATATATATATATATATATATATATATATATATATTTATATATTTATATATATATATATATATATATATATATATATATATATATATATATATATATATATATATATATATATATATATATATATATATATATATATATTTATATATTTATATATATGCATATTTATATATTTATATATATATATATATATATATATATATATATATATATATATATATATATATATATATATATATATATATATATATATATATATATATGTATATAAGTGTGTTACGCTATCTGATTGCGATTTTTTGATGCATGAAATGTAGTTGGGAAGCTCTTGGCACAAACCGATCTGTATGAACGTCACAAATCGATCTGTACTTTATCGTTACGTTTTTCAATAATTTAGTGGACATTTTGATTAATATCCATTTATAACTTTAATGGTGACTCAATTTTAACTAATACCGGACTTAACGAATTTTCTGCCAAACGTAACTGTCAATTCAGACTTGAATTTCGCTAGGTGGCACCGTTTTGACGATAAAATAGTTTAATAAAATTTTGGATGGAGGACGGGGATGAACATGTATGGGTTACCGCCACAAGTAATGAGACCCATAAGCATCTCTTGTTCCAAAGCTCAAAATCCGTCTTTAGTAAAATCTCCAAGTACGATGATATTCAGGCGTTCAATAAGCAGTGAAACAATCTATAGATGTTGGTGGAAGCATTGGCACATAATATATATTTCGCAGATTGCAGTTTCATGTCACAAAAACAGAATCTTACATATCAAAGAAACAGTGACTTATAGATGTCGTACACAGGACATGTGTTTAAGATGATAGCTTAGAGGAACAAAATCTGTAAATAGGTTGAGTAAAAGCCTCAACTTAGGTCTTCCAAATACGAGAAGACCCATATCAACTAGAGTAAATTAAAATTTTTGATTTCCAGCGAGCTAGTAGGAGATCTTTTCCAGGTTGGTTCTGTATGTTACCGCGGGTTTAATGAATTGTTTGGTGATTCCATGGAACGGTCCCGATTCAATAAAAATAGTAGCCTCATTCCATAGTGTTCTTAAACCCCACATTAGTATTTTACTCCGGTTTTTGATGTTTTAGTCGATTAAAAATTGGTGCTTTTCAGGCCTCTTATTTAGGGTTTCTAGGTGATCTACCAAATAGATATCTGAACATGAGTCTAGTGATTGTTTGGAGAAATGATTGTTTGGTTGCTCAAGAGTTCTTGGTAGGCCAAAAGTGCCTTCGTGGCTGTATTTTGAACCTTAAGTATATGTTATTTCCAAATAAGGTTTTTATACAAAATTTGGGTTAGATATTTGATTTTCAGTTGCTAGCTTCTTCGCTTTAAGGATTACAATAAATGTCTTAGTTGGATTTACATTTATTTTTTCCCGGATACACCACTCCCATATTATCTTCAGCACATTCTGTTTAAGTTCCGAAATAAATGTTTTAAATTTAAGCTTTGCTCCCGTTTATGGGACATAGTTCTAGTAGGCACTCTGATACATGGTGCTAGTAGGCACAAGCATGTGATGCTCCCAGATATCTAGTTAGACCGACCTGCATTTAACATGCGTTACCCTAAATTCGATTTAACTTTATATATTTAAAACCCCACACACATTCCATATATGGTTGTTTTATGACTGACAAAACAAGAGAACTTTTATCTAAATTAAAAAAAATATAAACTTTCAGATTTTTGTATAATCAAAACCATTTTTAATTATTTTAAAACAATTTTCTAAATTGCAACAATTAGATTTCAGTTTACATCACAAATAGAATCTCAGTTTCATTCTTTCAATATCAAACAGAGCTTTAATTAAATTATTTAAACATTGCTAGTCGTTTCTTGTTTATGCAGTACCATTGAGGAGCAGTGAATTTATATTTATTGTTTGTCGTAAATGTATCCATAAATCATAAATTCCGGGACAGATTCTGTGTTTTTGGTAAGACGACTGTATTTGCAATCCCTTATATTTGTTTACATATATAAATATTATTTATTAGAAGAATGATAGATTTCTATTCTCTTTTATGATTCGACATAGTCGTTACAATAGACAGCCAAACGACAGTTGTTGTTGCTGCCTTACTTTTTATCTATCGATTTTCGTCTTCAGAGACTTTTCATTTTATTTCTATCTATATACTGATATTATTATTATTATTATTGTTATTATTATTATTACTCTACTATTATTATTATTATTATTTTTTATAAAGAATAATACAAATTCAATATTTGTTCGTCGCCACGTTGTCTTTATTTTCCATTTTTTCCCAACTTTCAGCAGAAAATTTTCTAATAAATTTTCTTTTATTTTGGTATGTATTCACATCCTAACTTTTTTCTTCTTATTCCCACCGCCATCCAAGAATTTTCTTCGTTTTTATTCTTTGATTTTCCTTCTTGTGTTCGTTATTCTTTTATAGCGCTAACACAGTACAAAGGAGCTCAATGAAGAAAATCATTTGTTCGTTTATACGCTGTAGATAAAAACAGAAAGAATGAAAAATTTAAAAGCTTAAACGTTGTGCTTTTTAATACTCAACGGACATTCCACAATATGTTTGTTTTTAAGGTTTTTTGTTATTTTGTCTCATAGAGATGACACTTGGATATTTGTTAGTTGTTATTGTGATTTTTGGAAAGGTGACAAAATGTTTAAATCGTTCTATCGTCTTACTTATATTGGTGTAGCCAAATATATGTCACTTTTATAGTGTCAAAGCAAGCACGAAGATTGTTTTTTAATTTCGGCTCTATATTTAGAAACGATTAACTCTAAATAGTAGGATATTGATACTCAATGAGATAAATATTATTTAAGTAGGTCGAATTGACAGCAACTGATTACATTTTGATTTATAAAATGCTGGTTTTGTCTAACAATGGTGCTTTTTCTCATTTTAAGTATAATTAGAAATATTGAAATAAGCAAATCACCTGTGGTTGTCTAATATTCTCATCACATTGATCCATGTAAGTCATATACACTGTTACATGTCATTGTTTCAGTCTCTTAGTGAATTTCCGAGTATAACATCAGTTTTGCTGGATATCATCATTTCGTCCTTTATGATTCGGTTTACTGTGGATATTTTGCTAAATTTATGTTCCAAATGTTCCTAATTGAGGGTTCACGCTGAAGATATGGCTAAACAATAAAAGATGGTAGTTGGCTTATCGTTGCCATCATTTACGAAATTTCCATACAATGATCTCATTTGCATACACTGCCACAGTAACATGTGCTTTATATTTTGAGATCATGAACGATCGCATTATTGTTTCTTCATTTTTTTACATAATTTATAGTTGGTTTACAAACAGCAGCAGCCGCACCAGCCAAATTGAAACCACCCACTTTCTCAGTTCGAAATCGCATTGGCAGGAGTCGATACTCAACGATAAACGAATGCGGTGAAATTGATTTTGCATGGTCCAGCCATCGAAATATTGCAGACCGTAATCTATACTGTCGAGTTGAACTAAGAAAAATGAATGGAAGCCTTCGAGCTAAAATAGAGAGATAATCTTATATAGACTTTCCATCGCATACTGCTCAAAACAAGAGAAAAATTTTGTTGTTTCATAGTTATTTAGGGAGACTAGATGCCTATAATTCACCTTAAAACTATGCCTTTATACAGTTCAGTAAGCGAGGATTTTTCAAAACAAATATTTCAGTTCTCTAGGATCGAAGCTTTTTAACCTTCAATTTTGATTGGCTACAGTCATGGTTACGTTCACAATTGAAGCAACATAATTAGTCGTAGTTTTGCGTCGCTCAAGACATCAAACCTTTAAGAAGTGAGTTTTATAATAAATTGTCTACACTTTCGGTTGAGTATGTCTGTGATACTTATTTTTGTGTGTTGTTGTTTTTAGATTATCTCCATACTGCCTTATTCTATTTACTGAAAGTGAATATAAAAGAAGTAAAGTTAACTTTTGATGAGAATAATTAAAGAGAAAGCCTCTTTACAATGTTTAAGTAAACACTGTTTGACGGCTCAAACTGTAATTTCATAATATTTCTCTCTTCTTGCGAACTGGTTACCTTAAATATGGAAAACATCTCTCAATGATACAAAAGCTTCGAAAAATGAAAATTTAATATCATCATATCGCTCCATAAGCATGCTTCAAAACTTTCAGCTTTTTCAAAATGTGTTGACTAGAAATAAACCTGTACTGAAAAAGCGTCCGATTATATTAGATTATTAATTTGGTTCCATGATTGCAATCCCATCAAATGATTGTAAACCATATCAAATACCTTCGATTGAAAAGAATTTTGTTCTGCAGTGTTTCTGAATGTAGCGGAAGCTTTTGTCAAAGATAGCTATGGCGGATTAATATATAAAATAAAAGAACGTCTATCACAACTGGCTCAATAACTGACACAAGTTCAGGTGTGTTACAAAAGACAGCATCCTTGAATCTATATTGCCTTAGATATATACAAAGCCTAATTATCTGTAGCTAACAAAACGGCAACACCGTTTGCTGATGACCAAAAATTATTGATGTTACAAATACTATTACTTTGACCGAAGACGTCGTGGAATTAACATGGAAAAATTATAGAGTCCAAACATAAGTCCAACATATATTGGCTGATCGGAACGAAATCAAAAATATTGACAAAGCGAAAATTAGGCTCATGTGGATCATTGGAATTCAGTTGGCTGAAACGGACGCAACCAAACGTACTTAGCAGTATTACAAATGATCCATGGTTTATTCTAAAAATCAACTTACAGTTCGAAATGTTATTCGAAACTACAGGTGCCTCCCTATATAGTAGTCAGGGAAATATTAAAAATAGCAGCAGTTAAAAACGAGATTATTTCAACAAATATATAGTACGAGTATAATACTCTCTTATACTCATTATATGTCGCCGGTTATAGCTTAAAGGTTGAGAGAGTTTCTCATCACCTACAATATGTACCATTCTTAAAATGGTTCGTTATGGTCTCAGTTGATTGATACGCGGTAAGGATCGTTTACGCTCGAACGACCTCTAAACCACAGCCTCAAAGCCATAGAAAAAACAACAATTCTCTCTTGGTTAATGCTAGCAGTGACATCGATTCAAACTTATCTTTCAAGGCATGAAATTGAAGACCCATCACGTTAGTTGCGGGAATATGTAAAAGAGCCACCAGAAACCACGACTTTATATAAAAAAAACTGGTTAAGGCCTTACACAGTATTTATATATATATATATATATATATATATATATATATATATATATATATATATATATATATATATATATATATATATATATATATATTTATCTATATATATATATATATATATATATATATATATATATATATATATATATATATATATATATATATATATATATATATATATATATATATATATATATTTATATCTGTTGGCAGATCCGATTTAAATAATAATTATGAAAGATAAAGGCTGTTTTGATATTGAGGCTATAAAAAAGATTTCGGTGTTTTCGTCTTTTAAGGCTGAAAAAGACTAAAGTCTAGCTGAACCGCTTCTTGGTAGCAATGAACTCAGACTATGAATCATTAATTGCAACAAGTGGATTTTGGATGTTGAGTTTATGACATCCCATAAAAGCTTCTACTATGTTTCCTATACAACTTTGCAGCATGTGGCTAACATTGTCGTGATAAAAAATAAATTTGACTAGTCTTTTGGTATATTGTGGGCTTTTTAGATTTATTGCTCGACTTATTTGCACCACTCGTTTTTGAAAATATTCTTTGGTGAAATGATTCATTAGAGTGGAGTTACTCATAAAATAGATCAGTTTGAACCTAATTACACCCGGGTTATACGATGCAAAACCCCTTCTGATAATAATATAGCCTTCAGACAGTTTGGAATATTTTGTTGAGTTACTCCCAGTAAAAAGCCTCTCTTCATGTTTTAACTGGTGCTAAAAATGCCAGAAATAGTACTCTCTTGTTTTTATTGATGGATCTTGTTCTCTTGGTCTTCACATACCAGCTTCGATGTCCATCAGCTGCCCTTTTAATCAAATTAAGACAAAATCCGTTTTCTGCAATTTGTGATTTGTTGGTATATTGTTAGAACAAAAACCGTTCCGATTTTTTCGAAAATTCTGCATCTTACCAATTACCTTCAGAAGGTTTAGAATCGTTTGTTACTCCGAGTGAGAGGTTGACGCTTCTTCTCACATTTTTTGGCACTGGTGTCAAAATTGCCAGAACCAGTACTCTCTTGTTTATATTGCTGGATAAAGTTCTCCAAAACGGTCACACGCGAGTCTCGATATCCTTCAGCAGCACTTTTCTTCAAATTAAAACCAAAACGTATCGCTTTCCACAAATTGTGTTTTGTTGGGAGATCGTAAGTGTACATAACTTTAATAAATCCATCAAAATAACAAAAAGTTTAAAAATTCAACACTTTCGAATTTATAACTAATAAATTATTCAAACTAAACCTTTGATCCCCGAACACCATAATAACACTAATGATGATTTTAATTAATACGCCAATTAATAATTCAAATTATTCATTAGTTCAAATCACCAAATAAATCAAAAATAATCTTTTAATAAAATCTAAAATATCCAATTAAATAATTTAATTTGTTTTTGTTATATAAAATAACCAAAATTAAAATTATATAGTTTGTGCTTTTTGTTTTATAAACATGTACATCGAGCTTTCAAAATAAAAATAAACAAAATTATTATTTTTTATTTTAAATACTTAATTCATTTAAATTGTCACGTAATTTTATTATATATAATTAGATTAATAATTTTCATGTTTACCATTTATGATAATAAAATTAAATAAAAAAATATATGTACATGTAAATTAATACAATAAACATTATGCTTTATGTATTTTAAATTTTTATCCTGTTTGAAATTTTGTTTTTGTAAAGCTCGGACAATATATTACCAATATTTATATTATTTTGTTTTTTATCTATAATGCAATTAAAAAAATTACAAAAAAATAAAAAACAAACAAACATATATGTACATACATATATGAATGTCAAACACGGGTCAGAATAAAATTATTCACTATATACGCTTGACAAATAATTCGATTTGTCCGATGTGACAGTTAATTTAAAAGGGTGACCAAAAATACGATAATTAAAAATATAATTGAATTCTCGTGTATATAAATTAATTTAATTTATTTTATTAATAAAGATAATTATTTTTAAATCATGTCATATTGATACACAATCCTTTATTTCGTATATTCCTATAAATGCATATAAATGAAATTTAATTGTTTGAATTTACATAAAAATTATTTTTTATGATTTAAAATTTGTTCAATATTTAAATAAAATTATTACAATTAGTTTACTATTGTTTATAATAATTATAATAATAATCATGTTGCACTGAAATTAAAATTTTATACCATTTAAATTTTTTGAAATCAATTAAAATTTTTATTTTTCAGAACTTCAAGCTTTTGGATAATTATGTGAACTATTATTGATTTTATTTTTAATTATGTGTATTTATTGAGGTCAACAATTTTTAAGTTGTCGTTGAGGTGGGATTGGGCTAAAACTTGTATAGTTGGTATCTCCTTCGATATATGAATAAGTTTTACTGTACAGGCTCCAATCAGAAGATTTGAAACGGGGTCTGAAATAAAAATGGAAATATAAAGATCACACATAGATAAGTAATACAAAAGCTACATACCTGTAGTCTGGTTGGTCGAGAACACCTTGTTGGTCTATGTATCCAATCCCGTCCTTTCATTAGGCACTAATTTGTCAAATATGAACGAGACATGGCAAGCAAGATACATGTAACATTGAACAAATATGATGGAAGACATAGGTGTTTACAACAAACAGTCACAGAAAAAAATAATCACGATGAATGAACACTTATTACGTAAACCGATTACATGAACACATATTCTCTGTAACCAAAAACACAAATGACAATTCACCACACAGCACCACAAAATAAAACCTTTCAGACAAATGTCAAATATACTTCCGAGTTGGTTGCATATCGATAATCAACCATAGCTGAATTTTGTGCTATAATATAGATATATAAGGAGCGTGGAGAAGAAAACGTATTGCCCCATGTACAGTGAGAGGCCGAAAGTTATAAAAGGTGATGAGTATTAGCAAACGGGACTTTTTGTCTTGTTGAAAACAAGTGGAGTGATAGAATAAATCAAGTGAAGAGTGCCCAAATAAAGAGAAAAGGGTAAGCAAGTGCTGAACTAGGTTATCAGTGAGTCTAGAAAGAAGGAAACGCCACACGGTATGAAGGTGATTCGTGCCAAGAACTACGTCGATCTAGACTATATCGGCAAGTTGAATGCGAGCAATCGAGATGCTTGTTCGTCATCCCGACGTCGAGGAATACACGTGCCAGAGAGAGATTAGAGCTGTACGAGTGGATAACAGGTTAGTGCCATTTTCCCAAACAAGTGCCCAGTGTAACAAATCCCCATATATCAACAGTATAATCTCTCCCAAAATAATCAAATTGTCTGTTGAATTGGGAGGTGGAGGAATGCAAGGGGAGATGACGGCCCAAATCAACGTATCGTCGTATAATTATAATATAACTAGAAATAAATTGTTAAAATAGAAATCCATTCTTTTTTATTACTAACGCACACGTCACAGATTGAAGCAAACATATGGCATGAATGGACAAATGGAGTGGAAACCAGTTAATAGCTGAAGAACTTTACAATACGAACTAAACGATGATTAGAAACAAACATCCAATATTTCCAATTTTTTTGGGTAACTCCATCACTTTTGCAGTTTGCTTATTTATGTCCCTACCTTATTTCATTACAACCAAATCGAGGACGAAGTACTATAGTTGACCATATCAGCCAATAATACTGATATTCACGATCGGTATGTACATTCACACCACCGATCGTATCCACAATAATTGTTGTAGTGTCTCATAATTTTTTGATCAAGAGCACGCGTTGAGAGGTTTGCATATACTTCCACTTTAAGTAGGCCAAGTTTCAATTATTTCAAGTTCTTCGTTATCTGTCAAAATATTTGAGCTTTTTTATTGTTTGTTTGTTTTTTATCTTTCCAATCTGTTTTAGTGCTAAAGGCACTCCCTACTCTTTCGTGGCTCGCTTATTTACGTTCTACTTTACGCCATTACAAAGCGAGGACGGTTATAGGTTCGACTTTCGTAGAACCATTTCCACATTGCATAGCTCCATGCCAGCCTACAGTACTAACATAGAGTTAATGGAACGGCCCATGAATTCTGCACTCAAACAGCGGGTCCTAGATGTGTTAATTAGCACCACCAATTGTAATCAGTTGGTGAAAAATCCATTTCGAACCCTGACTCTATTCGAACCCGGTATCTTTCACTTGCACTGCCGCATCTTTGAGCAGTGCGTCATGTGGTCGGTGAGCTTTTATACTTAAACAAACATTATAGGATTTTTAGAATCTCTGATCTCTTAAAGTTAATATTTTTGAATATATTTACTGATGATGATTTCTGATGAATGGTCCAGTATCCAAAATTTTATCAGCAGAAGTACAAATCCAGCAGAAGTAGATTATTGAAGTAGAAATTTTAAAAATCTATTGGAAATATAATTTTTATCAGTGACGTAGATGAACAGAACTATGGTCCCTCTTATACCGCCCAGGTGGCGCAGTGGTTAAATCTGCGGCAGTTGGAGCGGGAGGTATCGGGTTCGAATTCGATTCGAGGCAGGATGCAAAATGGGTTTTTCACCTTCGATCGTTTGGGCGGTGTGATCGGTGGTGAAAAATGAACATATCTGGATCCTCTGTCGTCTTTAGAATCCATGGGCCGACCCATCTTCCATGTCAGTACTATAGGCCTGACATGGAGCTATGCAATGCGCAGATGGTTCTACGATAAGACTCGGACCTATAGCCATATAGAGTGGTATCACAACGGATCAAAATTGGTCTAAGTGTGCGAAAGCAGCCACAACAACTTAACCTTTTTTTTTATGGTCCCTCTTCCTGGACTAGCACTATATAAACGTTCGCTTATATATAAAAATGATACTCTCAGATGGTTTAAGTTAGTTGCATTTAGAGTCAAAATCTTTAAAATAAACTAGCTACTTATTTTTGGAATGGGAAAAAACTTTTGTGCCACGCTGTATAATAGAAAACACAAATGGTATCAAAATACATTTCAAGGCAAAAATTCGAACAAGTAACACCACCATGACAAAGAAAGACTTATCGAAGCAGTATATTACCACACAAAAATATACATGTAATTCACCTGATGAAAGAGCCGAAATTTCTAGTGCCATATATAGAAAAGCTTTCAGTATGGAACAAAAGTGAGGACATATCGAACTTATATTGAAACACTCAACTATAACACAAACGGGTACCAAGAATAAAGACCACAAATATTGGATAATTGATAACCAATCAGGATCACATCTGCTCTAGCCAATAATCACTAATCATGTTAATTCATTTGTATCATTGCTAAAATGCAAAAAAACAAGTTCAATCAAACAAAGCAATAACTGAAGTACTCTAACTACAGTTATACACAAAATAACGAACTCCGATAAAACACTGTGGAACTGAAAGGAAGGGTTGGCCATAATTATTCTCAAAACGGGGTGATCTGGAAGAATGTCTCTCCCTAAAATTGGCCTTAATCGGCTCTCTGGAATTCAAAGAAGCACTCGACACTTTACCCAGGACCAGGAACGCAGTATTGAAAACTCCCGTAATTTAGTGAAACATACGAGTACATGAGTGCATACTCCAACGACATCCAGTTGGTACTAATAGAATTTCTGGATTTTGTAGATGATATGCCTGATGGAAGTCGCGCCCCAATTATTGAAAAGGCTAAATGCACCAATATACATACGTCACCCAAGAAGGAAATCATAAATGTTGATGAATTTGTATACATTGGTTAACTTAAGCTACACGAGGAAAGGAAATTCGGACAAGCAGCTGTAACTCTGACACGAACAATGGTATGAAGCAGAAGCGAAACAATGAGAGAATTCATGAATGCAATAACTCTAAATGCAGTTAGAATGTATTATCTACTAGGAGTCCAAAATCAACAACCCAGAGATTAAAGCCCCATGCCACACGAAAAATTTCCTTTGCAAAATGTTTAACTTTAAAAAGAATTCAAACTTAAATTACCTGTGGCAATGTGCACTTTAGTATCATGTGCTAAATTGTATCGAGATTACAAACTGGTGTTCGACTGTTGAATCTAGATATCTGCGGTCATTAAGTAAAGTTTTTGTGGCTCACTTACGGTACACTTAGACCAACCTGTACTGGTATGAATGTTGGTGCTATTCAATTGGTTCAGTACAACAGGAGTTCCCAAAAAACTTCCATTATGCGGCGTCTGTTGAGTTTTGAACTCAACCATTGCAAAGAACAGCCAGCTGGGGCTTTATTGATCAAGTCACCATTTAACTTAATAGCATTCTCGCGCATTACATTTTGTTGTCCCACAGCCATCCTGACGAGTCAACTATTCGTCTTATGATGGTCCAATTCAAGTTAACCGGTTTGATAAATAAACAGCCATGATCGTCAGTTCGTATTTCTTCTAAAATAAAATTGAAATTTCTGAAATAACCGCCAAACATGAGACTGGAAATCTTATATACCACTTTTGCTTACAATTAAAAATTGAGCGTCTTCATTGAAAAAAAATATCAGAACAAACATGGAGGAAGAGGTATGTATTATCTGCATTATAACCACAAAAGTAATGTGATACTTTTGACATATTGATATGTATTGATTAAAGCTTCATTAACTAAGAAAAGCTTAATGTCAGACCATTGATCTAATTGAAGCCAAACTTAAAAATTACTTATCGAATTCTTAATAAATATTTTCATGAAATTATAAACTTTCCATGAAAGCGCTAGTATTCAACTAAGGTCCATGAAACTGGAGACAAATACAAGTCGCAAACGCTTTGGTTCAACCAAAATAGCGATTGTGGCACTTTAAAAATGCGGATTGGTTAGGAATGAACAAGTTCTTTCAAGAGTTCGAATGGCGTCCTTGCTTTGCCTTCGGTAATATTGATTGTGCAGCCATTCTGATTTCTACTGTCATTCTCACAGGAATGGAACAGTTCACACCTTCCAGTTTCTCTAAGCCAAAAAAGTTAAACAATCCTTGGAACAAACACCACTGCAGGAAAGCAACCGCCCTTAAAGAAGCTTGTCACCGCAAGTCCTTCCAAAACCCGACAGTTGAATATCTATCCGAATTCAAGGTGGCTAGAAAGTTGCGCGGAGTTGCGCAGATTTTAGGTACCACCAACAGCAATCGAACGTTTTGGTCATTTGCTCGTAAAGTCGAGGAAAACTTTTTGGGAAGTAGGAAATCTTCTATACCGCCTCTCAAAGATGGAGATAGTATTTTTCCCACTGCTCATGAAAAGGCTAATCTCTTTCCTCGAAAATTTACTGCTAACTCCAACTTTGCTCAATCTAATTCAACACCATCTGTTATCCCGCAAGTCAGCTCGTCGATGTGCCGCATTAGATTCCGAACTACAGTTGTCGCCAAAGTTCTTGCAAACATTAACCCCAACAAGTCAGCCGGTTCGGATGGTATTTTCCCAATTGTACTCAAATATTGTTTTAAATCCTTGTCAAAGCCACTTTCATGTTTGTTCCATCGATCTATGTCTTCTGGCATTTTTCCTTCCATTTGGAAAATTGCTAACGTACATCCCGTGGCGAAAAAGGGCAGCAAGTCGCACACTTCGAATTATCGTCCAATTGTTATTGTCTCGGTGCTTTCCAAAGTACTTAAAACGATAATCAATTTTCAACTGATGAATTATTGGGACGATCACCACCTAATTTCAGATCGTCAGTATGGTTTGCGCCAAGCATTTAATCGCGTGTGGCACAAGGGTTTACTGTACAAACTGAAGGCAGTTGGCCTTCACGGTTCTTTAATTCTATGGGTTGACATTTTTCTTTTCTGTCGTAAAATCCAAGTGGTGGTAGATGGCATGACTTCCACTCCACATTCTTTAAACACTAGTGTCTCTCAAGTATCCGTCCTTTCTAAAACCCTTTTTCTAATTTTCATCGATGATCTTCTATCATCAACGCTCAATCCAATATATTCTTTTGCTGATGACAGCTCTCTCTCCTCCTCTTACTGCTTACCTTCTTTATCGCGAACCGATGTTCTCGCAGAAAGAATTGCTAAGAAAGATCGCCTTAAGCGTGATCTCATTACAATTCTGGTATGGCATGAAGTCAACAGGGTTGAGTTCAATCCCAACAAATTTCAATCCTGCGTTTATCTCGCCAAAATGATGGCTATTCGCCATCTTTTCTGATAGGCGAATCCAGTTTGTCTACATCTGATTCATTTTCAAATCTCGGCTTTACTTTAACAAAGAAAATGTCCTGGAATGAACAAATAAACAAGGCAGCGATTATGCAGCTAGATGTCTTGGATTTTTACAACGTTGTAAGTTCTATTTTACACCATCTGAAACACTTTCAATTTACAAGACCTATATAAGACTAGAGTATAATTCTCACATTTGGGCTGGAACACCAAAAACACATCTGGCTGCACACGATCGAGTCCAAGACCGAGCATCTCGAATGATCGCTGATGTAAATTTATCTTCAAATCTCGATTCTCTTTCCCACAGGCGGAATGTGAGAACTTTATGTGTGTTCTACAAATACTTTGATGGCCATTGCTCCTCGGAACTTTACGAACTTATGCCTGGTTTATCAAGACCCACGCCCAACTTAAGAAGATCTTTACACAGATATTATCTGAAAATTAAATTCACCAGGACCAATAGGTTCCAGAACTCGTTTTTTGTTAAAAGTGCGCGAACGTAGAATGAGCTGAATTGTGGAGCGTTTCCCTTGGCGTATAATTTACAGAGATTTAAACTTAATATCAAAAGTATGAAACTTAAAGACTAAAACCCTTTTTTCTTGAGTCCTTTCCAACCTCCATCCTTCCTAATTCCTTCCCATCCGTATTATTAGTAGTGCTGTGTGTTTATAAGCCCATCACTAAAATTACGAATAACGCAAAAATGTTGAAATGGATTTAAACAACATAAACCGTAAATGGCACTGAGATAAACGCCTCATCAGGGTCAATGACTTAAAACAACCGCGAAAGCTTTGTGACATCACGAGAAATAAATTTTACTAGGTGAATATTTGTTCAAATTATGGTTTAGTGAATACTTGGCCTTATCATAAATTATTTACAAAATTTAGCAAAATAAATTTGATACAAATTTTTTGTCCAATAAAACCCCCAAACTAATCCTATAAATTGATTTTGCTTGTCAAGAGATTACAACAAAATTTGTTTCGATCAACGATAAAAACTGAAAGGAGGCAAAGAATAATTGAATAATAATTTTTGGTCCATCAATAAATAAATAACTTTGCCACCTGGTTATCCTATCTTATATACACATACACACGATAAACCCACACATACACACAGTTGAGCTTTGATCGGTCAAAGTATCCATCGTAGTCAACCTGGCACTGATTTATTGTCTATACCTAAACAAATGACGTACCTGAACCAAATAAATAATCCTAATATTTACATTGTAAATATATATAAGAGCTTTCACAGCTATGTATGTATGTATGTATATACCATATCGATGTACGTACATGCTTCTAAACTACCGATGGTAAAAGAGACAACACTTTATTGATAGCGGTAATCAATCAATAATCTTGAGCTACAAGCAGACATACCTGCACGACGAATTTTTTTTTGTGATAAAAGTATTACACCGTACATAATACAAATGGAGCTTTCTTTTCAAATTTTAGTTTATTGCTTAAACTTTTGCTTCTTTACCTTCCTATATAGTGTGATTGTGTATGTGTGCTGCTTCGACACACAATCGAAATATATACGATTGACTTTTCATTTTATTGTAATAGAAAATCAATCACAATCAATAAAGTATAAAATATTAGAAAGAAAAATAGAAGGAAATCATTTTCGGAATTAGGATTTTTTTTAGTGTGGTATGTGTATGTATAGATATATGTACGAGTATGTGTGACAATCGTGTATAACACTAACAATGGTAATGGGAATCGAAATACAATCTTAAATCACCTTTTTCTTTTTGTTATTTGGTGATAAGAAATTGCTGGTGATTTTAGATAATGATTGTAATTTTTAAGGCTGGGAGAAATTTTTCATTTTAAATTGATATGTGTGTGTATATATATGTGTATATGCGTGTATTAAGATAGCAGGTAAATTAGCCATTTTGTTCAAATTGCTTACGATAAATTTGTCTCGTGATGATTTTTGTTTTGTTGTAAATTCATTCAAAATCTATTCTGACTTTAAGCAAGATATATTTGTCTATCTCATCTTTGGCTTTAAGAAGAAGCTATACTTTGAGAAATAATTTAAGCGACTTCGCACACGTCGACAAGTTCATATATGGAGCATTCAAATTTTTTGCATGCTATTATTTTGAAATCCTAGACGTAGTCTCGCGATATAAATATCTTATAACCCAATATCAACCACATTTTTAGAAAGCAGTTAAAAATGGAAATTTGATACTCTTTAATTTACAAAGACAACCGAGTGCCAAATAATATTTGGATATTAAACTGCCTTGGTGCTTAGAAAGCTATGAGCAGGAAAATGTTAATATATATTTATGTTGATTCCAACGATTTAACGTTAATTGGCCTTATCGAAAATGAGTTCTCCTGGACTTATTTATTAGATCTAATCTAATCTATGGCTTAGAGGCCGTAAACGGCCTTTACCGCGTCTCAACTGAGACCTTATGAACCATTTTTTAACGATTGGTGCACATTGTAGGTGGTCAGCCCAACGAATGTTTTTACACACAAACGCGTTTTTATGTCATCCGGTTGCATGTTAATTTTTGGTCAACGGCGGGAATCGAACTCGAGACCGTGGCGTGATGAGAAACTCTCTTAACCATTAAGCTACATCCGGCGACATTTATTAGATACACTATTCTGAAATTATTGACTTCCAAATATGAGTTTACTCTCCAAATCTCTTTTTCAATTTAAACTAGTGCAGTACACTAACGATATTTATCCTTAAGTAACACCAACTTTGATTTGGATATATTATTTTGCATCACCTTCAAAATTATATATATATATATATATATATATATATATATATATATATATATATATATATATATATATATATATATATATATATATATATATATATATATATATATTATGTAGTGCTAACGTTTTGAGAAGTGGTGTGTTTACTCAGTTGTTTGGACCAACAAATCAGTGTCAAATTTGGAAATCTGTTCTAAAACGTGTATGGCGTTACGTTTAAAACAATTTGCTGCAGAAGGCGTCATAAGTTGTCAGATTCCAGCAAAAACAGTTATCTCGAGAACACATGTCAAATAATTTGTTTAACAAGGTTGTTACGTTAATTCTCGTTAACCTTGCATAATATCACTGCGTGTATTTTGTGTACATATTGTGTTCTGTAAAAAGAAGTAAATTGCGTTAAGAATGGTCCATTCAGTGTATATGACAAATTGATCATCTGTTAGTAGTGTTTCGAATAAAACAAATTAAAAATTAAGTCGATGACTGAGTTATTGCGAATTGGTACCAAATATTTGTGAACTACGGAGGTAATTTGCGTAACTTTCGTGTATCGTGCCTCCGAAAAACAGACGTAGCAACAGACAAAACAGCCCTTGTAACGATACAAGTGGGCAGTGGATAATGAGACTATCAGTAGTGACCTTGGAAGTACAAGAACTGGGTCTATTTACGACGATATACATCAAGATATGCAAAAAGAACTATTTCAAAATAAAGAGTTAGAGCTGAAAGACAAGGAGTTCCGAAATGTTGATGAATCTATGTCTAAATTTAGTGGGGACGATGACTATCTTATTAGTAAATGGATTAAAGATATCAAAGAAGCTGCAGTTTGTACGGGCTAGACAAATCAACAAAAGGTTGAATATGCGAAACGGTTGTTAACTGGGACAGCAAATAACTGTTTGAGAGTAGCCGAGAACATAGAACCATGGGGAAAACTTATTGGATTATTAAGGATAGAGTTCCATGAAGAAAGCAACAGCGCATTAATTCACAAAAAGATGATCGAAGAGAGTAAGCAGAAAACGGAATCATATACAAACTATTTACTAGCAATGCGAGAGATTGGCAGAAATGGAAACTTGAAAGGGGTCGCAAAATACAATATTGCATAGATGGCATAATTGAGTTTGAACCAAATAAGGCGGTGCTGTATGGAGCACAAATACGCTCGAGGAATTTAAGGTGCTATCAAGAAATTAAGGAGAAGTTAAGGAGAAATCACAAAACTGAATCGGTGGCATCCAAACCGAAAGACGACTCAAAATTAGAACATAAATTTAAAAGAGGTCCAAATTGTTTGAATTGTGGTGCTGTCAGTCATATTGAAAGAGACTGCAGAAACAAATCGAGAGGACCAAAATGTTATAAACGCCAGGAACATGGTCACTTGTCTACGAATTGTGACAAAAGTTTGGAGTCTGGCAGTTCTGGAACAGCGTGTACAGTTCTGGAACAGCGAAGTGAGCGGTTATCTAAAACAATTAAAAATGTTTTATTAAATAGAGTGGAATTTTACGCATTGAGCAGCCAATCGTATTTTGTGGGTAGGGTGCGAGCGGTTTGAAAACATGAGGATATTTTGATACAGTTTTAATGATTGATGGAGACGAATATGAAACAAAAATATCCATGTTGTAAAAGATAATAATGTAACCTGTCGATTTTATTTTAGGAAGAGAGCTCATTAATCGTTACAATGGGTACACTGGAGACCATAATAATGAAGAAGGTTTTACCCGAAAAATGTGTATTGGCGATAGGATGTGGAGATATTCCAATTGAATTGGCACAAGTGAACGATCCAGAAACCGCTGACGCTATTAAAAACGCAGTTGTCAATTACAATCCAGAGAAACAAAAAATTGATGGACTAAATTTAAACATGCTGATGCTAAATTATTTACAACATTATGGATCTTCGAAACAGATTTTTCCATGTTCCGGTTGCAGAACAGTCCGTTAAGTACACTGCCTTTGTCACACCATTCGGGCAGTACGAATTTCTGAAAACTCCGTTTGGTCGATGCAACAGTCGGTCTATTTTTACACGTTTAATTAATAATCTACTTGAAGATTTGTTTCGAAAAAAAAATGTTTGTGTTTACATCGATGACTTAATTATTCCAGCTTCAGATTACACCGATGGCGTGAAGAGATTGAAACAAGTTTTTCATGTAGCAGAAAAGAATGGCCTACAAATCAAGTGGAGCAAGTACAAGATTGGAGATTGCGTTCTTATTAAACGTACTCAATTTAACCGTGGCGTGAAGTTAGACCAAAAATATCTGGGACCGCACGAAGTAACAAAAGTAAAAGGGTGTGATAGGTACGACGTTAAGAAGGTATCGCAAACAGAGAGGCCGTTGTTTACATCATCATGTGGCGCTAACATAAAGCCATATTATATCGGAATGTCAAGCGAAGATGAAAGCGATACGGAGTTGGAAATTGAGGAAGAACTGGATCCATCCGGGTCGAATGGAATTCCAGGGTGACCGTGTGGGATGAGAGATTATAAAACCCAAATACATCCCTGCGATAAATGTACTTGTCGATGAATTTTAAACGGTAACTGATTGTATGTAGAGATTCGGAGCTGAAGATAATAAAAAATATATTCGTTTATTCTTGTTGAACATTTGAAGATTCATCATCACGAATTTTATTGGAAAGAATCCTATATATATATATATATATATATATATATATATATATATATATATATATATATATATATATATATATATATATATATATATATATATATATATATATATATATATATATATATATATATATATATATCACTCGAATGCTATATTAACACTTGTGACTTGTTTTCAAACGTGACGACCAGGTTATTAAGGATTAATTCCAAAAAGTGTTTTAAAATATATTTTTAGCTTTCCTTATGAATTTCTGATAGAGCAACTAGACCAGAATGCAGTCATAACGTCCTCTCCTTCTATAATGCGTCAATGACTTTGGATAAGTCAGGTGTATAGTGGTGTTCAAACTAAGTTACATTTTACATCAAGAACTTTCTTCAAGTGTACTTAAATTTCGTTGAATAAATTGTTTTTATTGACGGTGTGATGCGTTTTTGCATCACATCCCACTTTCACGTTGATTTTGCTCTAGCCTCTAAAATATGTCCCAGCAGGCTTTTCGGTACGATCTACTTGTAACGAATCATTAACACTAGCACCAGCTCGTTTTGTTGTTACAAACATTTACACTTGTCGTGGTTATGCCATTATCGCCTTACTATAAAGAGAAGTATTTATCGTAGTTTGCATTACAATAGATAGTAAATAAGGGGCAGATTAAACCAAGGGGTTAGTCTCTAATGTAGTGATATTGGCACCACAAATTTTCCCTTACTATTATACTTTAGCTGCTCACTAGACTTCTTACTCATTTCTTAATTTACTTTTTCATTCTTAAAGATAGTCAAGATCAAGGAACAGCCTAGAATTAGATTGAAGTCAAAAAAGCTTGCACTAAAAATTATTTGAAAGGACTGAGTTTTGAAACTGATAAAAATTATTCTCTTATTATCATCTAAGAAAGCTACTTAAAGATACAAGAGGCCAATAATTTAAGTGCCATCTATAAGGAACTTAAATGGATAATGGATGGGACATAATGAAGAAAAACCAGAACTGTTTGCAACATCTGGCATCAGTATTTCAACCACAAGCCAAACAATCTATGATTTATCCTAAAACAGTCTACAGATTTTAATCATATACCAGAAGTCATCTCACTAAAAATTGTACAAGAAATAAATATTTGAATCCCAAAAAGTCATCAATCATATAGGATTGATGAAATTTTGCCCAGGTTGTATAAGAAGTTATCAAAGAGAGCAGTCACTATATTAGATCAAGTTTATTGTGTGACTGTATAGATAGAACAAGCACTTGAAGAAACAAATATTGTCCTGCTGTGTTAATAGATGTATCACAGACTTTCGATAGAGTGTGGCATGAGAGTCTTAATAGTGGCACAGAACTATTGCCAGTTGCTCAAATCGTATCTCTCCAAACAAAAATTAACAATATCTCATGAAGAAACATACTCCAACTTTTACAAAGCTAAAGCACAGTTGCCCCAGGTAAATTTACTTGACCTTACACTTTCGATATACCAACATCTGAAACAACCTTTATCTGAACTTTTGCTGATGAAACAGCAGTAATGGCATCAAGTAAATCACTGAATCAAGCAGTAGAATACTTACAACAAGCATTCGGTAAAATCAGCCAATGGACCAGGGATAGTAAAATAAAGCTAAACGAGTTAAAATCAGTACATGAAACATACAAAAATAGCAACCTGTTCAAGTTAAATTTGTTAAATATCCCGGATTTCATCTTGATTCTAAATTGAACTGGAAATTCCACAATAGACAAAATTAAAGTAAAATAACGCGAGATGTACTGGCTAATAGGAAGACATTCTAAGCTTCGCCTGTCTGTAAACGTCTAAGGAATCACACAACGACCTTCATGTTAAATGGATTGATGAAGTTGTTCAGATATCAATCATAAAAGAAGTTTAGTGCAACATACCAACAGTAAAGCCATACAACTTCTTGACAAAGCACAAGAAGTGAGACGCTTTATGAGAAAAAACCGTTGAAGTTTACACGTGATCCATACCCATTTTTATAGACAGGTGCATTTTCAGGCTGCATTGCAAGCTTTTGAATCGATTCTGACTGTTCACCATCTCAAATATGACAATATTCATGCCGATTATACAACTCGCCGGATTTACTGCGGCGGGAGTTCAATCGATCCGCATTCGATTCGCAATTATTTTTTTTTGCATTATAGAAACCGCCGGAAACCTGTACTACCGATCCGCTATGAAACTGCGATTTCACTAGCTGTCAATATTTTTATATATGAATTTTATATTGCACAGTAGAAAAGCGGTGAGAAATGTGCATGGAAATATATTTATTAACACCCAGTAAGAGCGGAATGAAAGAGATACTTGATCCACTAGGGAACAGTGTTCAGCTTTCGTTGGTCTCAAAATCAACGAGTCCAAAACCAAATATCTGATCTCTGGTTTTTGAGACCAAGATGCAAATGATAACACACAGAAAGTACATTGTGTCTTAATCAACGTATCAGGTGGTCAAGCGACTAATTTCTACAATCACCGTCTCATCATTTACCGATAATAGAAACACTGATCTCAACATTCTAAAGACAGAAGGTAGATACATCCTTCAAAGAAGCATACTTTACAGGATAAATTTGGGAGGCTAGTCGAACCTAATTGGTCTTTAAATATTTTTCTTAGCACAAAATCTGTTTGAATAAGCTGTTTTGAGGAGATTAGCTGGATCAGCTACAGCCATTCAAGAAAAGAAAATAATTTGATGATATTGCCTACAGTGTAAATCTTCCTTATAAAGTGGAAAATCCTATTTTACGTGTCTAGAAATATTCAAGTTAACTCTAAATAAGTTAATTTATAAATAAGTTAAGGCTCGAAAAACTGCTTTTGAAACAGCTGAAAAGCAATTTACCAAAGGTAGTAAAATCATCTTCTATTTAACTCGGGAATTTAAATTGGCAGCTACTTTACGATTAAGGAAGTCGGGTAGCAGAATGGTTTTGGTCAAACTTGTTTTGTTAAAATGGTACAAACCACAGTTTCAGTAATTATTTAGAAATATTAATAAATACACCCAAAACCCAATTTAATAAGAGCCGGTCGAAACATCATCGAGCGCACAATAGACGTTTGGCAAAACGAGTGAAGATATCTTCTTGGTGTAGCTCATATCATTTACATAACATGTCAGAAAAAATATATCGATAGACATATCGAATAATAAAAAAATAAACTTAATTTATTAAATAAATTTAACAAATTTAATTTTATTTAATTTATATTTGGGCTTTCAGCAAAAAATCACAAATAAAACTTTCATCGTAGGAAATCCGCATTCAATTTAATGCGGATTTCAAATGACATAATTTACATGGATAGCGTTTCACTTGCGAATTCAATAATACCTATTTTACACACTACATTATCGTCATTCGTTCACTTTACATCCGACGTTTTCAATAATACGAAAAACTTCAAAATCGAATTAAACTCCCGCCGCAGCAATCCGGCGAGTTGTATAATCGGCATGATTGTTTGTTGACGTACCCATTCACTCAACACAATTTTTGGGGTCAGTGGCATATTTTTTTGATCAAGCTATTTTTTGTATGCCTTCAAACCATGATATTCCTTCAAAAAACCTTTCAATGTGCCGTATGAGTGACCCAGATCATGAGAAATGCGATCATGACGACAAATTGATCGAGTACGATCTTCACGTACATTTTCAGCAGCAATATTTACAATTAATCGAGTTATATGAAAAAGTGGTTCGATTTGTTTTGTGAATAGTGTGTTTAGTTGGACGATTATGAACCTCTTAAAATGGTCAAAAGGACACTATATTACACAGAACACTCCAACAGGGGGTCTTAGATGAGTTCATTCACACCATTGATCATAATTAGAAATTCCCTTTTGTTTTCCGCCCCTATCGAGATTCGTCCCACTCCTGCGGCAGTTGGACTCCTGCGGCTCTAACCAGAATTTTGAAATAAATTTCCACAGTTTGTAAACGTTTTTCTCGCGTAAGTCCATTAATGGTGAAATGTCAATAGAATACTAAACACAAATGTCATATGAATCAAATGAGAATACTAATTAGAAAAAGTACCTTCTATTGGATTAACTGTAGTAACCTTACACCATCATATAATACAAAGATGCGCGATGACGTCCACTTCTTATAGGGTTCGTAGGTTACTAAAGAACATTTGGTTACTGTTGTCAAGTTTATTTCATAATCAGATGTTTTGAAGTAAATCTTCAGCTTAGTAGTACCGATCTGCAGATTGATATAAAAATGAGCTAAGTGAAATTTTACATCCCGATCCAAAAAACATTTCTCGTTTTTATAGCCACTCAATTTAACTAAATCATGTACCTCTTTTTTTATATCTACAAATACAATATAAAACAACAACCAATCAGACCAAAAAAAAAAAAAAGAATACACACACAATCCTTTTTGATTAGGGATCATCTTTCACGAAACAAAATCCTTCAAACTTTTATCCAATTTCCTATTCGAAAACTTTTCCATCTCTAAATGATATCAGTTCGTTTGTTTGTTGTTGCTTTAATATATATTTAAAATGAATGACAGTTTTGTCGGGTATGTCGTGTAAAAGTTTGGTCGGGCTTTTTATACCTCTTCCTAAAGTTTTTACTTTTCTGTTCCGTACCTTTTTATATAGCCAATAAATTTATTATTCGCGAGACGAAAAAAAGTAAATGCTAAGCTTTTTCGTGTGATGCAAAGGTCCTTGTACCTTAATCGAGATAAAATCTTACACAAAAAAAGTCGATAAATAAAATTATTTACAACAATATGCATTTGAATATAAAATGGATACATTTGGGCTATCAGATGCTGATGCTGTGTATATATTAGATACACATATGATGTGCGGCTGCAACATATCTCTCCATTTTATTAATGCAATAAAATAATATTTCTATATATTTATTTTTTTTTATATTTTTATTTAAAAATATTTTTATGAGTCTCATAAAATTTTAAACATAACACGCAACAACATATTCATATTAACCATCATCATTTCCTATGATATGTCTGTATGATGGGGGGAAGCAGTGTTTGTGCTATGTAAAATGATATTTAAATAGTTTTATATGTTTTGTTACGAAACATAACATTATTATTTCGCATGGAATGAAGTAATAAAATATAAAGTTCTTTTTTGAGCTTTTATATATAAACATACTCGTTCGTATGTTATTTTTCTATTATTCATATTTATTTAGAACTTATACACATTTAATATTAGGTTGGACAATATGTTTTGATTTTATAGAGCTTTTGAATAGACAACGGCCTATACACACTCGAGAGTGCATACGTTATAATCTCAAACTGAACATATATTTTTACTCCCTGTAAGTTGATTGTATGTTCAAGCGTTAGGGTAAGACCGCACAAGGGTATTTGTCTGCATTAAAGACGAGAAACAGTAAAAGCTTTCATCCTTTCGTCGAAATATTAATTAATTTTAAGATTCTTTATGACGGTTTAGTCTTAACGTTATTGTTGTGTTTTACATTGAGACTGTACCACAGTTCCTTTGTCAAACAGAATGGTAAATTTTATATAAATATTTAATATCGAGTTGTATCCGTCATTTAAAGAGCTTTTAAAGTTTTAAATATAATAACTGTTTCTACTATGGAACAGGGTGGTTGGACGGTTAGGAAAATGTTATTATGCCTGTCTAACTACTACTTCAGCTAAGTACGTATTATTATTTAAGATGACTGGATAATATAGCCATCAAGGTTCCACACCTAAGGGAATCAGTATTACTTCTCTTCTAGTTGATCTCGATGAAAAAGAATTTTATCTTAAAGGTAGGAATGGCTGAATACACCAGCTTAAACATATATGTGAAGAGGCCACGAAGGAATAAGGTTTAAACACAGGTGAGAACACGTTTTGGGCAACCTGTCTGCAACCATGATGTTTGTTGCAGCCGAAAGGATTCCAGAATTTCTTAAAATCCAATACTAGTTGAGGGCTGCTTGATACTTTACAAGTAATTACGGACTGATTTACAATCATTACCAATTAACTTCGATTCTGCCGAATCGAAGTTAAAGTTACATTACCAATACCAATAACTCCATGGCGGTCAAAATCCAAAATATACTCTTCTTCTATTTATACTGTGGTAGCTCTGTATAAGTAGCAGAAGCTCCAAGAACTGCATTAATTAAACATTGATAACAGACAAAGACGCAGAATAACGATTTTGATGGGAGGAAATTCTGGTAGTCATCATATAAATTAAACCCGCTTCTCTTGCAACAAATGTACAAAACAAATGTTATTGCCAATTTTGAGTCCAAATATCTGCGACTTTTTTATAAACCTAATTAAGTCAGATCTTCAATAAAAGAATATTAAAAGGATGGCATTCTAATATGACTGGTACATCTGTATAGTAAGGCTCAAGGTTTGAGTATCATCAAACTGATATCGCTGCTTATGTGAATGGAGCTGGAATGAGCGACCCAGATACCGCAGATGTAAGCAGCACACGTTATACCGGTATAAAAATGTACAGCATGCAAACATCGATATGTCTTTGTTGTACAATTCAGAGCTCGTTCATATCGACTTGTGCATTCAGGACTAAATCAACGTTCATCCTAATTATACACTTCGACCACTCGTTTTACAAGTATACTTTCCTTCGTTTTGCTTGAACGAATTTGTAAACTTTTAAATTCTAATCGGTGTTGGATATACCTCCTTATATTTAACTGTATTGAGTATCGCCAAATATTTCTCTGTAATGACTGTTGCTCAGTTACCATATTAACCGCATCCCGATAATCTCGTTTTTGATCAACAGCTCGATTTGTAGGCGTGATCGCACTATTATCCTCATTGCCTAGTGTCGTAAATGCTAAACGTTTTGTTGAAGGCCTTATTGCCTACTGAAATGGTTCAAAACCGAATTACTTGTAACCACTACCACCCACAACCATCCGATCTCTATTGAGTCCCACCGCATCTCGAATCTCCGATCACATTCGCAGTGTTATCGATGAAGTGTAATTTTTGTGACGTTATATTATCAATATCTTCCTCAATTATTGTAAAACTTGTGTGTTCGGTTTCGTCTGCCTCCTCTGTATCCGCTTCGATTGTGTTATTTTGCGTGACAAGATTCGCATTTTCGCGGATCGATTCATCGATCAATTGAAAACTTGTCTTTGTAATTTCCTCGTCCATTTCGTCTGGCAGTAGCGTAACAGTTGGATGATCGCCTTTATGTGAATCAGATTTAATAAGTGCAAAACTATAGGCAGCTCACCCATGTCGTTCGGAATTGGTCTGTAATGTCGCAAGGCACAACCGCGAATGATGGTTCAACTGTTTGATCACCATTATCGGGAGTTGCGTCATGTGTAACGGAAATTTCGAGTTGAGTTAATGATGATTCTGCTACGGGTACTATTTCGCCTGTGAGTTCTACAACAAGATTTATAATAGTCGAAAATAGCAAACCAAACTTCGTGAAAATATTTTTTCTCCAAAAACAACTCATGATAACCATGACGTTATTACCGATGAATGGTCAGCAGCTCAAACGTACCAAAAAACTTGCTGTACATACCTCGTTAGATTGCCATTTGTCGAAATCAATTAAAGTTTGTACTGATGAAAATCCTAGTAAAAGCTCCGATTATGCTTTAACCGCTCTATATGTTAAGTTTTGATAAATCCAAAATATTTTATTTCCTGCGGTTTTTATGATATAAATGTTTGTGCACACCATAATGATCATCAATAATCCGAATTCACAATCGAATAAGTTGGTTTTAAAAAAAACATGAACTAGAAAGCTTTTACACGTAGATTCAAAGAAAACTCAAAACAGTTTACAGTTTAAGCTAATTGTGCTTCACGATTAACCTTGGCCCTGAATAAGCGGTAAAAAATAAAATGGCGCAGATAAATTTAAGGCGGATGTGCTTTGGCACCGCTACCAACAGATCGTCTATTCTGTTTGTTAGTGAACCTAATGTCGCACTAGTTTAGGTGATATATGCTTGAGTGTTTAACTCTAGGTCAATTAGTGTTCGCTAGCTATCATTCCATCCTTAAACTCGCAGTCATACCAAAGAGACACTTAAATTATGTTATAACAGAAGATGGGAACTGCAAAATAAATTGAAAAGCCTAAAGCACAGTATAGAAATAACAATTTAAATTGAGAGCTTTTAGCGACTTATCTTATCTACACGTTTTATCATATCGGTTTTATTAAGATTACCTATAATCGAACGAGTGAGGCGCGACATCCATACGCGAACATATCACCCAACCGAATAAACAAACATGATATTATTTTACCATTAAAATGACATTTAAATTTAATTTTTCCGGTACCCTAACGCACACCTCATGTATATTGTTGTTGTTTTTTTGTATATATTATGTTTAGAAACAAATATACAAAACATCAACAACCGTTACAAATTTAGGCAACCAACATTATTATGATAATATTTATCCTAATGACATGGCATTAACATAATATTTTCATGATTAAATTGTAACATTTCCACAGCGAGAGGTGTTCGAAATGGTTGGCAAAAATTGGATGCGTTAAATTGGAAATTAATTTCCCGTTTTGAATATCACACGGGTGTATGTATATGTACATTGAATTTTAATGTAATGACTTGAAAATTAGTACACAAGATACATAAATTTATATTGTTCGCCCTTATCAGTAATCAGCATCAATATCATTCGATATAAGACATACTATATAAACTTATACGCGCCTCTGATATGTAAATAATTGATTTCTTTTATTATCAATAAAAAGCTTAAATGATCCTTATCAATTCACATATGTAATATGCTTATATATAGAGAGGCGCGTTATATTAACCCATCAACTTTAATAACCCAACCATATTCAAAACATCAAAATCAGAAACATTCAGTCTTATCATTATCTTCTATCTCTGCAACTTGTGTGTAGGTTTGTGTGTGTTTTCCAGCCTCCATTATATACTATGTATGCGCGTATATAAATATCCTTTTGTGAAAATATTTATCAGGAATACAAAACCAAAATGGTAAAACCGAACAAGGGAACAAAATCATCGAAATCCTCCAAATTGATTGAAATAAATGAAAATAACAATTATATTTAGAATTACATAGTATGAGTTCCTTTGCAGAGCTTTTATGTTCGAAACTCAAACAGGATTTTTTTTGATGTACTAAATAAAATTCTGCAAACTCATGTATGTATAAAGGAAGCACAAATTGACTGTATATACATATATATTACAAGTAATCAGTTGAGCTTAATGTGAAATATGCGGGTTGATAAAACGTAAACCATTCTTAAGATTCGATATTGGTCCTCAAACAGTCGAATGCTGAACCGAGCTGATTGTGTGCGGCTACACACGGACGTGTTAATAAATTGCTGTTGGGAATTTTTTATTTTTTATTTCTTCAAATTTTACTGGAAAATTCTGTTCTATACTTCATGTTCTCTTTTGTACTGTGCGGTCAAAGCACAATGACTGTACATTTATAAAATATTGCAAAAAAGCTCCCATTCAACAACGAAAATTTGAAAAACGCTTTTGTTGTTAAATAAAAAAAAAGATGTATGTGTATACGAACGTTGATTGAGTTTCGATAAGGCTAATGGATTTTCGTTTACAGTGTGTGAAAAATGTGGTACTGTATCGTGGTGCTTAAATGATAATAGTATACAAACATTGGGAAATTGTTGTGTATATCGATGAAAACACCTAGATTTTTATTCGACTTCGATTTCATGTTATTTTAACTTTTCTATTTACTTTAGTTTTGAAATAAATAAAGTGAACAAACAAAAACGCACGGTAAAAGCTCAACGTAAACATTAACAGTTGATTTTTATATTTTCCGAAACTTTTTTTTATTATTCGTTATCTAGATTGTATTCTTGGTAGAATATACAAGATTGTTTATCATTTGCTCTGTTCTCCCAGCACACACTAACAAGGACAAAATGACAGAAATTGATTTTTTTTGTGCTGGCATGTGGATGTGTTTGTGTGCTGTAGTTTTGTTGAAAATGAGTTTTCGTTCTTAAATATTTTATGTGAAATTAAAAGAAGAAACGACAAGATACACAACAAAAATAAATGTGTCTCGTGCTAAATGTTAGTAGAGGCAGAAGAAATGATAATCTGTGTTTCCTACGTACTGGTGAACTTAAATTAGTTAAGTTAAAGTACTCCAGATGTTGCTTAAATTGTGTGTGAGTGTTTGTATGTATGAGACAAAACTAAAATGTGAGAAGTGCTATGGTGAAAATGGGGCTAATCAAAAGTGAAAATTTATATATATATATATATATATATATATATATATATATATATATATATATATATATATATAATATTATATATTAGAGGTTCACAAATTGGAGTTCGAAACAATGCTTTATTTGACAACCCATTTAACAGTTGATAGTTGGTTTTGGTTTAGTTTGGTTTGACATATCCATGATTAGACAAACATCAGAGCAACGCTTGCAAATTATGGAATTTTTTTATCCAAATTATGGTTCTGTTGGTCAAAATTGTCGTGCACTTCGTCCATTTTATGGCGTACATAATCGTCCTTCAGAGCAGACAGTTTTACGCACAATGGATCGTTTCGGACCACGTTCACTCTTAATGATGTAGTGTACATCCCGTGAGTCATCCCGTGCACACTCTGAACACCAAAGAAGCTGTAGCCTCTGTAAAGTAGATCGAAATCAATCATTTCGCCGCCGTTCTCAGCTGGGGTTGCGTCCTTTTACGAAAAAATCTTGGCTTAAAAGATTTAAAGATTCAATTTGTTCTGGAAATAAATTGCAAAAATTAGACTGAAGCACTAAATGATATTAATAATGAATTTCCATTGAACATTAAGTTCTCCGATGCAGCCCATTTTCGGTTGAGCGGGTACGTAAATAAGTTGAATTATTGTATTTAAATTGAGAATTATTTGCCGAAACACCATCTTATCGTACCTCGATTAACTGGCATTAATCTTGCTGACACGTGGTTCCAACAGGACGGAGCCACATGCCACAACGTGCAATTGATTTGCTCAAAGAAACTTTAAATGAAAGAAGAATTTTGCGTAATTGTCCAATTAAATGGCCACCAAGATCTTGTGATTTAACACCATTGGAACATTTTCTACTGAACTATGTAAAGTAACTAGTCAATTGAGCACCTGAAAATCAACTTTCGAAGAGTTATTGGCGAGAAACGGCCGCTAATGCTGCGAAATTTTTTTGAAATTCTACCTGTACGCGCCAGTCGTGGCGACCACATGGCCGAAACTATTTTTAAACATTAATGTTATAAAATGTTCCATGGATGCCTTTTTTCACGAATAGAACAGAATGTATCAAAAGCTTTCGGAAAATTTTTCTTTGGTTTTATATACACATTGCAGATGAACTGTGGCCGAAGCTTTCTTCAAAGTTTTTATTTTTGCATAGGTTGGATAGAAATTGTTAGGACTATTTAACCTTCTAAAAAATATGAATTCATCAGGAAACAAGGCGCGGTGACCCATTTGACAAGATCAATATAATATACATATAATTGTACCACTGTATATGACTTAGGTAGACAAGATTAATGTTTTAAATTTGGGCATTGAGGTTCGGTCTTGTTTTGTATTAAGTGTATGAATTCAAGGGTATTATGCTGCCCTTTAAGACCACCATTCGATTTGAACCAAATTAACCCACCAAATTACCAAAGAAAGCGTAGGCATGACATATGGCAATGAGGAAAGAAATTTTAGACGATTTTATCTCTTTAGATCACGTGTTTACTCTACTGTAATCTTTTACGTTTCCCCTGATAATTTCAACATCAACCAAAAAAGAACATTTTGTAATGGCAGGAATTCCATCCTGCGACTAGTTATCCAATTGAGAATCTTGAGTATAACATTCTCGTTGAACATTTTTAATATAGTATCATAACTACTGTCTTTCATTGGTTATATGAAAAGCTTTTCTCTTAAATTGTTGTTATTCCTCATAATTTGCCTCTTGCTCATATATGGTTATATTTTATAGTATTTCGTGACAATTGTAGTTACCACTAAACTGCTTAGCCATAAATCGGTTGTGCATTATTAAATATCGATGGTTCTCATATAAAACTCCTAGTTCAGTGTTTTATTACTGAATGTAAAAAAGTATTAAGTAACTATAAACACTATTTGCTAGCGAGATAGATTGCATGAATAATTCAATTCAAAACCTAAACACGATCATACTCTATTCCTCTTTATTATTTATATCCTGGGACGAACTAACGTTTTGCTTGAAATAAACTACTTATTAATGCCGTTGGGTCATATATATATATATATATATATATATATATATATATATATATATATATATATATATATATATATATATATATATATATATATATATATATGTATATATATATATGTATATATATATATATATATATATATATATATATATATATATATATATATATATATATATATATATATATATATATATATTTCTATATAAATATATATATATATATATATATATATATAAATATATATATATATATATATATATATATATATATATATATATATATATATATATATATATATATATATATATATATATATATATATATATATACAGTGAGACCATTTAAAATTCGGACAAACGTAACATACAATTATTCATTAGATTATCTACTATCATATCGAACTTAAAATAATTTTTATTATAAGAATATGTTTATTTATTTATTACTGTAATACGAGGTGTGATATATAATAAATAAATTGATTTATAAATTAAGAAAATAATTGATTTAGTAAAAAATGGCACAAATTCATCACAATTTAATATTCGGACATAGGACAGCTTTAGCTTATATTTTATAAATTTTATCACATTGCTTTATCACAGATTTTGATCGTTTTGGCATTGAACTTACTAGTTTTTTTGTTAGTTCTGGTTTAATTTTGTTCCATTCTTCTTGAAGTATATTTTGCAAGTAAACCTTGTTGGAAATATGACGTTTTCTTATATGCGCATGCAATAGATGCCACAAATTCTCTATTGGGTTTATGTCTCGAGACTGGGGTGGTGTGTTCAAAATGTTTGAGCAACTGTAAAGCAAATATCACACATAAGTCAGAACTTTTTTTTTGTGTTATCCGACACTCAGATTCAATTGGCCCATTGTGACATACCACTTGTACCTGACGTTCCGGCTAAAGGTCCGATTCTACGTTGAAACCATCTGCACATTGTATATCTACATGCCAGCCTATAGTACTGACATGGAAGATGGGACAGCATATGGATTCTAAACTCAAAAGGGTATCATATGAGTTCATTCGCATTACCGATCGCACCGATCGATGGTGAAAATCACTTTTCGCATCCTGCTCCTATCGGGATTCGAACCCGGTACCGCCCACTCCAATCCGCAGCTTTTTAACCACGGCGCAAACTGGGAGGTATGATAGTAAATAATCGAATGAATAAGTGTATGTTACGTTTGTCCGAATATTAAATGGTCTCACTGTATATATATATATATATATATATATATATATATATATATATATATATATATATATATATATATATATATATATATATATATATGTATATGTGCAATGTTTTCAGCCGATCTTGCAGTACGTTGTGGCCCGTGCTTGGGCGTATCACCCACAGACCCTCTTTCTTAGAAATCATTCACTATACGATAAATAGTGCGTTGTTGTTGGCACGTTGTTTCTCCCATAAATTTCACGTAACTTTCTCATCGTCACAGTAATCGATGATTGATTTTGATAAAATATTTTAACGATTGTTGGTTATCGAATATTTTTCCATAATAAATTTTCCACGTGTCTACTTCACGGCTGCCAAATATGAACTGTCAAGACTAACGGTTACCAAAATGGCGGCAAAACAAAGTATTATACCTTCCCGGCGGACACCCTGTATATATTTATATATATATATATATATATATATATATATATATATATATATATATATATATATATATATATATATATATATATATATATATATATATATATATATATATATATATATATATATATATATATATATAAATACTGATGTTATTTTATATATTTTATAGCGAGTTATACCTTCTTTGTCGAGCGAATCTAATATATTATAAGAATACAGAATTCGAAAGATATATATCTGTTGGTATCATTGGTATATGGGAGGAAGCTGCACATCTTTAAATGATTCTCTTTTTTACTTAATTGATTCAATTTCAATTAGATCCCTTTATCGCAACCATCAACGTCAGTATTTAACCAATCGTCCTCTTCGAAATAGTGTTGTTGATACTAACTGTTCGAAGAGGTTTTTATTTACACCACAGTAATCAGTCTTTGCTACAAAAGGTCACTATTCATACAGTTCTTTATACAGTTTTCTGGAATGCTTTAATCCACGAATATAACAGAATATATCAAAAGGTTTCGGAACGTGTATTTTCGATTTTTATACATACGTTTCAGATCAACTTTAACCGAAGCTTTCTTCAAAGTGAAAATTTTTGAAGTTGCAACCGTTTTCAGTATAAGGCAAAAAACGTATATTATCTTACGCCTCACTGTTTGTGTTGGACACAAAGAGGGTGCGATGTGACCCATTATGATTTATGGAATCTAAACACATTTAAACAGCTTTTTATGACTAGTTTATATTTTTGCATTGGTACGATAGAATTTGTAAGAACTATTTAATCTACTAAAAAAGTCGGATTGCATCGACAGGTAGTTAAGCGCGGTGATACCTTTGACAAGATTAATATTATTTAAAACAGTAAATGGTGTTTTTTATGCATGTCCTATTGGAATTCTATGTTATCAAAATTAATGCCAGCTAATCGAGATACGACAAAAAATTCTAATCATGTCCCTTTACTACTCACCATGGCCAGCTCATAAAGAACACCAAACAGTTATTATCTGACCGCCCAGGTGGCGCAGTGGTTAAAGCTGCGGCAGTTGGAGCGGGAGGTACCGGGTTCTAATCCCGATAGGGGCAGGATGGTAAAGGGATTTTTCACCATACGATTACGATCGGTGGTGTGAATGAACACATCTATGACCCCCTGTTGGAGTGCAGAATTCATGGGCCAACCCATCTTCCATTTCAGTACTATAGGCTGGCATGGAGCTATGCAATGTGCAGATGGTTCTACGTAAATCGGACCTATAGCCGTACGTCCTCGATTTGGCTGTAATGGCGTAAGGTAAGGACGTAAATAAGCGAACCGCGAAAGAGTTGGAAGTGCCTCGAGCCCGAAAACAGATTGTAGAGATAAAAACAAACAAACAAACAGTTATTATCTGTGGATGTAATGGTGTTTCGACAAAACCTTGTGGATTATCCTCATTTCAAATCGACAGTTCTGCTTACCCATTCACGTACCCATTTAACCAAAAATTGCCTACATGTTGAATGGAACTTCAACATCAATGTCAATTTGTACTTCAGGCTATTCGCCAAATTGGCGGCACATTCGATGGTCGTTTGGCTTAAATTTCTGCACAATTTGGATTTTGAAAGCTTTTAAGTCAAGATTCTTTCGTAAAATCATCCATAAAGTGGAACGACGCAACCGTGGTTGCTGAGAACTGTGATGAATTGATTGATTTGGATCTTTTCTGACAGCGGCTTCAGTTTCTTTAGTACGCACTATTCGACGTCTTTGGGGTGCACGCTATCACTAGGAGTAAACGTGATCCAAAACGGATCTATTGCTAATCGAATAACCCGTTCTGAAGGAAGATTATGCACACAATAAAATGGACGAAGTCCAATTTGCAAGTGTTACTCTGATGTAAGTCTTGAAACTTAATAAAAAGCAACTGTCAGCTGTTAAATGGGTTGCCAAATAAAGCAGTGTTGTCAACTCAAAGTTGTGAAACACCTTTAACCATTGCATATGGCTTAAATAAGATTTTTTTATTTCATTTTGCCATCGGTGTTCGGTTTTGATTAGTCTTTAGTGTATGAACTTAAGCAGGGTATAGTATACTACCATTAAGACCTCCAAATGATTTGAACCAAATAAGTCAACCGAAAGAAGCGTTGCGATGACCAATGGCAATGATAAAATAAATTTAAGACTAACTAATTTGCATAGACCTCGTGTATAGTCTACTGTGGTCTCTTACGTTTACCCTGATAATTTAAAAACTAAGCGGTTTTTGGTGGCAGCCCAAATCTTCACTATCGGTGGTGCTTGGTTTCGAATGAAAATAAGTTTGGTCCAAATTTTCAGTAGAAAGGTAGATCCGGTCGTTTTGCTTGTTCAAATATTGCTGAAGAACGACCGTTGACTTATCGAGGAAAACCAAATTCGACAAACCGCCACTTTTGTGCAAGCTTAACAACTCCTTTGCTCTGCTTGCTTGAAATGTTCGCCAGACGACCCATTTTGCTGCCGTTATGGCGCGGATTCCGAGTCAATTGGCGTTCATCTTCCGAATGATATCCGGCGATTTTGCAGTGTATTTCGGTCTACCAGCATAGCGTTTTACAACGCTCCAGTATCGTTATAACGAACTACTGCACGATACACAAACCTTTTATACACATGCAGATGTTTTAACTGGCTAACAATCTGCGGCTGTGGTTTCCGCCCAAATATGGAGCAATCATATATATATATATATATATATATATATATATATATATATATATATATATATATATATATATATATATATATATATATATGTATTGTGACGAATCACAGATGTCACCAGTGATAACCAAAAAGAGTTATAAATTATAACAGTAGGAGTTACCCTGTAACCAAATGTTTACAAATACGAACAAAATAAAAATAGATAATTAAATAGGCGGAG